>VXBZ01009850.1:168934-212977 GCA_013399135.1 Heliornis fulica | reverse complement strand
CGAGCCCCGCGGCGCCGCTGCCCTCTGCCTGCAGGCGGCCACGGGCGCCTGGCGGGCGCAGGCCGAGCGGGGAGATGCGTTGCCGCTGTCGGAGGAGGAGGCTGGGGAGAGCGGCGGGCCGGGGCCGGGCCTGGCGCTGGCNGGACTGTGTGACGGTGCGGGAGGAGGTGGTGGCCCACCGGAGCCGGCCGCATCTCTACCTGCAGCGCATCCGCATTGCCAACCCCACCGAGCGGGTGGCCGCCTTCGAGGCCTCGGCCCCTGCCTCTGCGCCCTCGCTGGGCAGCCGCTTCGCCACCAGCCTGGAGAAGGTGGAGGAGCGACAGTTCCTGCTCTCCTCCGGTCGCCTGTTGCTGCCCGGCAGCCCCAAGGTGGTGCTTATGGTGGTGGCTGCCAAGAAGCTTGTGAGCCGGGTGCAGGTTGCACCCAAATCCCACTTTGATGAAACCATCCTCTCCGTGGTGTACACCTCAGAGCCCATCGAGGTCTCCAGGCTGGAGGAGACCTTCAGCAAGCTGAGGGAGGCAGCCAAGAAAGAGATGCTGGAGGTGATGCAGATGGGGGTGGAAGATCTTTTCCATGAGCACCAGCAGACCTGGTCAGACCTGTTTATCTCAGGTAAGTAAAGTGATGCTCCTACTTCCAAAGGGTTGCTTTAGGCAGCAGCTGAAGGCTCGGTGAGCTGGTTGCTGAAAGGACTCCAGAGGTTCTGCTTTTTCTAGAACCTCAGGTTTCTTTCCAGGGCTGGAGAGCTTGCAGTGGGATAATAAAACAGTGCTCCAGGTTTGGAACCCAGGGTACTGCACAAAACTGGATTATTCCAGACTGTGTAAAGGAAATGATAAAACATTTGTAATTGTAACGGGATGTACTGGCTTTCATGTCCTCAGGAACTTTATTGATTTGCCCAGCATGTGGCAATATAGAGGTGACTTCTATTGGCAAATAGAAGGACAAATGTAAAGGACAGTCCTTAACTCCCACGAAGAAATGAGGATGTTTTTTTCTTAAGATTTTAATGGCCTTGCATAAAAAAGTAGCTGTGCAAGTAACATAGAACTCGCTGGGTTCTAGCCAGTAAATAGGTAGATGTTACTTAAGCTCCATAAGACATCTGTGTGACTTGCTTTGGGAGCTTGGCTTTCAAACCCCAAGTAGCAGAGAGAATGTCTAAGAAAGTACAAGGAAATGTTTTGCTTTAACATTTCCTAGACAAAGTCTTATCAGAACACCATTTGTGCTGAACGACGACCCACATGCTTGAGCTTCTTCTTTCTCTCCTAGTTAATGTCATGTTCACGTGTGATCCTCTGACTCTTGGTTTTTTCCTCTTACACAGGTGTTGAAATGAGAAAGATCACAGATTTGCACACACCATCCAGTGAGACTGTCAACATGACCCTCTATTACGTGCTGTCAAGCATGCCAGCTCCTCTGCTAGATCCACTCATTAGTGGTGAGGACAGAGAGAAAATGGAAGCCAGCTTGAACTATGCTGACCACTGCTTCAGTGGCCACGCCACCATGCATGCAGAGAACTTGTGGCCGGCAAAGCTGACCAGTGTCACCCAGATCTTGCAGCTCTCTGACCTGTGGAAGCTAACGCTCCAGAAACGGGGATGCAAGGGTCTTGTGGCAGCTGGAGTCCATGGACTTATGCAGGGAATGGTGCTTAGTTTTGGGGGTCTGCAGTTCACAGAAAACCATCTTCAGTTTCAGGCTGACCCTGATGTACTCCATAACAGCTATTCCTTACGTGGGATCCATTACAATAAGGACTTGATCAATCTAGCTGTTCTGCTGGATGCTGAAGGAAAGCCCTTCCTGCATGTGTCTGTGAAGTTCCAAGACAAGCCAGTTAGACTGTATGCCTGTGAGGCAGGCTGTATGAATGAGCCCGTGGAGCTGACCTCAGAGGCACGAGGTCACACCTTCCCTGTCATGGTGACTCAACCCATCACGCCGCTGCTTTATATATCAACAGATTTGGTCCACTTGCAGGACCTGCGACACACACTCCATCTAAAAGCTATCCTGGCTCATGAGGAACACATGGCCAAGCAATACCCAGGCTTACCCTTCCTGTTCTGGTTCAGTGTGGCCTCCTTAATCACATTGTTTCACTTGTTTCTGTTCAAACTCATCTACAACGAATACTGCGGGCCAGGAGCCAAGCCCCTCTTCAGGAGTAAGGTATAAGGCTGCTGCTTTTGGCTGCTGTCCACTGAGTGTTGTCAACCTGATGTTGTGTCAGCTGTGCCCAGGGAGGTTCTCTCTTGGACTGTGAGGGTTTTCAGTCTCTTGCATCAAGTGATCTGTGACCTCTTCTTGCAGGAAGTAAGATTAGTACAGGGATCGGAGTGGGAGGGCCTACAGATGTTAGGAGAAATCAATCATCTGTCCTTAAACATTTGTAAGGCTGCAGATGAAGGCAGACACAGCTTTTCTGTCCTTTTTCCACACATTGGTGCAGGACATTGCTTGTTCTTAAGCCAACTTTTGCAGCTGTGTTCTGAGATATTCCTCCTTCTGCAGCACTGGGATGCTTGTGAGAGCACTGCTCTGCTTGTCTTTACTGCTGTGTGGGAGATGAGCGCACTTGTCTGCCCGGTTTGAACGCGTGGTGTGGCGTACAGGAGCACACAAACACAAGCTGGTGTTCTCAGGTGAAGGTGCTGACTTGTTGGGGCTACTGGTGAGTGTTCTTAAGTTTACAGGCACTGCACAGTTCACCATCAAATGTGTTTACCACCACCCTGTTGGGAAGGTGCTGAGTTAGTGGCTCTCCCGTTCAGACAGTCCACAGCTGTGTTAAGTACTGAGTGGATTTTACTGTGTCAGAGGTTCTGACTTCAAGCTCTACTGCTTCTCAATATGATGTAAAGAATTTGAAATTCTTGGTTTGAGCTGCCTTAGAAAACTTAGTTGCTAGTAAAAACTTAGCACTGAATAGACAACAGATGGTGATTTCTGCTCTTAGTACTGGTACTTTCTGGTTGTGTGTTGATAGAGACAGGATTTGCTGTGTGAGCTAGCCACACTGTCCAGAGGCATCCCTCCTTAGGGTGGCACAGAGTTAAACATAGCTTGTGTTTAAAACAAAAAAAATAAGGCAAAAAATAAAAAGGACATAGTTAATTAGAGCTGTCAGAGGAAAAGTTCTAGCTTTAGACTGGGTTTTGGGTAGCTAAGGCTGGACAGAAGGTACTGGACTAAACTTGACAGTCAGTACATAAGGGGTGTTTAAACTGAGTTGGCAGTTTTCCTCTGCTTGCTCGCTTTGTAATGTTGAGCACTGGAGATCAGGCCTGATCCCAAGCAGGTCTGAATACCTGTCATCTGTTGAAAGAGAGTAGAGTGTGCTTGGGGTGAGACAAAGAAACCTAGAAAGAGGTAGGATAGATAAGTGTATCAAAGACAACTGCAGCTGTAAGCCTATGGTCATTATCAGAACCTTGGTGCAAGAGGAGGAAGTGGTCAGGAAGTAATCACAATTATTGTGTATACAGCTGCACCCTGACATTCATCCTGAAACTGTGTCCTTGGAACTGTAAAGTACTTCCTCTTTTCACTGCTATCTGGTTGCCTTTGTCATCTACAAGACTTGCCTTCTGCCTTTTACAGAATGACTTGTTAACCATTACAGCAGGGAACTGCTCCTGACACTATTCTCTGAAAGGCCGAGAAGCTTCACAGCTACACACCAGGGCTGACTAACACCTCTTCCCTCTTGGCACTGGAAAAGGCCTTGTGGAGTACAGCAAACAAATCTGTTGCCTCATCTTAATTAGACCTACTTAGAGTGAAGATGATGGAGATCTTGATTCCAGAAACAGGGGTGAAGTGGAAGCCAGCTGGAGCTCAAAATCTCTGTAGCAGTAACAAGATTAATGGTGGTGAAATAGTTAGCTGTGTCATTAATTGAACGGGAACTTCCCAGTGGCCAAGTGAACTTAGTCCTGCTTTCAGCCTCCATTTGCACAAGACATCTGACAAACGTTGCAGCTGAGAACAAGGACCTTTTGAAAGCAACAATCCTTTTGTGCCTTGTTAAGAAAGGAATCTGAGACTTGGAAGGTGTGGTTATTCAAGAGTTTATCCCAGAAGGTTGTGTAACAGATGTTTCTTTTTCCTTGTAAGCTGTTCAGTTCCCTAAGAGTAATCTGTTTGGTGAAAATACTTGAAGATATACAAAGTCCTTTGATTTTTATTTTTATTTTTCTTAATTTTACAGGAAAATGAAAGAATGATGATTCCATTCAGAGAGTTAACTTAACTAGACAGCTTCAGTGTAACTTCCTTTCCGGTACACATTCTTTAATTTATTGCTTGGGGGGAGGGGGAGGATGTTCATAATTTTGCCTCCACTTTCAGTAACAAGTCAGTTGAACTGTAGATGTCTAAGTGCTGGTAATGAGGTTTTCAGCCTTTATGATTGTAGGGTGCAAAACCAATTTAATGAAATTGTTTTCTGGATTTACCCTTGGAAATGCTGGTCTGCAGGTTTCCTATTCTAAGGATATTGAGACTTTGTGCATTGATTGTTTTGGCTATGGGGGGGACATCCCACTTTCTAGTGATTTAAAGGTTGTTTGGTTTTAAAATACCAAAGCTGTTGTTTCTAAATAAATATCTTTCAGTCTAATCTGATCACCAAAGTGTGGGTGGGGTTTTTTTGTTGTTTTGTGTGTGTGTGTGTCTGTGTTCTCCCCTTGCTCCCCATCCAGTGAAAACAATCAGAGCCTTATACTACAGTTGTGCCCATTCTTGACTACAGAAGTGCTTGGATTGAAAGGAAATCCAGCATGGGAAATATTCCATAAATGAGTCTGAGCTGGGAACAGGCAATTTGGAAGGCACAGCAAGAGACTGAAACACACAGGGTGGTGCCAGGTCTATTTCCCTGGCTCTGTGTAACCTTGTTCTGTCTTAAGCAGCCCGAGCTTTAGTTTTACGAACACAGAAATGAACCCAGAGATCAGCCAAGTAGCAGGTTTAATGGCCACCCAGCAAGTGATTTTGGTGGTCCCAAAGAAAAGCTGGGGTGGGAGTTAACACTGAATTTTTACATAGGCTACTGTGTAGTTTCAGATTAAAAATGTCCCTCAGAAGAGTAGATTTCAGTTCCTTACCTGCAGACCATTCCACTTACTAATTGGTTTAGGAGAGTTACTACCCTACAAAGTGGCAGTAGGGTACTAACTACCAAAGGCAGTGAATCAATGGAGTACATTATAAAAAGCACATGTATTGGAAGAGATATTAGCTATTATTCTTTAACAGAACATACCAGAAGTTCCTGCTCCATGAAGGTCCATGAGCTGCTCAGCTTCTGTGAAACATCTGGCACGAAGATGGTAAAGAGCTTCCAGGGAGCTGCTTCCAAGCCACCATGGTATCAACTGGGCCTTTTGATGTTCACTCACAGAACTGCCAACACTATGATGCCCACTGAGTCCAAGAAAGAGATTTCAGCCTATTTAGGTCTGGAAAAGAGGGATAAGCAATTGTTACATAAAGCAGGAGTGGAACAACACCAACAAGCTTTGAGAATGTTTTACATTAAAAATATGATTCTTAAGAAGCTTCCTCCATATATAAAAAAAGAACTACAACAGAATTCATTTATTGAAGAAAGGGAAAAAGAAAGAATAGGGTTTTGATACACAGTGTGCAAGATCACAGAGGTTTTTTTTGTGAAATGATTCAAGAAACACTTTAAAAAACAAGCAAAATCCCATGTTTGCAAGCATAAAACAGAGCTGAAATAGTAACTGAACATACAAACCTGATACTGAATTTTTATTTGGTACTCAATAAAAATGATAGTGGCATGGAAGTTACACTATAAAGCACAGTATGCAGCTTATCTTATAAATTGAGACATTAAAAAGAGAGCTGACTAATTAATGAAGAAAAAGGTTTTAGAATCTCAATTTTGTGCTCAGTTGATCCCAATTTGTGCTTTTGTCAGATGATAAATACAAGATGCCAAAACACAATTTGGCTGATGCCATCTGAAGTTCAGAATGCAGCTTTCTCAAGTGCTGTTGTTTGAGTAGGATAATATATTCTCGAGAAGCAGAGAAAACAGCAAAGCATTATATAGTTCTGCTTTCCACATGTGTGCTCCAGGCATCTCATCTAAATCACTATCTACTGCTGGAAGCTATGAAAATCAGGGATTTTGCTGCTTGATAATACTGATAGTAAACAACAGATGTATTTCAGGTTTTTTGAAAGCTCTAATTTGGTCTGTATGTACAATGGCATTGTGATACTTGTTTCCATCCCAGTAAGTTTGTTCCCTGTGCGTGACCTGGCTTATGGGCAGATATGTTTGGATTTTAAATAATCACTAAGTTTTTCAGGTGAAGGGTAAGTGGATGGAAACATGACAGAGGATGGAAAATTCCCATAGTGGAAGAAAGAAAGGAAGAAAGAGCCACAAGGGTGGTGTCTCAAATGTCCAGTAATCACAGAATCACAATCACAGTATTGTAGGGGTTGGAAGGGACCTCGAGAGATCATCAAATCCAACCCCCCAATCATAGAATCATAGAATTTTTAAGGCTGGAAATGACCCCTAAGGGTCAATCAACCAGGACACTTTTGTTGTGGCAGCAGCTCCATAGTGGTCTAAATGCCTGCTCTCACCTGGTTTGTCCTGTTGCAAAGAATGGTTTGCCCTTTTCCATTAACAAGCTCACACTGCATTGTACCACAGGTCAGCATGCTGGTTTGGGGTGTAAAACTATTCATTTACAATGCTCCAGGATCCTATTCCCTTCCAGGGATGTGCTACTGATCTAACAATTAAAAGAAAGAAGAAAGAAATTAAGTCTGGCTCACCATGCTACACCAGTGTTTCCCATCATCATGTCTCTATCGCCTGAAACTTCTTCCATTTCGAAGGGGTTACAGTTTGCTCTGCTGAAGTATGGCATGCTGCAGCACATACAGCTTGTTCTGCACAAGAGGAAACAGGTTTTCAGTCAGCACAAAGTGGTAGTTGCCATTCAGTCAAAAAACAAACTGGAACAAAATTAAATGTAAAGCAATCACAGAACTGTACAATCATTGAGGTTGGAGGAGACCAGAGATCATCTAACCCAATGCCACTGATCCGTCTGACTCCATCACTCTGAATAAATCAGACACAGTAACTCCTGACATACCATCAAGTGTTAAAATAATTCATATTTTCCTTCTGAAAACACCTTTGTGATGAATTTTCAAGGCAATGAGAAAGCAAACAGCTGCTACAGATAATACACAACTCGATTTTCTTTGATCAGGATGTTTATGTACCCTAGATCCAAGGTCCATCTAAACCACTGGGGGTTTTTTAGGCACTTGTGCATATAAAAAATTATCCCACACTGACATGAGTTTTCCATTGGTATCAGAGTAGCTGTCAAGTCACGTGTCCCAGAGATAACAGTAACATATAAAGTAGCCCTGCAGCGTGGAGCCGAGCCTGCAGCCCACGGCTAACCGGCACCATGCTTGGGATCCTCTTCGCTCTGCTGACTCTGGCAGCCGCAGGTACGTGCCTGATTTTAGTCCTTGTTTTAAAGGAAAAATGAATTAAACTCTGTCAGCAACTTTCTTTTATGAGGAAAATTAAACATTCTGCAACAAAGCAGAAAGAAACACAGCATAGTTAATTTAAAAGTTCTCTCAAAACAGTAACTGGGTACTGTGCTGTTCTGTTCTTATTGATTAGTGTAACTGCTCTCAGCTTCTAGCAAATTCTAAGCTATTTTACTTAGCTTCACACTGAAACACAGTTCATCTTCCAACTGCTGATTTAGCTAAGAGCTGCCTCTTGGCTGACATGTGACAGTTTGGTTAAGCCAACTTGATTATCTGTCAGAAAAAAATGAAACTTTAAGCAGGCTTTATATAACATGGGTCAGTTTTGACTGGCAGCTATGTCTTCACTTGCATCACATTAAATCACAGCCTACATTTGTACCTTGAATGTTCTGTACAGTGTCTTAGGGATGGTTTTTTTAAACCTCCTACATGCCCAACATGCATCCTTTGTATGTTTTCTAGCCTTTGGCTGCGGGGTTCCTGCCTACCCACCTGCTGTGTCTAAAGTGGTCGGAGGGCAAGCTGCAAGACCTTACAGCTGGCCCTGGCAGGTTGGTCACCTTGGGCTTTCCCTGGAGCAATCAGGGCTGTGCTGCCCTCAGACAACAGGGCTGGACAAAACGGGGTCTGAGATCTCATCTGGTGCATCTTGTGTTTCACATCTGAGGGTTTGAATACTCCATTCCCATCCACATCCATCCACTACAAGAAAGATGGGGAGAGGCTGTTCAGTTGGGCCTGTTGTGACAGGACAAGGGGTGATGGGTTTAAAATAGAGGGAGGGAGATTTAGATTGGATACCAGGAAAAAGTTCTTTGCTGTGAGAGTGGTGGAGCACTGGAACAGGTTGCCCAGGGAGGTGGTGGATGCCCCTGGATCCCTGGAGACGTTCAAGGCCAGGTTGGCTGAGGCCCTGAGCAACCTGATCTAGTTGGGGGTGTCCCTGCTTCTTGCAGGGGGGTTGGACTGGATGACCTCTGGGAGTCGCTTCTAACCCTGATCATTCTATGATTCTATGATTCTGTGATTCCCAAAGTTTTCAGTCTTTAGGAAAGCTCAGAATGTGCTGTCTCTCTTGCTGGCTAGTCAGGCTTTCGTGTTCTTTCAATACTCTGGGGCAACATCCCGTATTTAAGTGTGAGGACTGTGAAATTCCGCAGAGCATGCAATGCTCACTGGAGCACAGCTGTACATGGAGTCCAAGAATACACTGCTGAAGGAAAGTAAATGCTCTACTTGGGCCACTCTTAGTGAGAGCTTTGGAAGAAACAACATGTGGGGAGGGAGTGCTTTTGGATAATAGAAGGAGGGAAAACAGGAGTTGGAAACTTAAGTTGCTGCTTAAAAGCAACGATCTTGCAGCACTGAGTTGTTTTCTGGGTGCTGGGAGGGAGTGTGAGAATGAAAACCCAGTAAAGCTCAGATCTTTGCTCTCTTGGTGCTTGGTCCTAGGCCTCCCTTCAATACAGTTCCAATGGCAAATGGTATCACACCTGTGGAGGAACCCTCATTGCCACCAACTGGGTGATGACGGCCGCACACTGCATCAGGTAATAGCAGAGGTGAAGCCTGTGCCCTGGAATCAGTGCATCTCACTAGTCTTCTGACTAGAGCTAATAGGTCAGAAGAAGAATGACACCTTTCCTTTTTCTTAGATAAAATTAGAGGGGGGGAAAACCCCCTCAAACAATTACATGAACTAGATAGTCTTCATGATCTGTAAATAACTACAACAACATTTTCAAGTTGCTATTGAAATTCAGCTGTGTTGCCTGTTTCTGTAATATATGTGGCAGTGAGATCCATGGACTTACTAATGAATCCACTCCCTGAAGTAATCACAAATGCTTTGAATATATCAGTCATTTTCAGTAAGTTCTTGACATTATGGAGCAGTGTAACAAAGAAATTATCAGGTACAGCTCTGCCCTTTCACTGGTTCCACAAAGGCAACCTCATTTTGGCTTGGTAGCATATGTCCTTGGGTATGAACACACAGTTCTTGGTTATGGTAAAGCTAATTGGTAGAAAATATCATACTATGAAGTCAGAAGGATTAGTTGTGTGTTATAAATCCCACATATTACATATCTCACTGCTGTCTGTCACTGAAGCTGTTTATTGCTGTCAAAGCAGTCCAAAATGTTTACTTCATTGATGAATACAGCTTGAATCCCAGAGACTGGAGGCACCTGGAGTTTGTTAGTGAAGCCTTAAGCAGGAGCTGACAGGTTGGTTGGAGCTGAAATGGCTACTAAGCCTGGCACCCAACCCTTTGTCCTTCACAAACCAGTTGGACATTGGCTCAGCTCCAGACAAATCGTCTATGGGATGTGAGATTGCTGTCTTAAGGATATTGTTACTAAATACCTCAGGCAGCAAAGATGCAAGTGCTGAAACAGCAAGCCAGCAGCTGGATAACTGAGTGTCCTTCTCTTGCCCAGCTCTTCTCTGACTTACCGAGTGTATCTTGGCAAATACAACCTGGAAGCTACGGAAGCAGGATCGGTTGCGGTTTCTCCAGAAAAAATCATTGTCAATGAGAACTGGGATCCACAGAACGTTGCAAATGGGTAAGTTGGTGGCAAGCATTTCTTCAGTTAATAGATGTGGGGTAACAGTCAAGCTGCCTGGATCCAACCCACCCTGAGTTGTGGCACCTAAATGCATAAATGCTCAGAGACACCTGTCAGAGCTTATGGTGGTACTTCTAATTGTTTGCTCAGAGATGAGAGTTGAGTCTCTGGTTGTACCTTTCCACCTCAAGAGAAAACAAAGAACTTTCAATATATTATTGCTTATCAATTGTGATTTCAGGTGCCATTTTGCATGTTTGTGCTTGGCTGGGAAGCTGTTCCATGCAATTTCTTTCACACAGTGGAAGGGAATTAATGAATTTATACAACACTCTTTGAAGCCCTACAACGAACAGCATAAACACTGAGTATTATTGATCGGTGCTATTTATATCTTTGTTGCTGAAGGACTGCGACAAAGAAGTCCCCTCAGTTTCTAGGGCCTTGGAGTTAGTCCTAACACATGCTTGAGTTTAGTAAAAAGAACCTGTAAGAGGCAATTTCCAGAAAGCTGCCAGCAGGAAAGCAAACAGCTCTGCAGGGAACAGTCTCCCAGTCCATGGATTTCCCTACTGCTTGAGGGTGGAGACTCCTCACTCCTCTGTGCCTCTTTTTAATACACAAAGTGCTGTTTAACTGCTAAATATTCGTGCTAATGTATCTTAAAAATATTCACAAATCTTCTCACCCCTTCCCCACTCTCAAATGTTGCATATGACCACAGGTATGACATTGCTTTGATCAAGCTCTCTGAACACGTCACCTTGAGTAACCAGATTCGGCTGGCCTGCCTCCCCCCTGCACAAAGCATCCTCTCATCCAACACTGCCTGCTACGTGACAGGGTGGGGAAGGCTGCAGAGTAAGTACTCAGACATTTGCAAAACTGTGGAAGAAAAGCTTCCAGTACAGCCTTCTCCTCTTGGGACTGGTTGGACAAAGGCTTTCGAGGTTTATCACCTTCCGCTTCACCTGCACAGTAGGATTTTTCCCTGCAACTTTTTGCTTATACTGGGGCCAGTAATGCACTAGAGGGCCCTGTACTAAAGTTGTAGCAGCTATTGTAACACAGATGTTAACAGAGTGCAGGCTGGCAAATTGTCTAATCATACTCCACTGAATAACTGAAAAGACACATAAGGGAATAGATGTAAAGTTAAGAAAAATCTCAGAGACTTCAGAAGTGGCAGTTTGACTCAAGAGGCAATTCCCAGAGTGACAAGTAAACTGCAAACAAAGAGCATTGTTTCTCTAACAATGAGAGATTGTTTTAAGGGAATGCAAATTATAGGTAAGTTAAGGTCTTGATATATTTATCTATCTGTATAAAGAATGAGCTAAATAATGGATTATACAGCTTCTCCTTGAATACAGCCCCAGTGGAGTTTCTCACCTGGAGGGATAGTACCCAGGTCCTGGGAGAACCTTAACACACTCTGTTCTCTCTTCAGTGCCATCTGGTACCATGACTCCTTTGTCTCTATTCCCTCCCAGCAAATGGACCTCTTCCAGATGACCTGCAGCAAGGCCTTCTGCTGGTGGTGGACTATGCAACTTGTTCCAAGCCTAGCTGGTGGGGAAGCACGGTGAAACGCACTATGGTTTGCGCTGGTGGGGATGGAATCACCTCCAGCTGTAACGTGAGTCCACAGAACATCACTCCTAGGCCTTGGTTTCAGACAAAGCCAGGTCTGATGGGAAGGAATGGTCTCAGGAGAGACCTTATTGCTCTCCACAACTACCTGAAAGGAGGGTGTGGGGAGCTGGGGCTCAGCCTCTTCTCACAGATGCCTGGCGACAGGACAAGAGGGGGTGGCTGCAAGTTGCACCAGGGGAGGTTCAGGTTAGGAATGAGGAGAAATTTCTTCTCAGAAACAGTGTCAGGCACTGGGACGGGTTCTCCAGGGAGGGGCTGGAGTCATTGTCACTGTTGGGTTGTTTAGGGATAGGTTGGATGAGGTACTGAGGGACATGGGTTAGTAAGTAATTTAGGTGGTAGGGGATGGTTAGAGGTCTGTTCCAACCTTAATGATTCTACAAAAGCTTAAAAAACCCCAAGAAGGAGCTATTCACTCTATGACTGCCAATAACTGCGTCCCCTCCCTCCCAGGGGGACTCCGGCGGCCCCCTGAACTGCCAGGGTGCTGATGGCAGATGGGAAGTGCACGGCATCGTCAGCTTTGGCTCTGCTCTTAGCTGCAACTACTACCACAAGCCCTCTGTCTTCACTCGGGTCTCTGCTTACAACAGCTGGATCCAATGGGTAAGGTCCAACAAACACCAACACGGCTATTTCTGACCAACACTTCTGCCCCCTGCTCAGGGAGCTGCATCACTCCATGCAAAGGCTACTTTACATACCAGTAGCCTCTGCAGACAAGCCCTTCCCAGAGCAAACAGTCTCTGTAACAAAAATAATGTCTCCTCTTAAACAGTTATCCAAATTATTTTCATTTTTAAATAAGTCTGGATGTTTAGGAACACATTCTGCCTTTATACCGGAGCTCTCTATAGCCATAAAGGTTTTACTGGTATGTCTTCAGAAGGGATTACTCAAATTAGTATTCATTGATAATGCTGATTGTTGCAATGCATCCATGTGTGTGCTGCTCAAGCCTGGAGCATCATAGTTTAAAATTTAATATAAACTGTAATCTAAAGAGAGAATAAGAAGCAAAAATCTAATTTCAGTTACTCAGATCCTGAATTTTGAATCTGCAACATATACTATTCACAAATTCCTGAGTCTTGTGATCTGATTTTTCACTTGCTTTACGTTTTTTGTAGGTTATGGAAAACTACTAATCCAAAGAGAAGCAGATGATGGACACCGAGAAGGAAAGCAGCCTGAACGAAGTCATAACCGTGACACCTTTGATCACACAGGGCTGGACAATTATCCTTTCACCACCACGACTGTTACACCCAACCATATTGCAATAAATGCCATTTTTTGCAACCTAAAAGGAAAATGTGTCCCTGTCACTTCTTCCCGTGTACTGTGGTAACGTTGCATTTAGTGACAACGCCGGGGACCTTTCGCAGCCTTTCACCCTGCCTCGGGTTGGAGCTTGCTACCCTCACCTGGGGAAGAGGCGAACCTGCTGGAAGAGGCTGGGCAGTCGGAAGAGTTGGAGCCTCAGGAACCACCCGGGGGGAGGCAGGGGGTGGGAAAGGAAGACTGGCGGGGCTGAAGGCAGCAGGCAGGCAGCTGACGGGACCCCCGAGGCTGCGAGTGGGACTCAGCGGAGCCAGCAGGGACAATGCCCAGCAGGAAGGCAGCGCAGGGGCAAGCGGGGCCGTGCAGGTGAGTGTGGGAGCGCTGCAAAGTGCTGTTACAGAGAGGATACCCCATGAGCTTGGGACTTGGCAAGGGAGGGATGAAATCCTGCAGTCAGTGCCCTCAGCGTCTCCGCAGACTTATCTCCTTCACCGTTGCTTGTTTTTAAGTCATTTGGAGGCTGGGTGAAGACCTCTGAACCATCACCATCTGCTTAGCCACGGACACAAATGGGAATTTTTTGCAAAGCACAAGTAGAATCATCATCTTTTAGCTTGGTACTAAATGAAAACCCCTATTTATATTTCTTTCAATGTAAAAAGAGATAGGCAGGATAAAAGCAAGGTGGATTTTTCTTGTGTTTTTCTTCTCCTTCCTGACACATATTTGGACAGATTCAGAAGTAAAAGATTTGATTAAAACCAGAGGACAGGCAACTCAAAGGTAAGCAGTACACAGCATAAGGAATAGATCGAAAGTTCATTGTGGGAAACGAAATTAATCTGGGCTCAGAGATAAATATTTCTAGGCTTGTGGTTGCTTTCAGTCAGACATTCTGCAGTTGTTACCTTTAGATTGAAAATAAATATATTCTTAAACATAAATTGCACTAGAGAAAAACATGTCTGTTTATAATCTTTGGGGACTGTATTTTTATTACTTCTCTTCTGTGTTACAACCATTGAACACCTTTCTGCTGTGAAGAGCCCAGCAGGAACTTGTTTTGCCTCTGCTGAGAAACAGTAGGCTTTATTGGGTTTTTATTTATCTTATTAAAAATATAGTCTCACCTATCTGAAAGAGCAGGGGATATGAGAGGGGCTTTTTTCAATCACCTCTACTATGCAGAGGAAAAGAAAAAATGATCGAGACATCAGCAACCCAGTCCCTGGTTTGTTCTGTACCAGTGGAAATAAGGATTTAGTGGTTGCCAGCTCCAGCAGAGCATCTGAGTTGCTTTCATCAGTATTGTTAATGCAAGATTGTAAATGATTGGTTTATAGTTCTGAAAATGTAAGTTGATAGAAGTTACTGTGCTGTATGGAACATGGATGTCAATTATGTTCAGCATGAAGCAGAAGGACAGAAAAGGTGCAGCTTAAACAGTAAAAACTGGATAAGTGTATGCCTTTGTAAAAATGAAAACCTTATTAATAATAATATACAAATAAAAAATAGTTTTCTTTTTTAAATATTTAGACAGTGTTGTGGAAACATCTGAGTTCATTTGAACATACCAACACAAATTCTTCTTCACCTGAAAATACCCATTAAGAAAAAATCCTGAAAGTCCTAAAGAAATTCAACAGTTCCAGTGTGTGGTCAGTGAAAGGAGTAACCCACCTTTTCATGGGCTTCCTTAAAGCTGGGATAAAAGTACCACAGAGAATAAAGCCCAGAGCAAATAATTTCATAAATCTTAATACAGAAGAACTGCATGATTTCATTTGTGTGTTTTTGCAGCTCTGTGTGTGTCTCTTGACTGTGCCTCTTCTTTTAAAATAGAATGTCAGGTGGAACAAAGTACAATAAAATGTGTCTTTCAATAGTATTCAGACACTGCATATTCCCTGTAACTTGTCCCAGAATGCATGAAATTTTCAGCATCAATAACTCCTGTTCAGTTTTCAAGAGCTGCAAGAAACACCCCTGGGATCAGACACCCCCACTCCTTCTTTCTTAATTCTTTTTTCTTTATAGACGTTCTCCCCTCTCCAATGCTGGTGGTAGAAAAACAGTTCAAAAGATTTTGACAGCATGCATGGTCTCACTCGGCAGCCTCCTTGGAGCTGTTTCTTTTGATTTGAGCAACAGCTTGGAAATATGGAGAAACACAGGGAAAGCCCTTCAGGAACTGACATCCTGTGAAAACCTTTGGGCTGCTCGCCTCATCTATCTCCTGCAGGAGGAAAGGCACAGCTGGCTGCTCCCAGCAGCAGACAGAGGGAATAGATCATTTCATGCTCAGCTACTGGGGAATTTAAATGCCCTCTGTGAGGCGAATGAAGCAGGACTGTATTGCCAGAATTGCCAGTGCAAGGAGAAAGTCTCCATTTGTAGATTTTACATCGCTGACATGAGACAAAAATTAAATAGCACAGGGGATACTGAAGCCAACCAGGTGCTCTCCAACGTCATCTCTGAACTGCTGAAGCGTTTTAGCAGTCTCCATGAAGACCTCAAAGCTATGAGACATAACTCTGACTGGGCAGACATAGTAGCTTTCAAACTCATCCTTCGAATAAGAGAAGCCCTGCTTAAAGCTCATTTAATGCCAGCATCCCCGAGCTTTCAAACACCACTGCGCCATTTCCTTGCCGTTCTGAGCCACGCTATCTTCTCATCAGAGAGTGTTCACAAGTGCTGGGTGAGTAATGTCAACCTATCACTTCATTTCACCCACTATGAAGGGATCTCTTTTCTCATCCCATTCCTGAGCTCAGATGACTCTGGATCTGGTGAAGCCTTGGTGAAGGGACTGCATGATGTGCAAAGCTGCCTACTGCAGAAGGGACAGGAAAAGCTCATCAGGAGATCTAAAGAAATCCTGTCCACAACGAGCCTTAAGATCAGTCTGCTGGTGATAGCCTGTCTCATTTACCCCATAATCCTGATGTCCTTCAAGCAAATGATGGATTGGATACACAATTATGCCAGGAGCCTCAAGGAAAAGACAGAGGACTTGAAAAGGGAAAGGCGGCTAGCTGAGGACCTCTTACACCAGATGCTGCCAAAATCTGTGGCCAAGCAGCTAAGGAAACGCCAAAAAGTTGAGGCAGAAAACTATGATCAGGTTAGCAAATGGAAAGGAGCCAAAAGTACTCACCTAAAGAAAGCACCTACCTTGCCACCCTTTTGAGGAACGTGTATTTGCAGCCATAGGTGATTCTGGATGGAAATCCAAATATTCATGCTGGGTTCTGGAAGGAGCCGTGTGATGTGCCATGAAGCACTGAGGCTGATGGGCATGGAAGAGCTGAAATTTCCAGAAGGGTAGCTTTAGATGTCAAAGATCCTATGTTGACAAATTGCCCTCTTAGGGTTAAAGAGCCTACTCATGAGAGCCCACCAGCATCATTAGATCACGAGCCACAGGAGCAAGAATTGTGTTTCCTTCTTGTAAAATGGGAAGAATCACAAAAAATCCTGACCCCCAATGTAGGACAAAACATAACTGAGCATGGGACTTAGAGGAGGGTGGGAGGGATGGACGGTCTGGTGGCCTCAAGGGTGTGACTGCAACGAAGCCTCTCGACATAAAGACAGGGGCAGAGTTGGGGCAGCCGCTCAGCTTGGCAGCTGTGCCTCAGGGCATGCACGCTGCTGCGGTGCTGGGTCTAGCAGCTGTGATGCACAGCCCACGGCCACAGTCCTCAGGCTACAGCAATTCCAATCCTCTTCGCTCTGTTTTTCCCTGGACACTGTTACTCTCAGCTGTGGAACACAGTAATAAATGTTTGCATTCAATTTGTAGGTGTCATTATCGAAACAACAACCTGTAATTGCACAATTAGCTGTAATTCACAGTAGTCATGACATCAAAAGTATCTGAACCAAGGCAGGGAGTGGAAAGGCAGCTCTTGTAGATTAATTGGTATTACCAAGGATGATTAGAAGAAGAAATTTAGTTTAAACACTCACAAAGTTCAGGCGGCGCAGAGAAGAAATACTTAATTCTTTGCCAATAGCTCTAACACACATTTGCCTTTTCAATTCAGTTATGTTTTCTGTGGTTCTTCCTTTTATAAATCTGATTTTTTTAGTTAATTTCTCTGTAAATTACTTGATCACAACAAAGATAAACATCCTTTGAAGAGCAATGAAATCCAGACAGTATTTCCTGATTCAACAAAAGCAGAGACAGCAGATGATTTTTTACTTCATGGTTTGTTCTGATAACTAGTTTTGATCTCTACCAGAGTTTAAAACTCTTGAAAAGGAAAATCAGGCCCTCCTTCTATAAGTAGGTTGAAAACTCTCACAAGATTCAAAGCATTTGCCTTTCAGTCTCCTATCTAGCACAGGGTATACAGAGAAGTACAGATGATAACTTTAGAGATAAACATAATTTTATCTGTCAAAGTTACAGAGAACAATTCAGAGCCAGAGCCTGTTAATTGACAGAGCCCTGGGCCAGGCTGCCCAGAGAGGTTGTGGAGTCTCCTTCTCTGGAGACATTCAAGATCATTCTGGAAATGTTCCTGTGTGATTTAATCGAGGTGACCCTGGTCTGGCAGGGGGTTGGACTGAATGATCTCCAGAGGTCCCTTCCTGTGATTCTGTGATTCAGCTTGGCACCTCTGGTTTTATGGACAACCTGAACCTTGGGCTGGTCTGCTCAGAATTTCACAAACCCTTCAAGGCTTTGTCACTGTTGTCCAGAGAGCTCAGCTTCATGCTTTCCTTCTCCCCATGACAGGTGACTATCTTTTTCTCGGACATCGTGGGGTTCACAAGCATCGCTGCCTCCTGTACTCCCTTGCAAGTTGTTGAGATGCTCAACAATCTGTATGTCTGCTTTGACAGCAGGATTGAGTCTTATGATGTTTACAAGGTGAGTACAAACCTGCAGGCAAGGAATCTGGAAGATGCTACCATCTTTCAGTTTGTTTCCTAGTGAATACCAAATAAATCAGGCCCGCTGGCCAAAGCCATGACATCCAAGACCTGCCATTGCAGAGGGACCCCACCGCAGCTTGGCAAGCGGTGGACAGCTGAGATATGTTTTACTCTGATCTGCTTTTGAAATCAAAGCTTGGTGCCTGCTGCTTGGTGACACACAGCCCTCCCCATCAGGTGGAAACCATTGGTGATGCCTACATGGTAGTGAGCGGCCTGCCTGAGAGGAATGGTGCCAAACATGCTGACGAGATTGCCAAAATGTCCCTGGACCTGGTGGCAGCAGTCCGTCAGGTTGTGATCCCTCATATGCCAACGGGCAGACTGCAGCTGCGGGCTGGGATACACACAGGTACGTGGGCTGAGGTGGAGGCATGAGGAAAAGAGAGCAGGAGCCAGGCCAACAGTGTGAGGAGAGAAGAAATCTGCATTTTTGTACAGGACTCTCTGCACATCCACAGGACGAGCAGTTCCCCTCGTCCCAGCAGTAACCATGGGGTGAAATGACTTTTTCTTGTGCCAGTGTGGAAAGGGCTGTGAAACAATTTGGTATTGGCAAAGCACATCTGTCTGATATCAGCACCAATTAACTACAGCTAATCACACCGTGCCTTCTCTCCTTAAGTAAACACCGAGTAGCCAGGCCCTAGGTGCACTGAATACTCCCGATCCCCGTCGCCCTCTGAGGACCCGGGATGACTTGCAAAGGTCATCTGCCATCTTCCTGCACTCTTCCCACTTGTTTCTTATCAGGGTCTCTCTGCCTTGTACTTCCTCAGGACCCTGTGTAGCTGGAGTGGTGGGGTACAAAATGCCTCGGTACTGCCTCTTTGGGGACACTGTGAACACAGCCTCCCGCATGGAGTCCACCAGCTTGCGTAAGCGACTGCTGCACAACCTGTTCCGCACGCACCCGCCAGGCTCCCACCTGCGGTACTGGGTGGATGGAAACCCCTAAGACCCCCTCACACAGGGCATGGCTGAGTGCAAAGTAAGGTTTGGATAGAAGGAGCATTTGCTGTGGCACATCCCAGGATAGAGAACTAGTTACCACAGAGCCAGAACACCAGCACGTGTGTGACTTGCAGTCCCCACCGTCCTGGCACACACTAATTATAAGCAAGAGAAACGAGAAACATCTTAACATGGGTGAGTGGGGTCACATCCCCTGTGCCACTTCTGGAATGTGGTTGGAAATAAGAGGAGAACAAGGGTGACAGAAGCCCAACAGTACAGGGCAAGCAGGGTCTATTTCAAGGACTGTAACCCAAAGGCATTAGGCAGCAACACCATGATGACATAGAGGAGGACAGTGGATGTTTTCTTGGTCCAGCCTCTTGCTGCCTTTGCCACCAGTAGCAGCTGTTCTTACTGCTGTAGGATGCTGTGGTGCAGAGGTTGCCAGTGCAGCACTGCACAGTCATGTCACAGCTGACCTGCTGCTGACATCTGTGACAGTGTCAGAGATCCCAACCAGCGTTTCAGGCATCCTTGTGCTCCTTCCTCAACCTGACATGTTCTGAAGGGGAGGTGACACCACTGGGCTGACACATACAGGAAGGCTGGTGAATCTCTGGGAATGGGGGAATCATTCACCCATGTTCTGTTCTGAATCGTAGCACAGAAGATCCATATCAGTTCTGCTACCTATGATGCTCTTCTCACAGATGATGCATATGAAATTGAACCAAGAGGAGAGATTGAAGTCAAGGTAACAGCTTTTCTGTAACTTTGCAACAGTAAAGGAGTTTAAAGAGATAGGAAGGAGATGTGATAGACTTAGTCACTGCTTTTCTGTGAATTATGAGTCCATTTTTAACTGTGTCCCCAAGGTTCTTTTGCTAATCCAGATGGAAGTGGCTATACCTTACTCCTGGTCAGTGCAAAAGTGTTGCTGTGTGCTTTGAAATACAGCTGTCTGCACCTGCATGGCTATAGGTGAAACTGGTAAAACCTGGTTACAAAGACTCATGGTCATAAGGCTGATTTTAAACCCTTAGCAGCACAGCCAGTGACCAGCAAGGTCTCCTTCTGAAGGGAAAGAACTATTTATTAGCACCCAAACTACAAATAAGTTACAATTCTTTCCCAAAACAGCAGCCACTCACGAAAGGAGAGATAACAAATACAGTACAGGTAGTAGCCCTGGACATAGTGATTGTCTGCTCTGCTGAGTACCCTGTGAGAATGGCTGTTTTCTGCTCTCTCCTTTTTCTTGTCCCAGGGCAAAGGGAAAATGAAAACCTACTGGCTTCTTGGTAACAAGAACTACAGTGTCCAAAATGACAGCCTGGTTTGTCACTGGAATCCAGCAATCTCCAGGAAGAAGAAGCTGGAAAGCAGCCAGGGATCCATCCTACAAGTAAGGAGATGAGCTTCTAGCAGGCTGAGACTTCCCAGATAACGAGCTGTTTGCTAAGGGCTGAGACATGTAGGACTTGCACGTTTGTCCCACAAGGGCTCTGCTGTGTGCAAGTACAAGCTCTAATGTGTGTTCCCCTCCATCAGCAGTGTAGTGAGAGCGCTGTGAGAGCAGCACTGGCTGAGCAGAGCCCTGCAACACCCCGGGATGAGCCCAGCCGTGACAGACACGTTCAAGGGAGCTCCAGACCAGCCTGGACCCCTGAGAGCACCGCCCATGGCACTGGCCAGAAGCAGAGGAATGGCTGTCATCAGAATTCCCAGGGGAGCCTCCAGGAGAACCTCACTTCACTGGGCTGGGCTGCTTTGCAGGACGGTGGCAAAGATGCAGGTTTGGAACAGGGGGCAAGGCTTGTAGACTGTGTGCCTAAAGCAATGAGGAAAAACGAGCTTCTCCCAGGTTTCATAGGTGAGGTGTGACACACAGGGAGTGACAGGACTGCCCCAGGCACACACATCTAATTTAAATAACCACCTTCTGTTGTTCTTAGCCATAATTCACCTTTTTAACTGGCATGTTTACTTGGCAACCTAAACCACCAACAGAAATGTAGATAATGTCTCTGAACAAGGAAAAGCCTCAAAGGTTGAGTTCCATCAGGAGCACAAGCTGTGGACAGAAGATGTACAGCACTGTGGCTCCTTTCACTCCAGCACAGCTATTCTAGATGTGTAGGTGGCACAGAACCTAGCCCAAGGCCAGACAGCATGAGAACACTTTCAGAGCCTGAGCCAGCTTATTTCAAGCAAGACTATATATCTATCCAGCAAACTATTGATTGCAAGGCATGTGTAACTGTAGATAGTAAGAGAGGGAGTAGCACAACTCTGGTGGAGAAGAGGTTAATAAATCTTTTTTATCATTATTTCAGAGATACAAACACAGTGGGAACAATATTAAATAACTTCTATTAAGTCTCTGCATCACTTTGTCTTTCCAGCTCTTCTCCAAATACACAGGAATCTCTTTTCCATATGGGCATTTTCTACCTTATTGAGTCACTGAGGGAGCTGATGGTGAGACAAAGACACAGTCTAGCTGTATGGAAGACATTAGAAGGACAAGTTTTTCTCAAACTGTAATTTCCTTTTCTTTCCTTGTTGGAGGAAAAGATGCCTCTGCAGTGATGAGCAGAGCACAGTAAATTCCTTCTCTATGTATGACTCACAGAAATCAAAGCAAACTGAATTACTTCCTGATGTTAAGAATTAGTAACTCAGTTCAATTTGTTTGCAAGTGGACTGTACATATCATTAACCTACCCTGCTAACTGTATTCCTTGAGCAACTCCAGGGTGAGAGAACCATTCTGAGGGGAACAGAAGCACAAGTGGTGGGAGAAGGTTTGGCCTGGCTCCTCTCCTAGTCAAAAGTTTTGGTTTGAGCATTACTACAGACAAAGATTTTAGCAGATTATGGCTCTTTTTAAGGGAGGTGAAGCAGTGCTTAGTGGTCACAAAAGGCAACAGAAATAAAGGTGTGTGTTTAAGATGTAGTCAAGTTTGGAAAGCAGCAATGGCTCTGGTTTTAATTACTTTTTCTTTTTTCTAAAATAAAAGTAGTATTATGAACTTCAAAGGAAGCTGGTCTATTATCTCTTTGGCATTCACTTGACCAATAAGAACTGAAAAACCTCCTATTAGTTGTCTCCTTACAGAATGAAAGCCAAGACCTGTTCCTTTCAGGCAGCTTGGAAGAAGTCACGTAGGAGTCTACAGTCGGTGTAGACTCAAGGACTACTCTGTGTAGCTCTCAAGGGCTGGGGGTCTCTGAAGGTCAGGTAAAGAACTACTTAGTCTCACAGGCAAGTAAACCAAAATTGGAGGCTGCAATAATCACAGTAAACACAATATACATGTTTCTACATGAAAAAGAAGAAACCACAAAACTAACTCTATCACTAACTCAAGCTCAGGTGCTGTCCTAAAAATATATTGACCAGTTCAAACAAGAATTACTTCCAGCAAATTCAGTGGCTCAACTCACCCAGGACTGTGCTTCAGTCATCACAACTTATAAAAACCTAACAAGATATTTTGCCCATCTCAAGCAAAACTTCCCCTCCCACCTTCCCAGATCTCAGAAATTTTCCACACAGAATATTAACATGGACACAAATACAATTTAATTTCTGTTAAAAGATACCTGCAAGCATGTGGTTAAGATTTCCCATTGAGGTAAGTTGTTCTGATACTTTCACACCAAACAAAACAAACTGAAAATGTATCACAGCAAGCTGCATCACAGAAAGCCATGAGGAATACAAATCAAACACTTAAAAAACCCCTCTCTAAAGTCATCCTCCTGAATCCAAGGGGATGGTGGTGTGTTTTCATATTAAATGCTTGGTGATGGTATTACTGGAGGTGTGGGGAAGCTGCACAGGCACACTCACACAGTGTTAAAACAAACACACAACCCAGGGATTCACAAACACATCTATAAATCCCAGCTGATGCCCAGTACAGATGCTGAAGGGCTGGAATCCTTTCATCTGGTTCCTGTCAGCTCTCTACAAATGGGATCAAGTGTAGGGGAAAAACCTCCAAACAAACAGGAAAGGGGGGACAGATAAAAGCTGTTGAAGAGCCATGACTTTCAAGTCAGCAAAGGAAAATGCCTCAGGTGCACATTTTCCCTCACAAGCAGGAATGAAAGGAACACCACGAGGGAGAGGGAGGGGGACAGCTGGGTACCACAGAGCGGCTCAGAGCCACAGGAGCCCCGTGCTGCCTCTAATTGTTATGAAAATCCCGGGTCAAGATTAGAGGCAATGTATTTGCATGGAAAATTGAGCCTGTTCTGATCTTCATCTCTTCAGAGGCTTCAGTGTGGATTTTTAATTTAGAAAATAGTAGGAAATGACCCTGTGTGCTTGATGATAGATAGCAATTAGTATTTATTAATGAAAAATGCTTTGGTTCGATTCTGAACAATCCCTCTCCAGAAAAGGAGAAGGAAGTAATGAACTGCTTTGTATGCACATGGCTGATGCTTTGATATGGCAGCTTGGTATCCAGAGATTTTTGGGTTGTCTAAGTCTAATATATGACAAGGCTTGGCATGGATAAAGGCTGAGGTTGTACCTGGTTGCCTGGCCTAACTCTGAGACTAACTTATGGCAAGATGAATCTTTTTCTGGACTGAAAACCTGGGTTTGGGTCAGACTAGCAAAAAATCTCAAGTTTAGTCTATGATGGGGTAGTGGAATTTGACCCAGTCAAAGACACAGGGATATACTTTTGATTAGACAAAGCCTGTAGGAATAAAAACAGTTACTTTTATGAGTTTGACATGCAAGGTCACTTTCTCCAGAGCCTTCCCTGGGTATTACTCAAAGTTTACAACTTCATTTCCATAAAGATATTTCGGATTCTTGTGGCTAGCCTGCTAAAATCGTACCACATGGGATGCAGAGTCGGGACAATAAGCTGTCCTGGTCCTCTCAGCAGATCTAGCACCCAAGGCCTCTGCTTTCCCCCAGGGCGGGCTGGGCTGTTCACAGCTGATGCTGTGATCCTGAGCTCCCTCAAGGCAGGGCAGAGCAAGCACTTCCCCAGACTGAGCGCCAGGTGTCACCGCAGACCCGGCTGATGAAAGGACCGGTCACCGTCCGCTCAGCATCTTCTGGGCTGGACTCCTGTGCCACATCACCGTCAGGAGCAGTGAAAGCAGAAGGCAGTGCCATTGAGCTGCCACATCGCTTTCCTCGAGATGGAGAAGAACAGAGAAGCTAAAAGGGTAAAACCAGCCTTTGAAGAGAAGGTGTTAAATGGGAACGTGCCCCTGATACTGGTGAGCAGGCAGAGAGGGAGGTATGTTAATAAGATGAAATAGAAAAGAGCACATATCCTGGAGTATTTGTCAGCTTCTGCTGGTTCTGATTCCCAGTTGCACTCTGGCAGTGACTCTTCCTCCCTCTCACATAGTCCAGGACAGCTGGGATGATCTCTATGTCCAGATGCAAGTGTGGGAGCCAAAAAAAAAAAAAATAAGGCTGAGCACCTGACTCTGCTGACAGCATGTTCAGTGACCTCCAGTAAGTTACCTAACCTGTGGGCTCTGCACTGCTTTTGAGAGTGTTAAGAAGTTTGTTATTAAAGATGTGTCAAAATGAGAAGGGGGTGGGAATCACAGACTCACAGAGCATCAGAAGTTGGAAGGGACCTTGAAAGATCATCTAGTTGAATCCCCCTGCCAGAGCAGGGTCACCTCGATTATATCACACAGGAACGTGTCCAGATTGCTCTGGAATGTCTCCAGAGAAGGAGATTCCACAACCTCTCTGGGCAGCCTGGCCCAGGGCTCTGCCACCCTCACAGGGAAAAACATTTTCCTTACATTCCCATGGAACCTTCTCTGCTCCAGCTTGGACCCATTGCCCCTTGTCCTGTCACTAACCGTCACTGAGAAGAGCCTGGCCCTGTCCTCCTGACACTCATCCTTTGCATATTAATTTATTTACATATTTATAAACATTAATGAGAAGCTGGAAACAAAAATAGTTCATTGAAATGAACCAATTGGATCAAGTTCTTGCCAATGACATTTCAGATTCTGGATAATACTGCTAGAGGAAGAGAGCAAAAGCTGTCTCAGATCGTGCAGTAGTTGGGGTGACTCAGGTGCTCATCCAGACTGGAAAGGTCCAGTCCCCCACATCCCTTCTCTTCTGCCATTCATGTGCCAGCAGGCCCTGCTGGGATGCTCCCAACATGAAACCCTCCTGCCACTTTTGTTCCCACCCAGCAGGAGCCAGGTGCCAAGAGTTTGGCCTTTAGAGCCTTCAGTAACACCAGCCCCTTTGCATTCACCTT
Organism: Heliornis fulica; assembly: GCA_013399135.1. NCBI lineage: Eukaryota > Metazoa > Chordata > Aves > Gruiformes > Heliornithidae > Heliornis > Heliornis fulica. Next base: position 187,662 of record VXBZ01009850.1, on the reverse strand, counting down.
CCATGAGCCAACAGTATTTTTAGACCTCAGCTGAATGATGGCAAGCTGGGAAGCTCCCTGGCTAATAGCCCCACACCCTGCAGAGGCCAGGCCACATGACCAGTGACCCTGGCAAGCCCCAGGGTAACAACCTTGGGGGGCTATTGTGCTTTCCATCTTATGTGCCCGCTTCAGCGCTGCACAGAAATGGCCCCACCGACAAGTCAGCCCAGGAACTAGTTGGATCCCCAAGAGCTTTTTGCCTTCTCCTATTTATCCTTCAGGACTTGGTATGTTGCAGGCTGCAGGGAGTCCATTAGCTGATCAACTGAACTGCAGGTACAAGGAGCTGCTTAATTAGCAGGTCTAAAGGAACATAAGGGGTGTGTCACTCCCAAGAGAGAGATATAAAAACAACAGCTGCCTGAAAACACTTTTTTCCTTTCCTGTTTAGAGAGTTGATGAAAAGCATGGCCTTTTCCTCACTGCTAATTAAAACCAGCAGTTTCACATCTCCCACACTCAAGCTTCTGGAAACAGCAAAAGGCAGGAGCATAAAACCCCAGTGATTTTGTGGAGTTTGTGCACCTTGTCCTCATCTCATGGTAACTCCTAATTCTTCTCCAAGTGCTTTTCAGGTGGTCTCAAAGCAGGTCACTGCACTTCAAGTGCAGCACAGATACAAACTGACTTTGTACAGGATCAGACCCACAGTTTAATGGCTCTTAGGTCAGTGCTCATGTAGTTAGGTACAGAAAGCTTGCAGCAATTGTCCTAGGCAAATCACAGAGGACACTACATCTACACTTCTAAATGTCTTATCTGGCTACTGCCAGTCCAGAAAACAAGTTCTTTCTATTGCAAAGTTCTAAAATTACAGAACAACTCATCCACATTGGACCAGATCCATACAAGTTTGTGATGTGCCATCACCTGAGTTTCCTCCTCCCTGGAACGTCCCTGTCCTCACTCAGCTCAGTACAGGTCTAACAGTGGCAGCAGCTTCCCCACCACGCTGCTCAGTACTTCTCACTGCCCAAATTTAGGCTGACAGAGGCCTTAGCTGTGGACTGTAAGGACCTGGGATTTTGTTTTTAAACCCCCAAGAACATGCCCAAGGCAGGACAGAGTCAGAGTCTATTTCAGGAAGGTGTTTGTGGCGGTCAGGCTAAAATTAGACCATTTGTTCCTAAAAAGACTGTGTAGAACGACAAGGATTTGGCAAGAGGCTCTTCAGTTGGGAATGTGACACAGGAAGCGCCTACCCGGCTGCTGGCAGTGATGTCACCTGGCTGCCCAGCGCTGCAGGTCCTGGGAAGCTCCGAGAGTGAGCACTGGAACTTGTTCAAGCCACTCTGTATCTGCAGGCGGCTGAGTGCGGAGCGGGGCGCGAGGCCGAAGTGTCGACAGGCTCCACCGCTCAACGCTCCCAGATAAGGGAATCTGTAGCCATGACAGAGAACTGTTATTCTTGCACTGTTTGTGATGGGCTCTTCAGGGAAGTATCAATCTCCTCTTCCTGTCATGCCCCCCCCTCCTCTTGCTGCTCCAGAAATTTCTGCCTTCTGAACCTCCTGCCGACGCTTGTGCTTAGCGCCGGGCTGGCAGGACCGTTAGGGAACAGATCCCTGGGCACCGGGCCTGGAAGCTCGGCCTGGAGGGACAGGACATTTTGTTGTCTCAATGAAGGTACGTGCTTTGAAGCTAAGTTAAGGGGTACCAAATCAAGCTCTCAGACTTGTGCAAGTAGGGATCTGGTCTGAGGTATAAAGTACAGTAGCATAATGATTAGGGATGGGCAAAAAATAGCTCTGGAATGGCACAGTGTTACAGTTTGGAAGTAGAGAAGTTTAAAGGGCAGCTCTCTCCTCCAGTAGAAGCTTTCTGGTCATCAGGCAATGAACTAGTGTCTGCAAAACCTCTCATTCATCCCTGCATCTATGGCTGCAAAGCTCCACTGACAACAACCCAGTTTCATAAGACCCACATGAAACGGGGGAGCATCAGACACGTTTCATGGCAGTGGGAAAAACAGTTCTTGGGCTGCAGACAGTATCATGAAAGTGATGCACACTGCCACTTCTTGAAGAGACACTTTAATCACAGGCCAATCCTGCATCCTACACCATCACAGAGTAAAAGACCCCAAAGCATCTAAGTCTTAGTCTAAATCATCGTGCTCTCAGTGCTTGACATCAAGGTAACAAGGAGCCACAACCACAGAGGGAGAGAAATGTGTTCTATCAATTTGGAGAGTGTATTTTTTACAAAGCCAGCAGCAAGTCAGCATGAGAGCTGTCTGCCTGTCAGGTCAGTTGGGCTTTAATGAAGGCTTCTTGTGTTTTGGGCAAAATGAGACTGACATAACCCAGCCCAAGGGTTTGTCTTGGCTCTGACTTCAGTGATAATCCCCACTGCTTTTGGAAGCTTGGACCAAACAAGTGCTCAGCTTTGTAACCCACTGACCAAGACCTCGGGGATTTACCTCACAAACATCTCCCTGATTTTATTTTTTTTTTCTTAAAAAAATCCAAACACCTGACATCCCCTTCTGGCTTAACATCACTTAAAAATTAGTTGAAACTATGCACTTTATGAACCAATACTTATGATTTCATTTTGCAAAACACCTTGCATTTTCTAGAAAATTCAGTTTGATAGCTTCTCCTTTTGCCACTTTCCTTCCCTCCCACCTCCTCAGGACAGCCAGAGCCATTAATATACACATGTATTTCCTCATGGGTAGTCTTGATGTGTCTGGAGGGAATGAATTACTGTTCTAGCTGTGGTAAGAGGTTGGGGCCAGAGTTCTTTTTAAGCTTTCCATAGTTAAAGAAAGGTCAGGTTCAGAGGACCCTAGCTGTTGAGGCACATACCCCCCTTACTTCTTATTACCTAAGGGCATTTACTAGCATGTCATCTGCACCCTAGTTCACCTCTACCTCTCACAAGCCATCTCTCTGCACTAAAATATCATCATGTGCTAAAGTGTCAAAGATCTCATGGTCCTATTACACTTGTCAGGTGCATCTGACCTATCAAGGCTGAAGAATGTTGCTGTATCATATCCCTTCTCTCCTCCATTCATTCTTCCCATGGCCAATATTTTAGGCCTTCTTGGTCATTTCCTGATCTGCTCTGGCCTGAGATATGATGTCATGGCTCACAATGGTCTTCACACTTCAACACTTGGCAAAAAATGTGCTGTTATCCACAGGGAGGTGACATGGTAAAACAAATCCTCTTGGTCAAACAATGCAGAAGTTATGCAAAGAATCTCCAGTGGGCAAGAGACACAAAAAGCCTCTGAGTTTGGTGGCACCTATCAGCTGTACAGAGAGGAGCCATCCCAGAGTGCTGGTTTTAACTATACTGTGAAGGGTTTACAGCATGGACACCAGTACACAAGATGAGTTTTTTTTCAAAGATGTGTTTTGAGTGCTCAAATGTAAACCCTTTGAAGGGTCCTCCCTTGTTTCAGGGAGCACTGAAGCACGATTTCCAGGATAAAAAGACTAGCACTACACCCAACTCTGACTGTGTGGCTGTGTTCTTGCCCCACCTGCCCATTACTGCTTACTATTGCAGAGCTTTCCCACCCAGCTTTCAAAGAAGAGCAGTGGCCACGTTTGGTAAGTGGATACACTGCATGAGAGAAGGCTCACTGCTGGACTCACTGCAATGGGCACAGCAGTGTAGCCTGGGTGTTAAAGTTCAGGCTTAAAAGTGGCATCTGGGGCCCCATTTTAAAGGCCATGGAACTGAATCACTGACAGGACAGCAAGTTCATTTCCTATAGCCTAGTAGGCATTTGCTGGCATAGTGCACATCCCCTCCTCATGCAGCTGCTGCACAGGCTGGACCACTCCACTGGCTGCAAGCAGACTGTGGGTAAAAATGTTGTCTGCTGCCTTGCACATGTGGTACTTCTGTGCACACATGGAGCTGTGAGCCAATTTTAATTTTTTTTTTAATTTCTCCAAATGGCCAAAACCTTCCCCATATCAATAGAGCTGTGTCATTTATGAGAGTAAAGCATTTAGCCCCATACAGGCTGAAAATCCTCCAAAATCTGGACTGTGACATCTTGAAGGACAGAGAACTGAAGCTGTATCTGTCCAGCTGATCAACAGTGACCAGTCTCACAGATTCTGTCTGGTTGACAGTTACATGAACTTCAGCAGTAACTTTAACTCTCCAGTCAGTGAACAGAGGACCTGTTCAGCTGGCCAATGCCTGAACAGCATTCAGGTGCTTAACACAACTATCTCATGTCCCTGTAAATTAATTAAATCCTGTAATTTCAGAATAAATCTGCCCAGCCAGTAGTCACTAAACACTTGACTCAGAATTAACTTTTACAGAGAGAGAGAGAAGAGAGACTGTAAGTAACATGGAGTGAAACCATTGCTTCCCTCAGCATCCCCAGGCAGATTTAACTGCCTTTCCCCAATCTCAATGTCAGCACAAGGGCACACAAAGCAGTGCAGCCCCTGGGGACTCTGTAGACCAAGGCACAGGGCCTGATACCCCTGTGCTGAGGCTTTGTAGCAAGTGACTAGTGGGAAAGGCAGGACCATGGGGTGCCTAATGTGACAGGGAAGGTGTGAATGTGGCGCTGACAGTGGCGTTTATCTCAAGCACGAACACAGGCTCCAGCCCTGTAGCCTGAGCACCTTATCACAGCCTTAGAAGTGTTAGTTTTTGAAACGCTACTCACCCATCTCACTGTGCTGACAGGCAACAGCTAAAATATCCTGCCCCTCTGGACCACAGCCATGCCATCCTCCCCCACAAGAGGATGCAGCTATTTCCAGAAGCTTGGCGAACACAGTGAGTATTTTCTGGGAAAACAAAGCAGGGTTGTCAAATCAAGAACAGTGGGTGATAAGAGTCGCCATAGCTACACGGAATTACTAAGAAAGAAGCCTCGCTAAGCTCTGGATGAGGCTGCATTCCTCCCACTGTGGCTCACCCACCCGCGGCAGGAGGAGCTCTCTTCCTGCCCACCCCTGCAGACTTCCAGCACGGTTTTCTTGGCACAACCAACTACTTGCCAGGCTGTGGCATGAAGGATTTGCCTTGTAATCCTCATGAGCATGTTGTGTCTGAAGTGATGAGAAGCACTGGTGAAAAGGACTGTGAATATAATCATGAAGAATGATACACACATGAGAGAATGATACTCTGCCAAACAAAAATTGGGGCAGTTTACCTTCCTGTTCTCAAAAAGCAATGATCTACCCACACAACTCTCTAGTCAAGGAAAGTCCACAGATCTGAGATGTGTTAAAACACTGTTGGGATCCTGCTCTGGTACATCAAATTGAGGTTATGCACAGCACCAGTCTCTCACAGCCTGAAGAGAATCTGCAGAGTGTTTAGTGGAGGACGGGCTTTATGCAATGGCTACATTTTTAGTTAGAGAAGTTATTCTTAGGTTCATCACCAGTACATTAGGGGAGGGAGAGGGGAAGTAAACAACCACAGCAACTTCTAGGACAGGTGCCATTTCATTCCTGTAGCTGTTTAGCCATTTCTAGAAATGGCCTCTCCTTCTGCACTCTCTGCACTGACAAATGGCATGCAGCAATAAATAGCACAATGGGGTAGCGTGACTGCTTGCCCCTTTATTTGGCTTCTTGGCTAGCAAACCTTCTCAATCAATGGGCACTGGGACACTGCTCCCAGCTATTCCAGGATGCTCCAGGTTGCAAAGAAAAACCTGGAGCCTGGACAAAACACTTTAAAAATGTCATCCCCACACCATGCCCATCTCTCCTCACAGCAACTTGCAGTCTGACAAATCCAGTACAAGGGTCTGAATCAACACATCTAGTGATGGATCTAAACTCAGCCACCCACCAGAACATCCAACACACTGCTGTGCACACAGACTTGTATGCATCATGCACACTCCCTCATATATCACACATATACCATGAGATATACTGACATACCAAGATGGAACATAGGAAGTTCCATGTTAATGTAAGGAAAAACGTTTTCCCTGTGAGGGTGACAGAGCCCTGGGCCAGGCTGCCCAGAGAGGTTGTGGAGTCTCCTTCTCTGGAGACATTCAAGATCAACCTGGACACATTCCTGTGTGATTTAATCGAGGTGACCCTGCTCAGGCAGGGGGTTGGACTGGATGATCTTTCAAGGTCCCTTCCAGCTCCTGACGCTCTGTGAGTCTGTCAATCTGTGATAACCACTCACACACTCTCACATGGCTACTGGAGCCCAACGCTTGCAAAAGAGCCCCTCAGCCAAGTACTGGACACACCAAGTTCTTGAGCCAGAGGCTGAAGTGGTCATTTCATCCAAACCTCTCCCAGTGTCTGGTTTGTTGCATGGGGGGTGTATTTTTTCAAACCAGATCTCGTTCTGACGAGCACACTCTGTGTTCACCAGAAGAGGTCACACACACACCTCATCAACGAGAAAGGCAGCCAGCCCGAAGCCAGACCTAGTCTGGTTTGCCTGGGAAAACCTCCCTCAGCCCAGATCACTTGGGATGTGTAACCTCCGTGTGCCCAGGAACGGTTCTCTTCCTCCCTGCTGCCAGGGGTCCCCAACTGCAGAGCACTGTGGCAGTCTCACCGCTTTCAGTCCGCACTTGGCTGCGCTCTGGGCTATACGAACCACTATGAACCGAGGCCTGAGCAAGCTCCTGCTGGAAGTCCAACCTTTCCCTAGTAAGGCAATAACAATATGCAGACTAATTAGACTTTACTCACATACCAGAAGTATCTAACACAGCACAGAAAATGAAAGACTCTGATTCTGAACGGTTCAGTGCAAGATTAGCCCAAGAATTTCTGAGCAACTTGAGCAGTGGGAAGAAAGACTTGCTGCTGCAGGACTAAAGATGTACGTGATTTAAACCCCATGAAAATCCATGTTTTCAATTGCAGTGTGAAAGTGTTGTAGTGTGAAAACCTACAACACACCTGTGTAGACATTCCCACCTGTCCAGAACAATTGAGCAGCAAGATGCTGCTCATCTTGCCAGAGGCAAAGCTTAGCCAAATGCAGAGTTTCAGGTGAGGATTTACGGACTATGAGTATTTATTTAAGCCTCTCCCTCTCACCAGACACCAGAGGTCTTCACAGAATCATAGAATCACAGAATCCCAAGGTTGGATTTTGCTTCAAACACCTCAGCTTGTTTTCTATTTGTTTCAAGATCCATTTTAGTAAAAATGTCAAAACCATTGAATTGTTTCCTACAGTGTTTGCCTAGCCTTCAGTCCATGCTTAATTCCCACACTTGTCTAATACAAACCCCTCCTTTCTCCCCATTGTCCTACCACAATTAATCTGAGAATCTTCTCCAACACTGCAGCCTGCAAAAGCCATCCACATCTTTAAAACCAGCTCTGCAGCAGTTTTCACATTTCATTTGCTTTATGCTGCTCTACAACTATTATTTGCATCTATAACTTGATCCATTCCCACTCCACTTTTTCTTTTGAGAGCTAAGGACACCATTTGCTGAAGGCTGCTGACCCACAGGCAGGGGGGCTCTGTGCTTTAAGTAGCTCAGGGAAAGCAGCTTGGCTTTGGGTGTCGAAAGAATTCACAGAAAAATTGTTAGAAACATCATCAAGACTAGCACAGAACAAAGTCAGGGATCTTTAGCATTAAACCACACAGCAGGACTGCTGAACCTAAAAACACCCCCACACATGAAGAAAAAAGCTCCTCTGGGAGATGAATCATTGAAAAGGGGGCCAGGAACACCCACTAACGTGTCTGTGGAAGTTGCACCTCTCTCCCTCATGCCAGCAAAGTGCCAGCACAGGGGATAATGAGGGGAATCAGACTGATCTTTGCTGCTACAGGCCAGAACTCCCATATAGCTTCTTTCTTTCCACCCCTGCTGTGGCAGAGATAAGAACTGAGCCCAGCTCCTCTCCCCTCAAGCAGCCATGAGCCACAGAGCATAGAGACAGCCCTTGGACCAGCACTGAGCACAATCTCCAGCTATTCCATCCCCTCCCTCACTGCCCCTTCCCTGATGGTCTTTATTAACATCAGCAGAACGTGATAAACGTGCCCAACAAACCTCCTATTAAAAGTTTGCCATCCCCACCCAGTGCTCCAAAACCCCCTACAAGCTGCTAGGAAATGGCAGCCTGCTGCTCTCCTTGTCCTCAGGTGGCCCAGGCCTCTTCTTGTCCCAAAGGGCTACGGAGGAAAATATCCCCTCTTCACCTCTACCAGAGAGACTGGTGAAAAACATTGGTGAGCATTGGTGAAAACAGAACTGGGGAAGGCAAAATGCATTCTTGCAGCCCAGAGAAGAGTGGTGATAGCACTGAACTCATCCTCTTCCTGGCCTTCATGGTCACCCAGACAGTGCTGCTGGACAGGAAGAGGAGAGGAAACATGTGCAGTGGGACACTGTGGGATGACCAGTCCACATGGAAAGTCCTTCACTGCCAGGTCATTCAGAAGAGGTTGGTTTATTCACCACAGATGGGCCACCACAGACACCACCACAGCTCTTCCCAGTACATGGTCGAGCCATCCCTGAGGTAGGGACCACATTCTCCTCTGGTTTATGCAGGTGCAGATCCCATGGATACATTCCTGCTCTGCACCAGGTAAGTGAGCTCAATAGTTATAGAATCATGGAATCCTAAATCTTCTGAGCTGGAAGGGACCTGTAAAGACCATCGAGTCCAACTCCTGGCTCCACACAGGACCAGCCCAGTCAGAGTGTGGGACTGAGCCCATTGTCCAGACACTTCTTGATCTCAGTCCAGCCGGGTGCTGGGACCACTTCCCTGGGGAGCCTGTCCCAGTGCCTGACCCCCTCTCAGGACAGAACCTCTTCCTGACACCCAGCCTGNCTTCAGCCTCTCCTCTTAAGACTTCCCTTCCCCAGCAGTCCCTGTGCCCAGCCCCTTTACTACAGGGAGAACTGCTGCTGCAGAACCCCCCACATGTCCTCCTGTTGCAGGGCCTTGCACATAGCCCAAGGGGAAGGCAAGGAAGCACCAGAAGAGCAAGCACAGCACCAGCTGATCCTGGGCTCATGACAATGCCATGCACTGAACCCTGTCTCAGCTCCACTGTGGTCACCAGACCACTTGGGAGAGGGCAGGGAAGGGGCACCCAGGCAAATGCTTGGATACCACAGCTAAATGTTAATGTCTCGTCGTGAGGGGCCCCTGGTGCTGGCTGCCACCAAGGACTTGGCAATCCTGCTGTGATGAAACCACTACAAACACATCACTGCCCTTTCAGCCAGCTGCAGTGAGCCAGGACATGCTGGCCTGAGCAACTGGGAAGGAGGGGGAGGCTGAAAGGGGTCACTGAGTAAGGGAGGAGTAGCATAATGAGTTAGTGCAGCTGTGTTCTAGCAGTACCCACCTAAGCATGACACATACAGACTTCAGAGCAGGGCTTCCTCACAGCAGCCTGTAGAGATGGGGCAGATCTAATCCCAGAGCAATAGTATGCCTTAACCCTACTCTTCTAACAAGAAACAAGATTTCTGCTGGTACAGGAGAAATGTCTTGATAATGCAGGCAACAATTAACTGTTGGGGATGAGCAACACATCCAACCTGCCTTCTTGATACTTCCTTTCATCCTATTTGGATGAGTCACTATACAAGTGAACACGGCACAAAGCCATTTCCTGGCTCCAGAATATTTTCTACAATCCTCAGGAGTTCCTCCCTTTTTATAGACTGGAGTTTGTTGTCAAAGTCTCTCTCTTAACTGCCCTGTCACAATAGCAATTTTTGAAATTGCTGTGAATATTCAGACACTGAGTTTCAATGCCACTCTGAGCCCTGAGGAGATCCAGAATGAAAAGCAGACACTCTTTCTGGGTGGCTTCTATCCACTACTGCCCAATGCCCTAAATCTGACTTGAATCCAGGTGTGGCCCAGACTGTCCTCATCCAGGTTGTGCAGCACCCTGCAATGCCCCTACATGGAGTGTCCTCTTTTTGTAGATGGATCATCTCTGTTCTGCTGATGGACAGAATCCAGCTGCACAGCACTGGGATGAGAGGCAATGACATCAGTTGCAAAAAGGAAAATTCCAACTAGATATTAGGGAATATATTTTCTTAAAGATTTTCAGAACTCAACTTGGCAAGGCACTGAGCAATTTGAATTGTCGGCTCTGATTTTACCAACACAGTCACTGATGAGGACTGTGCTGGTGTATATATTTCCAACAGTTACCAGAGACAATATAGAAGTCCCCCCAAAGCAGTTCAAAGATATTGAGGTCAAGAATATTTATTATCCACATATATGCAGACTTGTGGCAAGCCAGTCAAACCAACAAAACAACTGCAGGTTGTTTCACTGCAGGAGAAGAGACGAGTCTGAAACTGTCCTGACCTTCTCTTACTGTCCTGTTACAATGAAAATACAAACCTCAAACCTTGAAAATGATGATTTAATTTTCCAGTAAGATTCAGATCTAATGTGGTTTAATCAATATTAACAACTAAATCCCAACAACATCACATCATGCCTCCCTCATAGTCACTGAGGGATGTTTCTAAGCTGTCTTACCTGTTTCTAGAAACAATTGTGTCTTAAGCTAAGTTGACTGTAAAAAGATGCAGAAAATGTTGTACCTGATGGCACATCACAGAATTGTTTTTTCCAAACTTTCAGTACCAACAAGACCCTTAACCTGAAAGATCAGATGAAAAGTCCCAGATTCCATTTTATTTCCATTTCCTCCATAGACATTCAGCTTAATGGCCTTTAACTTTCTGCTTCACATGTGTGTACAAATGCAGTGAAAGACCAAGGTGTATTACTGCATACTCAAGAACATTTCCATTTTTCAGTGGGGCCAAATTTTAAGCCCCTACAAAACATGTAACTTCACAGGTTGGATACATTGTGGTGACAGAGGAGCCAGGTAAATGTGCAGAGGGTACAATTTGTTTCCTGTCTCACTTTGTACCTTTCACACAAATATTTTTCTCTGAAAGGCAAGGAAAGGTTTAGCAGCCAACCCAAGGAACACTCAGCAAAGCAAACTGACATACCTAAGTGACACCAAGACAGCAGGGACCTTCAGATACACAGCAACAGAATCACAGAATCACACACATGGCATCATGAAATGATGCTGCATTGCCCAAGTGTAAAATGCTCCTTTTATTCACTGTCTGAAAAGAGAACTATTTCTTCCCTCCTCCTCCTGGGAGAATGAAAAAAGATCAGAACCTCAAACCAATCCTTGCACTGGCAGGAACTCGAAAGGTAGACTTGGGAGGGGTTGGAGGAAGATATAAAGGCTGGTAGCTGGAAACACAGAGCAAAGCTGAACTGGAGAGACTTAAGGGGAGGAGGAATCAGAGACATCAAGACATGAAGATGAACCTGAAACTTCTTTTTTGCCCTGGATTCCTTCTGCTGCTTATTGTGAGTCAAAACCAGGCAAAGGCCAGGCCCATTTCCAGCTTACAGGTAAGTGACTGGCTGCTCAACAGAGCTGAAAGAAGCTGATGCTTCTTTAGGATGTAGACACTTCTGATCAGCTATGTTTCTTCCAAGCCCAGATAAAACTGTAGGAGACACTCAGAGACATCATGACAGCAGGAACCCTGAGGAGGGCAGACTCAGAGCTAATAAAAGGGGAGAAACAAGTGATTGCTGGATTTAAATTTCTAATTGTGAGGCAATCAACCTTTCGGTGATTCTGTGAAAATGTTTTTTTCCTGTGGGGTCAGTTCAGGGATTGTGTGTCTGGGGTCATCCTGTGTTTAGGGTCATCCTGAGTGAAGCAGTAAACTTCCAGAGTAAAAGGAATTTTTCTGGGAGGGCTCCTATATAGAGCCCTAGAGCAGACACCTGCATGTGTCTCCCTAAAGCCCCTGTTTTAAGCCAAAAAAGGAACTAATGGGTCACCCCTGCATGATCCTCTCCAATCAGCAGCTGGCATGCACTCCCTGCTTGCAAGTCCCAGAGGTAGAACGTGAGAAAAAAATGTATGTGTGTGTATTTGTGTGCACAGGAATTAGGAGAAACCCATTTCAGCTACCTAACTAGGGATCTAGGTAATCCCAAATTTGAAGTAACCTCCCAGTCTGTAAAAAAAATATATATAATCCTTGTAGCACCAATTTCAGCATGTCTTCTGTCATTGCATTGCTTCTTATGTCATTCAAAGGCATCAACCATTTTTTCTTGTTTGCTTATTCTCTCTTGCCCAAGTCTCTTTCATAATATTTTATGATTTATTCCATATCCCAGATCTCCAGCAACAGGAAAGACTTAACTGGCAATTTGTCAGCTCAGAACTACAGAATATAGTAACAGCCTTAGAGCATTTTGAGAGCTCCTACAGTGTTACCTCAGAGCAGCTTGGTGAGCCAGGAGAAAGTAAAGATAACCATCATCAGCTTCAGATATCACTTCAGTACTTTCACCTTTTGATAAATGTTCAAAATAAATTTCTCTAAACTTAGGACTGAATATGGTTACACAAAACCAATGACAGAGTTCCCAGAACCCAGCCTTCTCCTCCTCCTCTCCTGCCTCCCCACCACCATCCTTTCCCTTTTTCCCAGGGTCTGTCCAAACTGTTTGATGAGAACCTGGAGCACCCCCTGGGCTCAGAAGAGAGGGACCATGAGCAAGATGACATGATCCAGGAAGATGCTGAACTCCAGTGGACCAAAACCACCAAGGACCAGCCTGAGAGCACGCTGGGTGACAGAGCTATCCAGAGGTTCTTCAGCAACCTCCTAAGTTTACCTCATAGTTACCAAGGCAGAAGCAAAAAGGGCCTTTCCAGGGGCTGTTTTGGTGTCAGGCTGGACAGAATTGGGTCGCTGAGTGGACTGGGATGCTAACTGCTTACTCTGGTAAGAGAAAACCAGAGGCTGGTCTGTGTGTTTGTGTATGAGTTGTGTAAGTATGCTGAAGAGCAGATTTTATTCTGCTGTAAGGGAAGAGTGTCCCACAGTAACTCTTACCCTCCCATCACAAGCAGTTTACTAATTTTTCCTTTCCTCATTATTCACTGTAATCAGATCTACAAAGCTGTGAATACCATATCTCTGCTTTACCTGCTTTCACTCCTTTCTCCAAGTGAGCTGTGCATGGTTCCTCTTGTCGGGGCAGCCAGATCAGGGAGGTTTTCACCAGCTCCCCAGGGATGCTTGTGTCAATCCAGAAAAACTCTGAACAGAACAGTGGAGCTGAACCTGACCCTACAACAGGAAGAAATCCATTCATTTCCATGCATGAAATCCTGTCCACTTCTCTTTCTTATTCCTCTGCTTGACAGGACTGACTTTGAGGACTCAAAGGACCTGTTGCCTTTCAGTGAGATATTCAGCCTGTATTCACATTGGCTCCACCAATCCATATCCTACACTATATACTGAGGAAACTGCACCCCATCTCTCCCCTGAATTATGTGGCCAACAAAATACACCATCACTGTACTGCTTATTTGTATCAGCTTGTGAACATCTATCTGCTATTTAATTACAAACCCCCATTTGTACTGTTTGCATACTAAATGTATAAATAAACAGGTCTCATCACATCACAGAAAATAAACTACTTTCCATACTTTAGTGAATTTGCTTCAAGTTTTTGCTGTGATTCTTTCATGTATCATTCCTGAAACTGAACAGTGTCCCAATTTGCTGTTAGACACAGTTCACTACAACTCAGAAGCATTTCAGAGAGCTGCTTTCTGGTAAAAAGAACTTTAATCCACTCTAAAAAATTAATAATTTAAAAAAGAGATCAAACTAGCCCTTCTTTTTACCAGAAGAACCTTTCTGATGAGTTAAGATACTTCTGTCTAAACATAACAGGAACAAGACTGGCATAGCCATCTTCACAGAAGTCACCAGAAACCAGGACACAAACCCCCAAGTCTATGACCACAATGATTAGAACTAAAAGAGGAGCTGTCTTAGCTGACACCAGTAGCAAGCTGTTACTCTGCCTTTGGATTTGTCACTGTCAGAGACAAACAACTGTTTCTTACAAATACATCTTGTCAAAAACCCCAACCTGCTACCTGTGGTTCAAGGGCACCCACTCTTCCACAGGCAGATGCAGAGAGTGCAGAGCATCTTCCTGACAAAGTGTAAAGTCAAGATTATTAAAAAAAAATATAAATGTATCTGACTAGTTCTATTTTTAAGCAAATCAAGTACTCACTGAATCTAACTGTGAACAAATTGGAGAACAGCTACTTGGCAAACATCCTGAGCTGAAGGAATTCTGTCTGAAGGCCGCTTTGCCAACATCGTGTCTGTGCTCTCCCAACGCTGATGAGGGCTGAACTCCACAAGAAGCTCCAGGGAAATCAGCAAGGCTGCTCACACAGTCACAAATGAAGGCACAGCTGCTCACTTCCAGCCCTCTGCTTGGAGTGGGCAGATGGGCTACACAGTTCTACTCCTCCTGTTTTCTTACTGCTGGAAGAAAATATCTTGGTAATAAACCTATTCCTAACAGGACCTCGGGAGATAAACCACAACATGGAGCACAAACATCTATGCAAGGTAAGTTCATCAGTGACCCTCTAGCTGCATTTGCTCTAACTCCTTGGCAGCTCAGCTCTTATTACAAAAGCCTGTTAGCACAGAGTAGCTAGAGGTCCAGCTTCTGGGTCTGCTTCAATTGCTTAAACTCTGTGATTTGGTTCTGCTCCTTCTAACCACACCTCCCATAGAACAAAGGTGATCCAGGAGAGCTGTTCAGAGCCAAACTAGAGAAAGCTTTGTTCTTCTCTCATGCTATTTTCAATATATAGCTTCCACCCTGAAGCCACAGACTTGCTCTAGGGAGGACATTGGTACAAGGAGCTCATAAACACATTTCAGCACTGAAAAGTTGACTATCAGAGACCAGAAAGTACCTAATGATGTGTTTGTGAAGAGGTCCTCTCCTCTTGCACAGGGAGCTGCCCTCTCTATTTTCTTGCAATCCTTTACCCTTTCAATATATCTTCCTCATTTAGAAATCGCCATTAATTCTACCTGTCTGTGATTATTCCACCCTCCAAAACATTACTCTCCTCTGAGCCAGTAGTTATAAGGCTATAAACACAAGTCCTGAGCAGAAAATTCAACAACATATCCTGAAGGCTTCACAGCCTTAATCAGGTCTTTGCTACTTACTCTGTTTAAGTTAACTTTGATAACAAAGCAATATCAGCAGCAGTGAAAATGCCCTAAATAGATACTTCAAGGCAGGGAATGGTCTCATCACTTACATAAGTACCCCTGAGTACAAACTCTCAAACAATGGATTAGGTCATGTAATGAATTTATTACACTCTGTGTTGACTTTCCTAAGCAAAGCAATGAGAAAGTGAAGCATTTCACCAGCCAGATGAAGAGTTGCAGTGGGGAATGGAAGATAACAGAAAGAATAAATCAGTTTTCAGCATAATTCACATATCAGTAGATGGGCCACACACATCTTAAAGCTAATACTGCAATCTGATCAGCGTGAGCAGCCTTTCTACATGGAGCCCCATAAACTGCACAGTGATTCACAGGCAAAACCTGGCATTCTGGAGTTTTGTTGGGCTGTTCAGATAACAGCCTCCCTTGCTTCTAGCATACAAAGACCTCTGTCCTACAGAAACATTAAGAAAATATTTCTCACTATTTCCACTCAACACACCCTCATACAGCCAGGAAGAAACTGACACTTCTTTTCCTCAATAAACAACGTACACTGAGAAGCATCAGGGATGCTCGCTGGCAAGAAGCATCCAGAAACAGAATCCCTCCAGGTATGTTGGCCCCGGGGGCTGGCCCAGGTGCAACTATATGGTGGAAACTGTGTTCATCCACAGAGCCCACAGATGTATCAAAGACTGAAGAGCTGGTATCTTGTGGCTAATTGGTGCTAATGGGAAGGTTACAGGCTCCTCCCCAGTAATCCCGGCTCCTGATAGCTTGCTCCCGGCTCTCGGTGACCCTGAGCAGGCACGTTCTCGTAGGTATAAAATTTTCCTGATGTTGAAATTCCAAAACTGAATACACTGAAAATGCAATGAAGGGTAAGTGCTACTGGAGTTTGTTTGCTGAACATCCTCAGCCTGTTTCTAAATGCAGCTACAATAACACAGGCTGTGGGTCATTGAAATTGTTTGCAAATAAAACAACAGAGGTAAGGGGAGCTCTGAGCACTTATGAACAGAATCCTACAGAAGATGGATAAGGAACGGATGAGAGCTCTGATTCCACAGAGGATGAGTTTGTGCCATCCCATCACCTGGCATTTTGTGTCAGCATTTTAAAAAGCCACTTTTCAGAAAGCAAGAACAATCTATGGCACATAAAAGGCTCCGTAATTAGATCCCTCGGACTGAAGCCAGGTGTGTTTGTGCTCTCGGTAATTTGCTGTGCTCTATTAGCATTTAAATAATCAAAGCTAACCTTTGAAGTCAGCCTGCCAGTCAGATGGGAGAGGCTCATCTCTAGCTGTGTCATCTCCATTTCCTCTAAGCAGCAGGACGTGAATTTACAGGCTAATATTGTGGAAGTTGCTGAGGAGAAAAACCGGCGATAAAATTCCTCCCACACAGAAAGAAACATCTTTCTCAAACGTGCCTGCGTTTGGAGTACCTGTTTGTGTGATATTAGGCAGCAATTAAGATTTGATCTGGTCTAAGACTCGTGTCTTCCAGGTTTATTATGAGAGGGCTAAGCTGTATTTATTTCCCTCAGTTATCACACAGACCTGCCACGCTCTCAGTGCTTTGTCCCTTTCCATTCCTGTCTGCACACAAAATTGAGGATGATGCACACCCTCACCTTTATCCTGCTTTTATTCTGTATCAGTGTAACACTCCCACCTGATTCCTTCATTCAGGTACCGAACTTTCAACACATGCACCTCATTTTTCTGCTGGATTCTACACTGCTGTGATGCTTTAAGCAAAACCACTTGCCAGCTGTTTAGACTGCAGGATGCTGAGAAGACAGTCCCACACCAGCTGATATTACTTACTTTGCTTCTGGTCTAAGATAAACTGTCAGCTGTGGGTGGAGTTGTGGAACAGGAGGACAAGAAAATGGGGGAAGGAGATGTAAAAACAGAAGATATGTTGTTATTTGTTCATACAGCACCTAGCAGTAGTAAGTCCACAACTTGGTTCAGAACCCTCTGATCTCCAAGGAAAGGCTTTCTTTAGTTTTGCTGAGCTTCAGGACAGTCTCTGAAATAAAGACCTGAGCAGAAATCACTGCGTAGCAAGTGGAATCAGAGAGATTTATGAGTGTCCTGGCTAAGCAAATAAGGAGAGCAGAAGGCAGAGACTTTGTGTAACTGCTTTACTATCACTCAGTGATTGAAAGGACCTTGTCAGCTGCTCTGCCCACAGGATATCCAGGGTTCTGCCTTTTGTTCTGTATAAATCTAACAGGATCACCGTGATTTGCACCCCAGGACCAGTGGAAATTGTTCTCATTTAAAGCTGAAATTTGCCCCTCACACAGGGCTGACATCAAAAGTTTTACTGAAAGTTAATAAGAAACTGCTGGAAAGCTCTGAGGCAAAATAAGAGAAACTTTTATACAAACTGCCTGCCTGTTACAGTTGCCAAATCAGTAATTCAGACACTTATATCTGGGGAGCCTAAATGCAATGATCTATAATATCTCTTTCCTTGGACGAGCCCCCTGGGCTTTCCTGGGAGGTCTGTTCCACAGGAATGTCTCACTCTACTGCAAAGGACACCAGACACCCTCATGGGAGAAATGGCTGCACATGAGGAGAGGGTGGTGAATGATTCACTGCTGGAGCCAAGGCACGTCTGGAGAGCAGGTAATGTTTATAGCAAAGTGGTCGGCTATACTGTTGCTTGAGGCCATGAAAGGTTATATAGGGTTTAGGGGAATAGAGGGTTTGCTGACAATTCCAGAGGAAGGCATGAACCATCATCCTGTGAACCATCATCACATGAACCTGCAAGGAAGGGGAAGCTCCTAAACCCAAACCTCAGGGTGTGGTCTGTTCATGTAATACAAAAGCACATCCACAGAGAAGAACAAGCTGTTGGGAGCTGCTGCAGACAAAGTTTCCAATTCCCTACACTTCTCTCCCCCCACGGAGGAGAAATGATCCAACCCTCATCTCCTTGGAGGACAAATCCACCCCCTGCTTGGGCCAGCTTGCAGCTCCCGTGGGCCTGAAGATGTGAGGCAGAGCAAACAGGCAGAAAGTTCCAGGTCCTTTCACTGCATCAACTGCTACCTAACAGTGATGGAGAGAGCAGGGGGAGGAAATCACTGCGGAAATGAGTGCTGCCAGGAGGGGAGGAGATGACTCGAGGCGGTTCTCTCCCTCTGGAGGATTTGCTGCACTCAGGGGACCCCCCTCTCCTGTGGGACCAGTTGTAACCAGTTCTTTTATCGAAGCCGGGGGGCACTTGGGCTCCTGCGGGGATCTGGAAGGAGGCAGCTCAGCTCCCTCCGGGCAGAGAGTGGGGATATAAGGAGAGGCATCCATGGGCAAAGCAGCGACACGGTGCCCAGGATAGGATAGGATAGGATAGGATAGGATAGGATAGGATAGGATAGGATAGGATAGGATGCAGTTCCCAGCTCTGTGGTGCGGAGCATCGCTGCTGCTCATCCTGCCCTGGGCAGGAGCACAGCCGGCCGGCGGCGAGCACGACAAGGAGCTGTGGTCCCTGCAGGTACCGGGCCGGAGCGGGACCCCGGGGCGGCCACCAGCGCCCATCCCGGCGGGGTGAAGGGCAGGAGC
>VXBZ01009850.1:135890-166553 GCA_013399135.1 Heliornis fulica | reverse complement strand
CTCTTCCCCCCCCCCAGCAAAGAGTGGCAGTCAGGGAATACTTGTAAATAATCGTGAATTACACAGACACTGCAGTATGGAGTGTAATTAATTAGAAAGAAGCTATCAGGATCTCGTTTCTTTCTTAAACACCATGTGAATATCACAAAAATAAGAATGTGTTGGGTCAGAAAATACTACAAAAATTGAGTACTGCACTGAAAAAAGGAAGTGTTGGGGAAAAATAGGGGAAAAATAGGGAGTGCTCTTAAAGAACGGGCTTCATCGCACACAGGCAGAGTTGGGCTGACTTCATACTATCTTAGGAAAAAGCAGCATTTGAGCTTGACTTCACAACCTTGAGAATGTCCTTTCAGTATAATTTTGGTAGCTGATCATGTGAACAGTGTGTGCACATGTTTGTACACAAACACCATGTTAAGACATTTAAGACATGAGAAATATTTTATCATTCTATTGTTGTTTAGAAACTGTATTCGGTAAATTCTCTGGCGATCTATATTCTTATTAAATTCAACAAATTATTACTAGACTGACATGTTCAATTTGATTGTATATTCCCTCTCATTTCTTGTTAATCTAAAGTGAAACATCAGGAAAATGCAGGATGAGCAATCTGCTTCACGATTCACAACAGAACCTCAGCTCTGTGGAAACAATTCATTTGTAGTTGCACTATGTGCACAAAGACAATGCTGGAAGAGGAATTGCGGCAAATCTACATTTTCATAATTCCTTATTTAAGCATAAGCAGTTTTTAATGAATCCTGAAAACTTCAGCTCTCAAAGAAACAAATAAATTCTTTTTGGCTCTAATATATTAAGCTAAATGTTTTGGTTTAACCCCTCCCAAAACACAGATAGACACAAATTCACTCTTTCCTCCTTGTGACAATATTCCAGCACGTTTGCTGGGTAACACTGAAAGCTAATCTATCTAAAGCTCTTGCCAAGCAAGTTGCTTTCCTGTATGACAGTACAAGAAGATTATTGAGAATCCAACTGTCTCTTCTTTACATTTTATTACTGTAGGGTCAGGCCTTACCATCAGTGTTTAAAGAAATCCCATTTCATGTTTAATGAAGAGTAGTGTTTTTCAACAGCCCCGTAGCCAGCTCTCGTGGGGGCTGGAGGTACTCGTGTCCCTGCAGAGGCAGTCAAGAGGGTACCGCCGGTACTGAGGTGCAGATTGGGGTGCCTCTCTTGTTGGCAGCACACAAAGCTGCAGTGGTGGTGTCACCTCAAGAGCAATGGGAAAAGAGAGGTGGCCCAAACCTGGGATTTTCAGCACAGTCCATGGTATCTGGTGGCTGTACTTATTCCATATATAGACGGGAAGTGTGCACGATACTTTAGGTGTCCTAAAAGTAGATTTGCCTTCAGCCTTTACTCTCCTTCAAATACTCATCTGAAAAACCTCGTTTTTCCAGTAAAAGGTAATTTCCCTATGGAAAGCTTGTGAGAGGAGTTCAGAGCAGTTTCAGGATTGTTTCCCATCTCTGTAAATCTGACCATAGGGGTCTCTTGAAAGAAAATTGCTAAGAATTTCCAACTGGACTATGTAATCACAGCGCCTGGTATCAAGAGGAGGGGGGTGACATGAAATCACTGACTTGTGACATACATTCCTCAGCAACAGCAGCTGCTGCCTAATGACAGCTAATAAAGGGAATCTTCCCTTGACAGAGCTGCATGCCTGCAATGGGACTGGAATGTGCCCCAGATAAATCCACTGATAACCTAGGAAGCAGAGATCACACCCAAAGAGTATAAAAGACAAGCTTTGGAAGAGAGAGGATAGGACAACAAAGAGAGAGACCCGAAGAGACATCTCAGAAGAAACAACTTGAACTTCTCTATTCCCAACGAACCCAGCGCCATGGACACTAAAATCTCCTTTTCCTGCGGCTTCCTCTTGCTCCTTCTCATCCAGCTCCACTCCAGCAGAGCCAACCCTATCTACAGCCTCAGCCCTGCCAAAGAACTGGCCAGCATGGAGGTGAGGACTCTCCTTTTGCACAGTTTAACTTTTGGGGTGCTTAGCAATGTGTGAGGTGATGTTTGTGCCTTTCTTATGCGTGACTGGAGAGCCACATCAGCAGTCGCATGCTGGGGGACAAAGTCTCAGCTCTTCATGGGGGTTCAAAGAAGCTCTACAGAGCAATGTATTCCAGTGCTGGGTTCCCCCTAGCTCCTGGGGAGCAGTGGGCAACAAAATTCTGGTGTTGTATGATGTCTGCTTTGGGGTTTTAGTTCTTTTTCTCATAAACATCCACCTTTTTGGGAGCAAGGTCCCAGAGAGGGAATAAACCATCACAACAGTTCTACAAGAACAAATATGAAATTTTTGGGTGGGCTCCTGTTTATCCCACTAAACGGCAGGAACAGTGAAGCAAGACAGCCATGACTCTAGTTTTGTGCATTTAAAAGAACTGCTGGATGTGGATGGGAGATGAGGAGTTAAAGCAGAGCACCCAAAGTCAAACTTTTAGAAAAGTTGCTAGAGAAATAGTATGATCATATGTGACTCGTTGAGAAAAGCTTCTAGGGCTATGAAATTACTTCTGTGTAATAGCCCTAGCTTCTAGGGCTATTAAAATGTGTATTTTAGCAAACAATAGAGAACATCCAGTAGTGCAGCACAATACCAGCTTAAGACCTGGTCTCACAAGGTGAAGCCTGAAAGCTCAAGCATTGCCTCGGGCTGGTACCAGTGACCAGTTTCTTGCAGCATCAGACCCCAAGAACAAACTCCCTAAGATGATCAGGACAGCATCAGCTAAAGCTAAAACTGCCCCATGTCTCCAGACTGTTTCCAGCAGGCAGCCAAGAGGAGTGGCTTCCAAATGTATTCACTGTTAAGGAAGACATAAGACTCACTCCACTCTACTTCTAGAGATGGACAAGTAATTCCTCTACTCGGCTGAGTTGTCCTGGAGGAGTTTATCAGATCCCTGTTACACAAAGCCTTAAAAATCATAGAGAATGATACCCAGGTAGAAGATAGCAGATATGCACTTAGTATACAGGTGTTTTCAGGGAGATGCAGGTCACTTATGGAGCAGCAATCCTGCAACTCCTCAGGCAGAGATTAATAAAAACCATCAAGAGCTTCCCTGAGGGATGTCCACTGAAACGGGCAGGGCTGACAAGTAAGCAGATGGTCTTAGCCAAGAAAAAGAAGGAAAGAGAACTACTGACAAGCAGCACTGTGGTCAGCTTCTGACCATGGGGGGTGACTATGGAGTCAGAGGTACTTTAAGACTGTGCACCACTGGCAGGTTGAGTAGTATCTCCCTGTAGTATCAGACCTCACTGCTTTCCTCTGTCAAAAGCAATTCTAACCTTGCCAGTAAGGTACAGTACTGTAGCAAGTGGCTTCAATCAGCTCTCAGCTAAAGCTACTCATAGGTGGAATTAATGTGAAGAGGAATTTACTGGAGAGGACACTGCTCAAAACCACCCACAGCCCTGGGATCCAACCCGACAGTCTCCTAGGTGTGCCTTTGGGACCACCAATGAATACAGAATTGGATGGCTGTAAGAGATAGCACATGATCACAAAACTAGGAATTTCATGAAGTTAATCCTTCTCTTGCAGGCTCTTCTGGAGAAACTGGAGGATAAATTTGCATTGATTGAAGTTCTGGAGTCCAACCCTGATCTGCAAGAGCCCACAACGCAGGAGGAGATTCCACCAGAACTCCTGGATGACAGTGATGACCAGAAGCCTGAAGCCAGGATAGCACCCAGCACCTCTCTGGCCCACAGGGACCTCTTCCTCAAGAGACTGAGGGGGCTGCAGATGCCCAGGATGATGAGAGATTCTGGCTGCTTCGGGAGGAGAATTGACAGAATTGGCTCCCTGAGTGGAATGGGTTGCAACGGTGAGTCCTGCCTAAGGCATTTCCCTGAGCAGGGAATGGGTATGTGTGGGTGTGTGACCCCAACTGTGTCATGCAATGAGGGAGGAGCAGGTCCTCAGTTAAGTCTTTAATAGGAGACAGTTTGAGAGAGGAATTATATTTAATCTGATATTTAAGCTAGTATTGTTTTTTTCCAAAAGAAACACTGTGCCTGTATATTTGGTAGGTAAAAGCAATGGTGACAAGGGTGGCATATACTGAGAAACACATTCCAGTAACAGTTATTTCCAGTAACATTTATTTCATGTTTGGTTTGCAGGTTCCAGGAAGAATTAGGACAACCTTCCTATACCCTCCTCTGAAGAGTGCTTTATAATACCCATTCCTCCCGAGATGAAAGCCAGATGCTTTCTAAACTCCTCAACAGAAAGTTATTACTATTTTTATTTATTTATTTATTTATTTATTTTATGTTTTCTAAAGAACATTTCTTACTCTAGCACCAAGAGACCATCTTTGAATAAAACTAACACATTAGACATCTATGCTGGACCTCTCTCCTGTCTCTTGCATTAAAATTTCTTGTATTTTCCAAAAGCCAAAAGCCTATGTTTTATTGGTACTCTGGTACCCACAAGGCTGGATCTCACACAAGATAAAGTATGAACTTGGTAAAAACGAAAATGTCTTTTTCACTATAGTTTTTCCTTCTGCACCAAGCAATTAAAATATCAGCAGGAAAAAAAGCTTGCTCAACATTGAAAGATGAACATAAGTCCTCCTATAGACAGGGTTTCAGTATCAAGAGAGTCCTTTTGCTGGTATAGATTATTCAGTAACAAGAGAACTACCACAAATCCCTCATGTAAGCAAAATTTAAATGAAAAGAAATACAAAAGACCTTAACACTCCACAAGTTTCTAGATACCAGAGGGAGGAAAGGGAATTCATTATGTATGCTTTCTAGCACTGACCAAATAAAGGTTACAAGCATCAGCAGAAAGATACATCATTAACTGTGTCTTGTCTCACTCTGCATGTGGCTGAGGTGCTGATTCCCAGTGTTTTGTGTTTCTCAACGGGCTTGAATCCTATCGTGGCATTTCCCAGGTGAGGGAAAAGGGCATCACCCTGATTACAAAGTGGCTTTATGTAACATTTATCCCTTTCTGGGAAGGGCCCCTCATGCAGCTGTTCTAAACACACGGCTAATGGGAACACTGTATGGCTGGTAAAAGCTTCATTTAAGCCTCTGTAGCTAGAAGTCATCCCTAGGATCTGAGTGTGGCCCAAATGACATTACCCCACCACACACACCCCCCAACCCTCCACCCCCACTCAAATAGGATTCTGTTGCCAAGCACCCCAAGGACTGAGGAGCTGGGATTCCCAAGTCAGCCACGGATGGCACCAAGCCCAGGCTCAACACAACGGTTCTGTGATTGCACTGTGTTATTTGGAGCATCTAATTTTGGGTCTTGTTCCCAGCATCCATTATTTGAGCATTCTGGAAAATTTATTCACAGCCCGAGAACACAGCAGCAGCAGGATGGACTCAACTGCAAAAGTCTAAGTCTGACTTTGGTTATTCACATGCACATAGTGGGGGGGATTAGACTTGATCAAGACAGGCTGGGGGGAGGCAGATGTGCCAGAGTCTTGACAGCAGCTGCTAACAGCTCTCCGAGACCGTGTCTGTGGTGAAACCAGAAGTCTGGGTGCAGAGAAGCACACCAGTCCTGCACACATGTGTTTACAGCTAAGGCTCCTGCACCACCTGTGTCACACAGCACACCCTTCCAGTCACTCCCTGAAGTGATGATACAGCCTCTCAGAGGCACCGGCGTGCTCCCTGCCACCCTGGGCCTTCTGGTTCTTCCCTGGGAAGAAGAGCAGAAACCTACTCAGAGGAAATCATTTCACCCCACTCTGATGGAAAACACAACCTGCTGTGATACAAATCCCACCTCAGAGTCTCTCCTTCCAGCAGCACATCCACAGACAGAGCACTTGGTGCACTAGTGCCCAAACAAGATTTCCCTGGCAGAAGAACTGATTCCCAGGTCAAGACTCCCAGCAGATACCAGGAGACATCTCTGCAGTAAAAAACCACTAGAAGTCATGATTTTACATTTACTCAGAGGTGGTTTCACAAACCAAGGTGGTGTGAAGTCACCATTTGTGGGGACAATGGGGCTTTGTCATCTCAAACAGGCTTTGCAAACACATCCTTGAAGCCACCTGTTTCCAGCTGCAGCAAGATGGGAACAGGAAGGTGGATTCCTCCACACCAGCAATAGGCAGCAGCCTGACTTCCCTTGTGCAGCTATAAAGGAGAAAAAAAACACAATCCTTGCACTCTGCAGCCTTTGCTGGAGTTGAATTTTACCCAGTCAAGCAAAACTTGCATAGACACATCAAAGCTCCATAAATTGTCCCTCCCTGTCAGCCCCCCGGGGCACAAAACACTAATGAGTTTAGTGGAATGTGCTAAAAATGGCAAGAAGAGTCGGCACTGCCTGACCCAAAGCCAGGTAGGTCCAGTATTAGCAGCAAGCCAGTTCCTGGTGGAACAAGTCTGTATTGGCTTGCAGACAGTATGTTAATAGACCCTGCGGTCTGGGAGAGCCTAATTGAGAGCAGCAATCTAGGAAAAAAAGCATCTCTGTAGCTGGATTTTTACTGCTACTCCCATAAACACAGTGAGCTGTAAAGTTCCCCCGGGGAAACCTCTCAGTCACTTCACAACGGGACTGCACTTAGAAACCAGCACTTGAGAAAGCTGAGAGAAACTGATCAGCTCTACAGACCAATAGTGTCACCTCCAAGGACAAGCAAAGCTTCCACTGCTGCTGTGAGAGCTGGACCAGAGCCGGGAACATCCTTGGGAACAAACAATCCCCAACAAGCACTCAGACAAAAGTAGCCCACTGCTCCTGGAGAAAGCAAGGAGGTCTGAGGGCTAAACATCTCTAGAGCTGGACTGTTTGCTCTCCAAAGAGGGAGCAGGCTGTGGCCAAGAGAAGACATGCAGAAAACATGAAAGGATCCACTAGGAACTTGTTTCCAGAAAGGCCAGGAATTTCAGGCTGTTGGTGCAGAAATGAAGGACCCTGTGATGAAGGAGTGAGCTATCAAGTGAATTCATTGAACATCTCTTTCACAGCCACCAGCACTGTGACCCAGCAGCATTAATGACAAGTGCCACCACTCTGTTCTGCACCAACCTCTGCACCAGGGGAAGACAAGAGGCATAAGCAGTTACTACAGCATGGGATCCATCACATGTTCATGCTCTACCTTACTTGCAGCAACCTGGACTTGTGCTCATGGCTCAAAGGCCCAGAGGACAGTCCTGTTGTCCCATAGGCACACCAGGTGTTAACCTGAGTTTTATTTCTTTGGCTGCTGGATGCACTGCAGTGGATTTGCAGCCGTGCACGCTCGCTGTGAAAGGATGAATTCCTTTCAGCTGGGCCCTGCTCTCTGCCAGCAGGAGCCAGTTCTGCACACACTTACAGGCAAACATGAGGTAGCTTCTTTTGGGTCTGTAATGGGTCTGTCTTTAGTGCCTGTACATTTTGGAAACTAATCACAGAATTACAGAATCACACAATGTCAGGAGCTGGAAGTGACCTCGAAAGATCATCTCGTCCAACTTCCCTGCTGAGGGGGTAGAACTTTTTGGAGTAAAATATGGGACTGGAAAAGAAATGAGCAGTACCAGGCTCTTATGAAGGCATGAAATGAAGATTTATTCCTACTAAGCCTTCACACCTAACCAAGATACAACTCAAGTCTTCTACATAAAAATTCCCCTGAGGGAAGGTGGTTAGTGGCAAGTGTCAATGACAGTGCAGGGTTTCGCTGTTAGTCAGCCCCAAGACAGGGAATCGGTGTCTCCTGGAATTGTAAACAACTGAGAAGCACTCTAGGCACAGAATTCCTTTGGGACAAAGGCATTGCTGCAAAGTAAGAGCAGATGCTAAAACAGCTACTGCAAATTAGGTTCCAAGCAACCCCAGCACCGAGCATGGGGGAGAGTCCTGAAATCCTGCCCTCCACCCTGTCAGACATCAGAATTATCAACCTCAAACAGCCTCAACACAGGACCTAGGACGTTCCCAAGGGCTGCCCTGCTCATTGTGTGAAGGAAGAAATACCCCAGTGGGATCAGGAAAAGGACCAGACCAACACCCTCCACCCAGCTGTAATGACATTTGCCACCTCCTGCAATGCCAGACTCACTTCCCACGGGCTTCTGGCAGTAACCCTGATGGTGCCTGATTCAGCAGCTGGTTTTCTTTGGAACTCTGAAACACAGCTGTAACACTAACACACTTCATGCACACTGTCAGGCATGAGCCTCATCTAGAAAAGTGGTCTGGTTGGTGTGGGTCGTTGTTTTTGTGCAGATTATATGTAGGGGTTTATTTCCCTGTCTCAGAAACTCCCCTATCCCCTTCCAGCTTCCTGCTAGACAAACTGTTTCACTGAAATCCCAACCTGCAGGCCAGAGTACCCAAAGAACCTGTCACCACTGCTTTGTTTCTCTGAGAAATCATGTGGAGTACAGGGCTCAGGGAGAGTAGAGCTGTGTCAATTTGCATAACAATCTGGCCATATGTTTGATTTACTTTCACTTAAGCTTGGCCCTCAAAGGCCTTGCTGATGGACACCTGCTGATGAGTGTGTCCCAGTCATCCTAGGCAGCAGCTCTTTGCAGCCCACAGTAAGCTGGCACCATGCCCCAGGACAGACTGCCAGGATTACAGTCATGTCAGAATTGAGCTGACTTTAGCTGAATTTAGGACCCTGCTGAGTCAGCCCCTCCCTGGGTCTGTCACAGACCTACTCAGAGGTACAGCTCTCCTCAGCTGCTTGGCACCCAGCTGCCCAACACTCAGTTCTCACACAGGAGGAAGAGTCCAGAGACATTGCTGAGAGATGAAGGAAGGGGGATGTTTTCTGGTGCTTTTCTCACACCTTTGAAGTGTGAAATGTCTTGAAACAAACCAGTGTTTCTTGCAGCAGATGTCCCTGAGCTGTCAGGCAGTCCCTGCTGGGGACAGACCATTGCCACCACACTGACAGCTGCTATGGACAACAACATTAAAGTGGAATCTTTTGCTGACTAATTCCCAATCCTTTACCAGAGCAAGTGACAGATCAGCGAGCTTTGAATCTTACTCCTACCATCATTGTAAGCATAAAGAGATCAGTTTCACAGGGAGGAAAAGACCAGTCAAACAAAATGCAGGAAGAAACTTTACAACCGCAGGATGGGCTCTTGTACCTCATTGCTGGCAACCAGGAGCAGCTCCTGCCTTTGCTCCTCTTCACTGATGGCTTCTAATAGGTTGAGACCAACCCTCCCATCTTCTTATCTGATGGGGCATGTAGTGATAAGGCAAGGGATAATGGCCTTCAGCTGAAGGGGGGGAGTTTAAATTAGATATAAGGAAGAAATCCTTCCTGGGGAGGCCCTGGCACAGGGTGCCCAGAGAAGCTGTAGCTGCTCCTGGATCCCTGGCAGGGTTCAAGACCAGGTTGGATGGGGCTCTGGGCTAGGAGAGCGTGTCCCTGCCCATGTTGGGTGGGGGAAGAGAAGCGGGATTTAAAGTTCCTTCCAACCCAAGCCAAAACATGGTTTGGTCTATGCACAAAGCAAAAGGAATTACTCCAAGTGATGTTGGTAGCTCAAAGAGTCCTGAGCACATCCTCTCTCCCCTCAATAACACAACTTGCCCTTTGCCAACAGGAGGCTATACCCTGCCTGGGCTCTGTTTCCTTAGCAGCACATTCTATCACTGTGATACAGTTAAAAAAATACAACCCCCCCAAAAAAAAAAATAAAAAAACAAAAAAAACCACCACCACCACCAACAACAAAAAAACCCAAACCAACCCCAGCCCAAATTAACAAAAAATACAATACATAGCTGTAATCACTATGTGGGGTCTTCTATGTGGGAAGAAATGAAGGAAGGAGAGTATCTCAGACCTTCTCCCTACCTTCCCACCTCTTGAAAGCTCTCTTGGAAAACCAGCACAGTCCTTTAGAGCATCAGAGGTGGGAGAAGGGGAAGTCTTAAGAAGACCCAGTGGAACTCACTGCCATCTCATTGCCACTACGAACAAATCCTTCCAGAACGCATTTGAAAAGCTCCAACAGATGCAAAAGCTGCTTGTGTCCCGCTGCCGCGGAAAAGCACTTCAGCACCTTGGACAAGAAGAGCAGCTTCGCTCTCTCCTCTACACCAGAGCACCCAAAGCTCAGAGCACCCATAGCTCAGAGCACCCATCCTGTTTCCTCCCGTGTGTGCTGCAACGCACCCCTGTAGGTATGTGTGTTCACATACTGCACTAGGCAGCTTGTATCCCACCAGCAAAGGGAAATAATAACTCTCAATGAATGAAATAAAGTTTACAGGTAGAGGGATCATGGCATGTAGGTGCATTTACTGTCTATTAACCTGTGAGTTGAGAGGAATTATAATCTAAACGTGGTCAGTTGCTTTAAGCATAAATGTTTTGCACAGCTTTTCTAGTAGCTGCCTCGATCACCCATGATAAAATGCAGGATAAACCTCCACTTGTAACTGGTTTAGATCCCTCCTCCTTCAGGCAGGAAACTCCTGCTCTTATTCCCTGCAATGGGAATCACCTTGTGTACAGCCCCGACCCAAAGGTGGGTGGGTCTCTAACCAAGCACCTGGTGTCTGGATCGATCCAGCTGGCTGCCAGGAAGGTGCTGTGATACCAAACTGTCGAGCTGCACAGGTACCTATGGACAGACACACCTCCCCTGTTGCGTTTGGGCTTGGGTTTTTGGGGGGTTATGGGTTGGGAGGGAGGCAAGTACATAGAGAGCAGCAATCTGTTTCTTCCTTTACTGTTACACTACAGCAGCAGTCAGTGGACCTCAATTCTAGGAGGAAATGAGAAGCATTTCCTCCTGTTGGCTGCATTGATGACTGAAGGCAACAGCCATCTCCACCTAACAGATGCATTGATCTCAAGCTCTCCCTGTCATTGGGGGTTGGTCTCTTCTCCCCAGTAACAGGTGACAGAACTAGAGGAAATGGCCTCAAGTTGTGCCAGGGAAAATTTAGGTTGGATATTAGGAAGAACTTCTGTCCTGAGAGAGTCCTCAAGCATTGGGACAGGCTGCCCAGGGAGGGGGTTGAGTCCCCATCCCTGGAGGGGTTTAACAGACGGGGAGATGCGGTGCTTGAGGACATGGTCTAAGGGTAGACTTGGTGGCGGTAGGTTAATGGTTGGACTGGATGATCTTAAAGGTCTCTTCCAACCTTAACAATTCCATGACTCTATGATTATGTACACACCAAATGAGAGACTGAGGGCAGGAGGCAGATAGGCTGCTGGCTGGCTTCATGTCAGAGTGCATCAGAGAGGTACTGTATCAACCCTGTACCACCCAGCTGCCTGATCCAGAAAAACAGCACAAGTATGGAAAAGCAGCTGTTCAAAGACTGTGCTCAAAGACTGTACTTATACTTCTGGCTTGGAAACATGCTGAAATACCAAAATTTGTCACAAATTTGTACCTGTGAGGTAGACAACAGGATAAAGCAGGAAAGATAGCTACAAACTAAATGAAAGCTAAAGGTGAGAAAGGTTTTTCACATCCAGGAGAAGCTGCCCATAAGACCAGAGGTGCTTTGCAGCACTGTGTCCTGCATTAGCTTACTGGGAGGAAGGTGAAAGCAAGAGTTCTCAGGTAAGAAAAGCAGCAGTTACATCTAGTGATGTGCACAATTCACCTCATTTGGGAATTCCTTACTTTTCAACAGTTGTTGTGAATGTGGGACTAGAGTGGCTGCAATGTAAAGGGTTACACTAACTCCCATCTTTGCCCAGCTTCAGAGCAATTTTTGCTGAATCAGCTTATAAATAGCTACTACCCATCTAGCTCAAATCACATTCTTGGCTATTGCCATGTTCCACCAGTTTTATTATAATAAAGGGCAAAAATAAGATGACATTAGAAACATCAAAAGGCCTTGAAAGTGCTGAAGGAGACACACAAACATTTTACTCTCAGACATGTTATGGTTACATGAATACTTCCCAAGTGCCATGGTTCAAATAAAAATATATTCATACAAATTTAAAAAAAATACAATTTATATACATTGTGGACTTAGCTTACATCATAACAAATAAACAGTGCAAAAAAACCAAATGGAAAGGTAAGTAGCTACCATTGGAATGGCTCACAGTAAGTTAACAATTCAAAATAATTAACACTGCACAGGAAACTGGGGAGAACACCCCAGACTACCCCCTAACTTTAGTCATCAATACTAATCCAGTTCTTGGCTACTATTCCTTTAGTGTTGCTCTGAGCAAAAGGTTACAGGCATCTATGTTAGAAGTTAGTTTCTTGGTAAATCCCAAAGCAACCAGAGCCAGAGCAGAAGCAGTTAGTGTGTGGTGAGGAAAATGATGTGTGAGAACAAGAGTGATTAAACACAAGCCCCTTTATATCAGTCCTCAGCAGAAGGGAAATGCTGCATCTCCAAATGT
Source organism: Heliornis fulica (assembly GCA_013399135.1). Classification (NCBI taxonomy): domain Eukaryota; kingdom Metazoa; phylum Chordata; class Aves; order Gruiformes; family Heliornithidae; genus Heliornis; species Heliornis fulica. The sequence continues at coordinate 154,134 of VXBZ01009850.1, read as the reverse complement.
CAGATGTAATTCCCTTTCTGCAGGCTACATAATTGTGATTGCACAAAAAGATTTCCCTTTAGGGCAGCTGTCGGGGTCACCCATCATCCTGATATAAAACTTCTTTATTGAAGAAGAAAAGGGGTGTGGTTTACAGCTGAAAGATTAGTTGGGGAGCAGACAGTGCTGACAGCAGGCTGATGCAGGCAGCCTACTCCAGGGGAAGTGCAGCTGGTACCTGGACAAACCTTGACAAAATTTTTCAGCCTCTCTTGTCTGGATTGCCCAACTCCAGGCCTTGGTAGCCTGTAGCAAGACATCCTGCAGCAAAATACATCACCACAGTTTGTGTACAGAAATAAAACAGAAGATGATCAGCTCAAGGCAAACAATCTAAGGAGCCTTATTCGTGTGCAGGAAAAGAAAGAACCTTCCACACACAATCACTCCACGTGAGCAAGAGGAAAAAGATTTGTCATGGGGACACAGAGCACTCTTGACAGGTACTTTGATAGTATGGGATTGCTAATTCCACACTACAGTGATCTGAAATCCCATCAAAACAGGATTCCTATGATTTTTTTTAACTGCCCACAATCAAAAATCCTCTGAATGAAGAGTAGGTTAACAGAAGTGTATTTCAAACCTACAGTCCAGCTTCAGGAAGTGCAGCAGGGTACTGGAAGTTTCTTAGGATAGTTCAGTGCACAACCAGAGCTCAGGGAACACAGGCATTTTAGAAATCATCTCCAGAGGTTATCCAGAGAGACCAAACATCCACACTTTACTTACACTGAATCAACTAGCAAGTCAAGAGCAGTGGCCAGTACCAATTCATATGCTCTAAGGAACATGCCACACCTGTCCCAGCTAAGAGGTCCAGGCTGAAGGCACAAGAAGGACACTGGCTGTAGGAAAACACCTTTGCTTTACTCTCAGAAGCTTAAGAGCTTGCATGCCTTATTTGAAATGGAGCTAGAATATTCAGAAGCCAGCCAAACTATTATAGTGGAGGAGATAAGAGCTGTTGCTGTAAGTTCCACACTAAGAAAGGGGAAAGAACATATTCCCTGCTCCTTAGATAGGTCACTGCCAAGCAGCCCTGGAGAGTGGCCATAATTAAGAAAGGGTCCTGGACACACAGAGCTTCATTTGCAACAGCTGCTGCTGCATGTACCACAGCCCACTCTGTGGAAACAGTATAAACCCTTCTTGAAAACAAAGATGTGCCCTTCCTCTCTTAATAAGGCAGCAGGTGGGAAAGAAAGCCAAGTGGAACAAAAGGCCTCCAGATGTCAACAGAATCAAAATTATAATCTAAGTGCTTACCATCAGGTTTGCTAAACCCAACCCTTCCAGCTGAGCCATGCCATGCACTGTATGACAGACCAATTCTATGCTAGAACCTGCCCACAGGAACCACCTGTAAGACCAAGTTTTCTCTTATCTGCTGGACAAAATTCAAGAGCTTCTCATGACTGGGCTGTATTTATTGCAAGCACAGCCAGGGAAAACATCTATCCTGCAAAGACTCTGTGAACATCTGAGTTCCAGAGAGCTATCATGGCTGGTGACACAGACACAAAGCCTCCTCCTAACACTACCCATAGCAGGGCTCAGCAGCCAGCAGTTTGCAGAGCAGTGCCCTGGAACAATCAACTTCAACAAAGTCAAACAACAGAGTTAGTGTTCTGATGCATATAAAGGAATGACACAACTTCTTCAGGCTTAGTCAGGAAAGTCCTCACTGTAGATGTGTTCCTGAATTCAGGAAACAATAATGCCCAACTTCCTCCTGCCACAGCTCTCACCTATCCAACTCCATATGGCAGACAACAGGTTAACCAGAGTGCTCCGAGGCTGTGTAGAAGCTTTTCTGGGATACATTCCCCATGTTACTTGGCCCAGTCTCTTGGCAGAGAGAATGCTCTGTGCTTTATCAAGCCAATCAGCTCCGCAGCGCCTGGAGGCACAATGCTGGCTTCCCACGGAGGGTTATCTGTATGCAAAACTCAGGAGGGCAGGTGCCTGCTGGAACAGTACAGGTGCTGGCCAGGATGGTACCTGCTAAAGCAGTGAACTGGCTGCAACTGGCTTCTAAGTGCTGATTTTACCCTTACAGATATTCAGCTTTTAGTTGCAAACGAGTTATCCAAAGCATTTTTAGAGCACAGACAGCTCCACTCACCAGCCTGCAGCAAATCCTGCCCATTAGTCACCAGCACCAAGTATCCTTCCTCTATGGCAGCCTGAGGTTACACCAGCTCCTCTCACAACAGAGATAACTCAACCAAGCCCAGAGAGAGGACATGGGGGTTCCCTGGTCTCTAACCATAGCTGGAATGGTGTCCCAGGCTCTCACTGTTGGATCAGTACAAGGACAAGGTGCCTACAAATGCCAAGAAATGCAGGAATGTCAGGGTAGTGACAAAGTGCCACAAAGTGCCTTAGAAGAGACTCTTACAGGGAGATAATAGCAAGAGCTAACAGGGAAACAGATCTCCCTTCTCCCAGATACTCTGCAAGTGTTTTGAATATTTATACTTCCAAACAGTAACTGGTATTTAACTGTTTAGAACTCCTGATTTGCTGAGCTGCACTCAAAAGTCAGCTGCTGTCAAAAACATCACAGCAGGGACACTTCACCATGAAAGGAGGAGATAAACTAGGAACAAATGAAGCCAGAGTGGAATAACATGGGCAAAGGGAGGTGCATTTCCAATGAGGTGGATTTCTCTAATACTGCTTTTGAGAAAAGCCATCCTCCAGAGCAGCTCTGCTAACTGCTGTATCTCCTCTCAGCCTCGACAGCAACCCCCTTCTCACACAAGTAAGGCAACAGTTGCAGGAACAAGGAGGATGAGGAAAAACAGAGACATACAGGAGGACAGGGAAGAGATGCTGCAGTTCTCTGCACAGGACACAGTGGAGTTAGATGGTTCTTTTTTACAACCCTTAAAAAAAAACCAAAACAAAACAAAATAGCAGAACATACAGTGTCAGGACAACATCTGACGAAAGGAGATAACTGGGGCAGAGGAAAAGGCAAAACCTGGATCAAGAGTGGTCAAACCAAGTGCCTGAGACCAATCAACAGCTCTGGCCTTAGGCAGCTCCTCTAATTCTCTGGCTAGCAAGATGTTTTCCAGCTCCCCAGGCTTGATATGCATGTGAGAAGCCAAAGGGCAAGTCTTGGGCCTGGTGGGGTCCAAGCAGAATGCGAGCGCGTGTGCAGGCCTGAAAGAGGGGGGCAGCCACACCGACAGTGGGGCAGGGTGGGCAGGGGCATCAAATGGTCTGATAGTGTTGCCTCAGTCTTGCCTGCAGAAATTCGTGGGTCAGGTTGTGCCGAGTGATTATCCCAACAATCTTAAAGAGAAGGAAAAGAGGAGAAAAGATACAAGTCAGTATCAGATGTATCACTAAGAAATGTGCATGGTAGAGCTGCTGTTCTTTACAGCCCCCAAGGAGGAGGGAGCCCGCAAGCAGTTCTTGACAAATGCTGAATTAGTGTAGATTCAAGGCCCAATCTCACCAAAACAACACCTCTCCTTCTCTCACATTTATCTACAAGCAAGATAATGCTTAAACTACACCCAGACAGCTTAATGGCTATCATGTCTAGACACAGCAGTAGTTAGCCCTGGCTAGGAAGGGAAATCCTGCCCATGTGAGTGCATGGATCTAACTACATCCTTTGGAAGCCCAACACTTTCATTGGAAATAAAAACGTTGTCTCTTATGCTTCATTAGAGATACTTCTGGTATGGCACATGACATGACTGCAGATAGCTTCCATCAGATACCTTCTAGGAAGCTCTGAAGTCCCAACTGGAGAAACAGTAAAGGCCAGATGAGTGGTGACTGCTCACTGGCCATCACTAGCTGGCATATCACAAAAGACAAGCTCTCCTAGCCTGCTGGGGAAGCATTCAAACCACACATTTCAGCTGATAAGACATGCTAGGGATTTTATACACTGAAAGAGTTCAGAACTAGGCTGCTCCTAGTACTGTAAGAGCACCCGTACTAAACATCGAACAAATCACCTCCAGTGTTTGACCAGCAGGCTCTGCACAGTAGCTATTAGGAACCCCAAGATGCAGAAAAAGCACAGCTGTCTCACAGGGACAGACCAGTTCAGCCTGAAGGGACAGTTTTCCATTATGTTTATAGGAAGTTACCGACACCTACTGACTGGTCCTGAGCATTGTACACGGCAAAGGCAAGTGCTGAGCACAAGCCAAAGACTGCTTTATAGTGCTGCTTCTCTGAGTAGGAACAGAATGCAAGTTCCCTTCCAGCAAAAAACCTCCTTCTCTGCTCTTGGCCTTGAATAAAGCTGTCAAAGGAATCCAGCTTAGTGGCCTCTGATGAGTTCAAGGCCTCTCAACAGGTACAAGACACTAAGAGCTTCCACATGCTGCCAACCTGAGACAGGAGACTGCATGTCCTGCCCTTTGCCAGGAAAGTGGGAAGCAGGCTCCCACACAAAAACGGTAACAAAAGTAACCAACAATGCTTCATGGCATTAAGAAGATAATTTTCTGATCTCTTTAAGGCATTTCTGTTAGATGTTTCTCCCAGAGGTGGGAGACATTGCATAACACACAGTGGACTCCTTGCTCAGCCAAGCCAAAAATCAAGATAAACTCACCTCTCCAACCGCGTTCACAACTGGTAAATGTCTGAGCCCCATTGTCCTGAACAGGTTGAAAACTTGTGACACATGAGTGTTTGGAGAGACAGCAAAGGGTGATGGGTTCATGTAGGGGGTGACATCCTGAGAAAGAAAAACAATTAGATTATTTACAAGAGGCATTTTCACTACCTCTAGGAATTATTAAGCAATTCCTACAAGTCCTCTAAGGCACTGATCTCTGGACAGGGTATTAGACTGTGGGCATCTTCTGTTCCTCCACTCATACAAAACTATTTCAGGAACCTGAATCTGTCAAGTTTTTTGTACACTGGAACCCATGATGTTAAGAACCTTATGCTGCAGAAAGCATCTGAGCAGGAAAAATGCAGGTCCATGAAAATAAGGAAGTATATCAAAAAAACCCAACTTGGCCAACACAGCAACCATGCTGTCATAATGACAGGAACAGGCCTGCCACCACAGAGCTGCCAGCACATGGACTTCCACACAGGTATCAGCATTTTTCCTGTCCAATCTCATTCAGGCAGGAATCTAATACAGAAGGAAATTAAACTAGACAGGCAATATCTTATTCTGGAAGCAAAGCACCCATGTGTGACGTTATCCCACAGCAGGCACGAGGATGGATTTCCACATGCAGACGGGGCTGACTGAATGCATGAGAAGTACAAAACGCTGATCACTGCACCCCAGGGCACATTTAAACATACTCTCAGCCTTTTGTAAGTGCTTGGGGAAGTCTTAAACATAGAATCATAGAATGGCTAGAGTTAGGAAGGGACTCCCAGAGGTCATCTAGTCCAACCCCCCTGCAAGAAGCAGGGACACCCCCAACTACATCAGGTTGCTCAGGGCCTCATCCAACCTGGTCTTGAACATCTCCAGGGATGGGGCATCCACCACCTCCTTGGGCAACCTGTTCCAGTGCTCCACAACTCTTACAGTGAAGAACTTTTTTCTAATATCCAATCTAAATCTCCCTCCCTCTATTTTAAAACCATCATCCCTTGTCCTGTCACAACAGGCCCTACTGAACAGCCTCTCCCCATCTTTCTTGTAGGCCCCCTTGAGGTACTGGCAGACCGCTCTAAGGTCTCCCCGGAGCCTCCTCTTCTCCAGGCTGAACAGCCCCAACTCTCTCAGCCTGTCCTTGTAGGAAAGGTGCTCCAGCCCCCTTATCATCTTTGTGGCCTCCTCTGGACCCTCTCCAACTAGTCCATGTCCTTACATATATCAGGAAACACCGTTACGCTGCAGTGCGTTCCTTACCACTATCATGCGAGGGTTCAGCAGGGTGAGGTCCAGGTCATGGATATCGGGATAGCGGGGGTAATCCTCTGACATCTCTGCATGGGACAGGCGAGGCTGACTCGCACTCTGCAGGTAAAACAAATCCCACTGAACTATGTGTCACCATTCCAGATCATTCACAGGCTCCAAGCAGCACAGCAATCGATGCTTTCCAATGGTTCACCCAACCAACAGGGTCCCAACCCTGTTCCCACACATCCAACTCCAGCAGAGGTGCTCTGAGCAGCTCACCTCAGAGTGCAGCAGCGCAAGCCCAAACCTACTCAGACTATAGCTGAGAGAACACTGGATCCGCTCTCCAGCCTCTGACAGATCAACACCCAACACTGGAGGGCAGCAACAAATCCTCCTTGGGGAAGATGGGCCTCAAACAAATGCTCACACTGATCTCTGACACAGCTGACACTCTTCTGGTAAGAGCTTGCACACAGCAGTAAAAACACGCAGTGTACACTGCTGGTTGCTCTATTTGTATTTAGTATCTGCCCCCCACTCTCCAGTTATGGCAGGATTGCACCTTTATGCCAAAAAAGGGTCTGATGGTTTATTTTTTAAATAGTAGTTGTTGTTTTCTAGTGGTATTTAAACAGAAATTAAATTATCTTTATTCTAGAGCTGCAATGGAGAATTCACATTATCTGTCTGCAGCTTTTAAAACACAAATGCATTCCTTAAAGTGTAAAAATAGGTAAATTCTTTTTGGCAGTCCATAAATATTGTTCCCAAACTTCTCAGCCAAGAGGATAGAGATTTCTCTGCTACAGAGTTCCTGACTAGAAAGACTCACCGACTGGCTCTCAGAGTAGCAAACACCCCTGACAAGGAGGGTGACAAGCTGCGAGCGCAGGATCAAGCCATGGAAGGTCAAAGGTCTGAAGCGTTCCTCCATGGTCCACTCCTCACTGGGAGACTGGTCAGGGTACAGGTTGGGGTAGGGAGTGTACCTGTGACAGATTTAACATGTTATACAGTGCATACCCTCGCCTCCAAAACAACAGCAGCTATTTCAGCTCTTTGCAACCTTCTGAAAAAGGTTAAGTTAGTGGGATGGCATGTTAGGCACCATCACGTCATTACCAAGTACTTTGTTACAAGTGGGAGCCCCAGAACTGACTCCTGAGACCTCACCAGTCACTTCTAAAACATGGATAGCAGCAATGCTTCCTCTGACATATGACAGACACTGTATGGAGCATAACACCACATCTCAACATATGAAACACCCCGTTTCCATACGTTTGCCCCTACCAGGATCTCACCTTCTCTCTAGCATCTGTTGCAACAGATCCTCCTTTTCTGGCGGCTCCTCGGTCGCTATGTGCTCATCACACATGTTGCGCAACTCACTCGAAGGGTAGGATTTCATGGACTGACTGCGCTTCCGCTGCTCTCCGGCTCGGGTGAGGATGCTGGACTTCTGCACACACCAAACAATTCTCAGGTCAACAGTTATCCAAGAGCAGCTATGAACTATCTGGTCAGAGCTTTATGTCATCAGGTTCCTTAGCCAACTGGGCTGTAGTCTCCTTGGACCGAGAACCCGGATTTTAGGAACTCAAGCATCCTTTTTCACTGGAGCACAACTACACCACAAGCATGTTCATTATTCATTCTGGCCTGCTCGTTATTAATTCTGGCTTAATGTTTTAAGTTTCCCAAGAGACTAATGCATCTACCTCACTACCTGTCCTATAAATGAGAGAAGTGGTTTGGCACCTACTGCTGATCTCTATGGTGGATCAGTACTTCAGTGCCAAATCCAAACCTTTTCCACATCTATCCTAAACAGGTTACTTAATCCTCTTAACTTTCACCTCTATTGGACTGCTGTCCACTCTCCTGCCTTTACCATGATCTGGAGGATTAAATGAAACTGAGCCTCTCAAACTCTGTATTGCAGTAGGTACTTATATCTGACCTGAATTCTGCACTGGCCAAAGCTTAGATACAAAAGAAAAACCTTTCCACTTGCAGAACAAAGCTCTTGACCTTCAAAGCTTCATCTTCTCCAACAAGCAACCTCTTACCTTGAATTTGATGTTGTTACTTATCAGCTGATTTCCCTTCATGAACTCCCTCTCATTGCCCCGGTTCTCAGTCACTACAGGGAAAGCATGATGGACGGTTGTGCGCAGGATGCTAACAAGGGACTGGATCCTGGTGTGTGGGTAGACATATGTCAAGTTGGGTTCCATGATGTCGCTGGCTCGTAGCCTGAGGAAAGAGAAATCCAAGACTGCTATATGTCTCTTGTGATGGACAAACAAGGGAACAAACCATTCCCAAAATGAGATCCTGAAGGAGTCTGCTGCAGATTAGTTCTGCCAACACCTTCAGTGCACCAGTGATGACGGCACAATTGTTTTTAAACATAACATTGCATCAGTGATGCACTATGGACAAGAAGAAAGGCTCCAAATTGCAACAAGAAAGTGTTTAGACACTACTGGGAAAAGATGACAGGTGGGAAGAGGAAATTCAGCAAGAAGCAAAGTCCAGGGGAACATTCTCACATAGCACTTGCTGAATCTCTCAGATCTGTTCCTCAGATCTCAACTCATCCAACGCTTCTCAGAGAGGGCTCCAGCACCTCTTTCCTGCTGCAGGCCTGCTGCACAACTCCCAACCCCTCTCAGAGCAGCCAGATTTGTTGGAGGTGAAGCACCACCCCCCAGCACTACAGCACTCCTTAATGAGCATGAACCCAACCACAAACTCTATCCCACAGCTCTGACAAGAGGAGCAGCCTTACTTATCCATTTCCACTTCTGTTTCCCACTCCAGAAGAGGCACTCCTCGCAAGTTCACATGAATGTCATAGATGCCCTTGTTGAAAAAGTCTCCTGTCCATTTGGCTACCTGCAGTGCAAATGGAAGTTCTACTGAGTTGCTGATCCAAGTACAAGACTCCTTGATCTATCATAGCTCTGGAAGGAGCAGAGATCCAGGGCCAGCACATGTTCACGCAGTCTGCAAGTAGCCAGAGCCAAGACTCTGCACTCACCATGAGGGTGATCATTATTGGGAGTCCATATGTGATCTCATTGGTGGATTCAATTAGGATAACGGTCAGGCTAATTGTCATGCGAACTACTCCTCCCAGGAATGCTGCAGCCCCAATCAGTGCAAAGGTTCCAGAGTAGATGTGATCCAGACCAATGTAGCTAGAGCAAAATACAGAGCCTGGAGATTAGAATAACCTGAGAGCTCAGCTTGCCTCTGCAGCACATCTCTCACACACATACACACTCAATGCACCTTTTGAGGAGGTTGGCGACCAGACGTCCGAAGGCAGCCCCACAAAGCAATGATGGCACAAAAAGACCACTGGGCACAGAGATCCCATATGTCCAGCAGGAGAGTAAGAAATAGAGAAGGAAGAACAAGGACAGTGTGACTGGGCTGAAAGTACCTGCAACACAAGAAGAATCATGACAAAAGGGCACAGGTCTATCAGACAAAGACAGTAGTCTTGCACCATCCACCCCTCAGTTCATAGCAGGCTCATCTCACAACAGCTACTTAGTGTCCCAGTCCAAACACACATAAAGACAATGGGTAAGTGAAAAAGAGAGGAAAAACAGGCCTGTCTAACCATGGAGGAGGCTTTCACCTGTTGTACTAACAGTCTCCCAAAGCCATGGAGGCCTGAAGATGCTCTTAGCCTTGTGGTTCTTATGACAGTGCTGTTTCAAGCAAAATGAAGCTCTGAAGCCTAAGGACGTGATGGGGCACTGTTCCCTAGCTACTTACCATCCTGGTGGAAGAGCTGCAAGATAGCTGACTCCTGAGGGTTGAAGAAGAGTGTGGCCATGTCATTGTAGGTTTCATTTGGGCAGAAAAAAGTTTTAATGCTTGAATTCACATCCTCTGACATACCCTGATGCAGGACACAAAAGACACAAGCAGTTAAAATCCACCCTCTCCTACGTTAGCCTGTGCAGAGTGGGAACAGCCCTTCTGTACAGGGCTGCCTGCCCACACTTTGGAAGCTCAGAGCAAACATCCACAGCAGGGCTGGGGCCTGTAACATCAAGGAGATCTCTGAATCACAGCTTGAGCTGCTTTGCCAAAGTACAAAAGCACAAAAAGCAGCTTCCCTAAGCTCCTGCAACTATCTGCAGGCTTTCACTGAAGTTCTGTTACACACCACACACTGTTAAAAGCTCATTATGTGTCTGTGCACCTCTGGAGGATGCACAATATGATGCAGACATATCTTCACATAAGATCTCTCACCTGCAGGATCAGAGTGTCATTGCCACTATGACTGGTGGAAGACATCTGTCGGCATTCCCCCAGAACCATGGAAGCTACAAAGACCACAACTGTGGTAGTCAATGACACCAACAGGCTCTCCAAGACCCTGCAAACACACAACAGAAACCATGCACTGAAGCCAGTCAGCCCTGTAACCCAGTCCCTGCTCTGCAGAAGACTTTGATAAAGTTGCAAGACAAGTCACCACAGGTTAAACATCTGCAAGTCATGCTGAATTATGACTTGATTGTCAGGGATTACATTAGCTCCACTTTTTAACTGCTTGCCCCAAAAAGGACCTATTTCTGCCCAGAAAGCACACAGTCATGTATAAAAAGCCACAGGGTTCAAGGATGAGGATGTTCACATGGAAACAATATTCTGTAGATCCTTACAGGGTAAAAGTCTAGACAGGACTGGACAGGTTGATGCATTGCCTTTCACAGCTCATTTCTTCTCTAATTGCTAAATACAGTTTGGTTTGTTGTTTTAGAAGGGGTTTGGGGGTGGGTTTTTTTGTATTTTCAAACCCAGGCTTCTTATTTCTGAATTGTCTAGAGCAAGCCAACAGCTTTTTTCCAGAATTACACAGCAACTCCCTCTCTAACTAGCACAGATACTAGCTCAGTTAATGATTTAATTAACCAAGACAATGAAAAAAAAGAAGAAAAAAAAAAAAACAAAACCCAAAAAGTGGGATCAGCTATTCCTTCCACATCTGTTTGGATGAGATAGAAATAAAACCTACTTCATGGAGACAAAGCTCTGGTTTGTTCAGCTATATATTAACTTTATTATAAACAGAGTTGCAGCTCCAGTTGTTGCATCACAGTAATCATAAAAATGCAGAGGGACTGTAACATCTGGTTTCTGATGTTCACTTCTAAGTTCCATGGAGGTTTTGTTTGGTGATTTCCAAAACAGGTCTGGGATTTCCTCCAAACCCTCTCATTGGGTCTCCTAGATTGATGCTTTTGCTTTGGAACACTGAGCACAGACCAGAAATTCCTGCACAACCTCAAAAGTGCACAAATACCTGACCAGCTTCGGCTTGGGGTGCACGTTCCGCATGCGGTACTTCGCCAGTCTCTTGTTCAAGCAGTTGAAGGTGGCTCCAAGAAGGCCTCCTACAACACCCATCAGAATGAAGAAGCCCAAGTCCACAGCTGTCCACAGGTGGCATTTCTTATCAGACTCAGAGCACTATGTGCAGAAAAGCACAGAGAAAAAGCATTAAAATAGTTGCTGCAGGTTATTATCAATGCTTCTGTCTCCACAGCAGGAGATCTGCAGCATCTATGACCAAAGGGAAACAATTCTGCCTATCAATGTAGTGCAGCCAAGTATCAACTACCCTGCACTGAAACACAAGCATGTATCAAGAAACCTCCCCCAGAAACACTGAACTGACATGAGACTGGAGAGGGTTCAGGAAATAACAGCACTAAATCTTACCTTAAACTCCCCAAAGTTCAGTAGCCCAGGGAGCTGGAATGACCCCCAACTTCCAAACTGAATCCCAGAGCGGAAGAAGTTCAGGGTGAATGTGGCAGCCATGGAACAGAAAAGCTGAGGAAGTGGGAGGAAAAAAAAGGGAAGAACTAAACACTCACAAAATGAAAACTAGCACAGTCAGCTCTTCCTTGAGATTTATGCCTTGGGAAGGGAACCTCAGAGCCTTCTCAAGTTTGTTGTAAGAGTCCTACTGAGGTTTTACACCCATTCCCCGCTGCAGGAGACAGCGGGGCTAGAGTGGGCTACCATAATCAAAAGGATTGGCTTCCCACATAAGTAAGAAACTTCACCTAGGAATTTTTGCAGAAAAAGCTTCTCCATGGCACACACAACCACACCCCTGGGTTTTAATTTGCAGTTACAAATCAATTACAAGGCACTACCATGGCTTAGAGTTGGAACTGAGGTCTTCATTAGCTCACAGAGTTGTTATCATAACTAATCCCCTGGCTCCTTTTATCCCCATTGAAAACAAACACACAAACTGAATTCTATCAACAGACATTTGGCATAAGAAATGTAAAAAAAAAAATAATCATGAAATCAAATAGGTTTTTTAAAATACTATCAACTTTGGGAAGACAGAGATCTCAGCAATCTGAAGGCACATGACACTGCTGCAACACAGCTCCTCAAGGCAGGGAAAAGGAGAAAAACCTGCCCATTCTGCTCCCAAAGGACTGGACTGCAAAGAACCCAGGCACAAAAGCCCTTTCTCCCACATACACTAAATCTGCTGCCTACAAAGGTGCCCCCTAGTTCCACATAGTACCAGACTCATTTCTGCTCTTCATCTGTAGTAATTCTGGAGTACTAAAAGCAGGAAATCTCTCTCCTGCCAGAAGAGCTCAGGAGGAGACACAGGATAACAGGAATGCCCGCACGGACAAGCCATCTCAACAGTCCAGCTCAAGGAAGAGACACACAGAAAGAGCAAGAGTCATTACTCACCACCTTCCATGTAAGTCCCTGATTCCAGAAGGAGGAACCTTCTTCCAAGCTGAAGAGAGTGCCTCCAATTGGGGCTCCAAAGGCAGCTGCAACCCCTGCAGCTGCTCCAGCAGATACAAAATCCCTTTTATCCCTGAAATTAAGAGAACAACAATCTCAAATTAAAAAACTCAAAACAACAGAGCTCTGGTGCTTAGGTTTTGCACAGTAAGAGACCATTCCTGTTTACAGATATATCCCAAGGATATAGGAGTGACAGCTGGGAGAAATGCTGGCCATGGCAGGCAGCACCATTTACTCAATGAATCATCACAGCATCATGCCTTTCCTCCAGAGCACTGATACAGAGCAAAACTCGAGCACTACAAAACTGCCCAGTGTATGAGGAACCATCCCAAAACATGGGGCTCCAGTATCACCTGAAAGAACCATAGAGGGAAAGGCAATATATAGTGCACATTCAGGTGACCCAACCTTTGCTAGAGTATATCCTGGTCAGAACAGGTGAGTAACAGCTTGTTTCTAACAATTAAGCCATTTAACCATTCAGATTAAAGGTTATTAAATGGGTAGAGATTTGCAGAGTAGTGCAAAAGAGCATCAGTGAACATGGGGACCAGAGCAGTGTGGAAGAGTCAAGTCCTGGTGGTGACTTGCCACAGAATGAAACTGCAGGACACTAGAAACTGAAAATGCAATGGCCTCATTCATCCCAGCCCACCACCCTTCTCCCAAGGAAGTCTGTTCACCCACCCCCCTTTCCCCTCCTCCCCATGCCAAGTACAGTACCTGTCACTGCGAAAATACGGAAAGTTAAACTGGATCTTCTTCAAAGTGATGCTCTGGAACTACAAACAAAGCAAAGATTTAGAACCAGGGGAGATGGGAGCTTACTCCACACAGTATCTTACAATGCAGCGGTGTGACCAGGCCAGTGACCCAGGCCATCACTAACCTGTGGCAAACCTGCACCCACGACAGCACCACTGTGAATCATTGGACCCTCCTTCCCAACAAAAAGACCTGGAAAAACAGGAGTGATGAGGCAACACACTCCCCCTGTCCCTCTCCCTTGCTGACAATGCCAGGAGAGATCAGCTCACCACTACCACATCAGGGTACAGTTCCCTGTGCCAAGCCTGCAACCCCTCCTTCTCCCCACAAGGTGAAGGAAGGTGCTGACCATAAGAAATGTCCTCCCCCACTCCCAAGTTTGTGAGAACACATTCAAGTTTGTGAGAACTTGCACAGACTCTTGACTCCACGTGGGTGGAACCAAAGACAGCTCTTCCACAGACTCTGACTTCTCCAAGTTACTCTGCCCTGCTGCCTAGATCATAGCCTCCTCCAGTCTGCTCTAGACAATGTCTTCTGGAGAATTCTCAGATCTCCCCCTTAGACTGAGCCACAAAGAGACACTTCTGACTGCCAGACTCTGAAAAGTACCTTGTTTCCCAGTAGTCCTGATTATTTCACTTTCCATACTACACAGGAATTCAGAGCTCATTCCTCTTAGCCCAACAAAATAATTTTACTGGAAAGGCAGAAGTCCTTTGTACCCTGTGTACAGCAGGGACAGCATTTCCCCTCCATTCAGCAATTCTTTATTCCTACAAGATGGAGACACCACAGCCCTTCTTACCTCCTGCCACACTGAAGAGCACTCCCACAGCTTTACACACCACTGTCTGGAGACGCACAACTCCTGGGACTTTTACACCATTGAGGTAGCACTTAATTTCAGGAATTCCTGATCCAGATGCTACAGGCTGCAGAAAAGAAATACTGGTGCTGTGCTGCACTGATTTCATAGCTCACTCTCCTCAGAGAGCGCAGCAAGACTCTGCTTAGCTAAATCAATTAGGTCAGCAAAGATAGTTTGAGGTCTTGGGGCAGAAATTGCTTTTAGCAGGACACTTCATACCCAGGACCCTTGTAGAGGAAAGGGAGGCTGTGGAAGGAGCAGCAGCAGACCAAAGTCTTACTTGGATCAGAACCAGAAGACTGGCAAGAAAAACAAAGGTCAGGTTGAACCCCAGCAGCTCCAGCAAGGACAAGGCAAGACAGCCTTTCTCAGTGCATTCTTCCACCGCTGCAGGGATGGTCAAGGAAAATAACAATGTTCCCACCAACACACAAACATTTGGTAATATCTGGGGGTCCCATTGGTGTCAAGAACCAAACTTGGGCTTCCTAGTCCAGTCACAGCAGCCAACACAACCCATTAAGAAGCCAGGCTTCCTTTTCAGAGCTCAAGACTGAGCTACAAGGAAAGAAAACCACTCATTCTTTCATAGATAAGTCTTTGTCTATATAAGTGATACTGGAACCATTTCTGGGTTTCAAGGGATGAATTACACAGCCAAGTAGAAAACTTGATTAATCATCAACAAGATCACTGCTGAATTAGGCAAATCAGCAATGGAAAGTAAAAGGTTGCTTGAGTCTAACAGGAACCTGCAGACCAGGTAAAGGATACAGCTTTGTACCACCCGGAACTTGAGCTGGGTCAAGAGCCGTACAAAGAAATCCACAAAGAGGCCCACCTGTGGAAAACACAACAAACCTGCCATCAGAAATTGCTACATACAATTAATAAAGACCACCCTGAAGTCCCACTAAAAGTATGCACACATGAGAAGACAGAGGATAATAAACAAAGCTTCTTTTGTCCTCTAAGTAACTTCAGCTCAGATTTGCTGCCCCCATCATTCTCACTGGAACAGATCCACCCTAGAATTATTCCTGAAGAGATGTGTTTCAGAGTACTAATCTAGTAGCATTTTTAACACACACAACATCATGTACAGAAGAAAAACGGTGTTTAACAGTAGCATTCAGTCAGCAAAGCAAGTTTTCCAACACTCTATAAAGCATAGCCAGCCAAACAAAAAAACCCAAACAGCTCAGCTGTCAATTTGCACCCTTGTTTATTAAGTGCTCATTTTGGAGTAGTTTTCCTGTATGCAGAATTAAGAGATTTGCCAGAATACTATGCAAAGAAAGCACAGCAAGATCTGAAAAAACAGGCTACCTAGAAAATAATCTAGCAGCAACATGCTATAATTCCCAGAAGACAACTTCAACTACTAAGCTCTCCACTTCATGAAAAAAAGGTTACTTCCTCCTCTTTACTCTCTGGCCATGAAGTTCTAAATTATTTCTGCTTAGTCTCCTGAATTTTGCTTATTTCCCAAACAGCATGACCCTTACCAGTCCTGTGCAGACTCCAATTGCAAAAACCATCACCCACTTCACTGCTTCATATCTCTGAGCTTTCTGTTTAGGGAAAGGATAAAAAAAAAATCCAAGTCAAAGCAACACAGAAACGGAGATCAGGAAAAATCACTTTGGGGCTCTACTGCTCCATTACAGCTTGAATGAAATATCCACAGAAGATGGTGACAACCACAAGCTTAAAATAGGGAACTGAAAGTGCTCAACATCTCACTTTAAACCCAATGATCAGAACAGATGCTGGGAGCTATAATCTCCACACATGTTTTTATTCTTTTCATAGAGAAACCAAGAAAGCACAGAGAATTTCTTTCATAATGGAGAAAAAAAAAAAACCAAACCACCAAACCCAGAAAACTTCCCACAGTAGAGAGTATTTAGAATCAGAATGGTTTGGGTTAGAAGGGACCTTTAAAGATTAGTTCATTCAACTCCATGCCATGGGTAGGAACATCTTTCACTAGCCCAGGGTGTCCAAAGCCTCACCCAACTTGGCCTTGAACATAGCTTCTGGAAGTTGCTTCTCTGGGCAACTTCCACACTTCTAGCTCTTCAAGCTAATAAAACAGAAATAACAATGTCCTACCTTATTGTCCATGCTCTCCAAAACTTCCAAGTATGGATCATTGATACAGCGATCATAATCCAAGCTCTGAAAGAATGCCAAAAGATCAATTTAAAAGAATCATCTACAACAGACTGTGCAAAACACTATAGACAGAGACCTTGCTAAAGATTGCAGAAACATTACTGCCCCCACAGTAGGGTTTCCATACAGCAGTGGGAGAAGAAAACTCCTGGAAACAACTTCATTTAAGTATTTCCTGCAGACACAGATCCTGAGAATTGAGAAGTGAAGGAACAAGACAATTTCACTGCCCAAGCTGAGATAGGGAACCAAACAGAAACATAACTGATTATTAAAACTTTACATTTAAAGAGTCACACTGTTCAGATTTAGACTTTACTTCAAGTGCCTCCAATTAGACCATGAGAGGACAGTATCAGCTCTTTAACTTCTCACAACAACAGGAACACTAGATAGGCATTTCTCTTCAGATAAAGAGCTTGGCAGAACAATGACTTAAAAAAGACATAAAGTTACCCAGCTGTACTCAAGTACCACCAGCCTCTATCTATATCTACTTCACCTTTTCAAGCCAAGCAGTAATGGGCTGAGCTGGCAACACCCATGCTCAGAGGAATTCCTCTAAACAGCTCAGGGCCACCAGACAGACATGTGAAAAGCAGTATCTCCTATAAGAAATAGGATCTGATGGGAAGATCTGTGAGCCAGCATGCCAACAGAGACAGCAGTAAGGCAACAGTGACCAAGGAGCAACAGCCATGAGGAAACAAGACCATTAGAGCCTGCACATTAAAAAAGCAGAACAATGCCGTGGACTCTGAAAACTTATTTTCCCAACAACAGCCTGACTTAAAAACAGATTTTAAGCTCTACTCACAGAGTTTTAACCTAGAAACGCATAATAAGGAGCTCTGAAAGCACAGCAACTCTTGGTGCCTCTGTCAATGCAACCTAATTAGTGATGCATTTTGAGAACCTGCCCCATTACAAACTCAGACAGATCAAAACCTCTCTTCAGTCCTTTTCACAAGCTACTATCAGTCAATTCCCACCTCATAGTCTTTGCGTGGAAGGATCTCATCTTCCTCTTCGTGAGTCTCTCCTAGAATAGTCTGTAAAACAAACATGGGAAAAGAAAACCATCAAGGGAATGAACACATGTACAGGTGCTCATGGACACTGATAGCAAAGCCAAAATAAGGGAACACCTATGCTACATTACTTCTGTACAGCGGCTCCCCACAGCACAGTCAATGAGAGAACTAAAGCCACATTCCAGCTTCCTTCATAACAACGTGTTAGAGGGAAGCACAGGACAAGAAACCTGCAGAGACAGCATTCTCCTATGCCAGGCAGAGGGACAGACCCTCCACTTTGTGCTGTTCCCCTCTAACAGCTGCTGACCCGGTGCTGGCCCAGGATGCTGCAGCACCACAGGCTGAACCACAGGGGCTGGAATGCCAGGCCCAGCCCGAGCGATGTTGCCTGGGGTACAGAGCCAGGGTAGGCCACAACACTGGCAGTGGTGGCTGAGGTGCCGGGCCCAAGGCGAGACAAAAGAGCAGGAAAGGGCCGAGGCACCAGACTGCGCACTGGTTGAGGTACAGGGCTCTGTGGGACCAGCCGAGCGGGGGGTGAGGTACCGGGCCTTGAAGGAACGTCCGAGCACGGGGTGAGGTACCGATCCCTGAGGAACCGTCTGAGGTACCGGGCTCTGAAGGGCCCAGCCGAGCGCGGGG
>VXBZ01009850.1:72131-132972 GCA_013399135.1 Heliornis fulica | reverse complement strand
CCAGCCGCGGGCCCCCTGGGCCACTAGCCCGGTACCATGGCCATTAGCCCCGTACCATGGCCGTTAGCCCCATACCAGAACCACTAGCCCCGTGGCACAGCCCAGGGTGCTGAGGCCCTGGTAGGTCCCTTGCAGGTGTGTGATCCCTGTGTGAAGCTGAGCTTAACTGAGTGGTAAAACAGCCTAGGAGGGTGCAGAGCTCCCCACGGCCCATGTGGGTGCCAGTTCAGGCATGGAAGCGGTAAAAACAGCCCTCAGCAAAGCAATTGGTCACCCCTGCATCCCATAAACACAAAGGGCATAGCCACACTGCGCAATGCTAATGTGCTGGGACACGGGTCTTTGAGCTCCCCAGCATGGTAGGGGCCCAGGAGAGGGAGTGCAGACTGGAGGGAGCTGATGGGTGTTTAAGATGGTTTTTGCAACTGGTTTTGTTTAGAAAATATTTTTTTTTCTCTTTGCAACAGCTGCAAGTTTCTGCCAGCAGATCTGTGATGCATCCGATGGTAAGGAACCTGTTTCAGATGCTTCGTGTAGACAGAATTTTAGTGGGGTCTCTTCTCCTGTCTTCGTGGTTCTAGATTGACAGTAAGGTAAGGACCTTTCCTCACCAGCAAGCTTCAGACTGTAGAGACATTCGTGCATAAACCCCTTCCTTTGCGATGGGTGTTAAATCTCAAACACAGGCCCTTTGACTTGCCAGCTGTTCAATGGCAGGCTTGTAGAAACAAGAGCTTGGGGGTTGATTGCATGTGATTTTGTGCCACTTGGTCACTAACACAGGCTTTGGGATAATTCTCCCAGATTAGTGCCACGTGGATGTCAGACCAAGTCCTTTGGGAGAGCTGGGCTAGAGCTCTTAGTGTGCACCCGGTTGCTTTTGCTTTACCTGGCAATAGATCTGTGTTGATGATTTTTATCATGGCCTTCTATGTTGGTACACAAGAGATGTAAGACTCCTGGTTCCTTTTGGCAGAAGTACACCTGTGCTGCTTTCTCATATCTCCTGCCAGCTGGAGAGGTCCCCAGGTGGTAAAAGTAGACTTTCTCCCAAAGGGTTTCACTCAATTGGCAACTCATTGTAAACAGCAGAAGATGAGTTCAAATTCTTCTTGGATGACCTAAGCCCACAGAGTGTATGATATGGACAAAGTGCACACTAGCTTGTGCACCTGCTTCCTCCACAGTGGGCTGCATCGTTATGTAATGCTCAGACAACTCGCCGCTTCCCAGTGGCAGTTTTAAGTTTTGGCAGGTATACAAGCAAATAATGCAAATCCAAATTATATGACAAGTCTTGTCTAATTATCTGTGATCACTGCCTAATTTTAAAGGCATAGGGAGATAAGTGGAGTTGGGCACCCTAGACCTGCTTGTACCACTGACTCACAGAGTGATTTTTTCCTTTCTGTGAAGCCAAGCAGGCACAGCTGATGGTGTTGCCAGGCAGGGAGAAAGGAGGTGGCTCTGCTGACCTTGTTTCCAAGCAGCCACAATTGCTGAGGAAAGGAACATGAACAGTGCATTTGGTAAAGAGCAGAGTGTGTGCAGTGGGTCTCGATAGAGGGGACAGTTATCTATGGAGATGGTGTGCCTTGTGGAAGAAGGTTAATTGTCAGAAATACAACTGGCTGATGCCATCAGAGACCAAACAAAGGATGGTATTTGTGGAGGTGGCTTGGTCAGAGGGCATTATTTGCTTTTTTTTCTGACGGGAATAGTTGTGTACCTGACCCATTAGCACGTGCTTTTCTACCTACAGTGTGCTACCTTTGGGAACAACCAGAATAGAAACCAAGGATGGATATAGTCCAAGTAGCAGATGGACACCATCCAACTGCTGCTGTAGGGGAAAAAAAAAAATTAAAAAAAAAAAAATCTGTTGGCATGTTCAGTCCAAGGTCACAAGATCAAAGAGGCCCTCACCCGATGCACATGGGTATCATGGCTTGCCAAGTTGTAGTTGGGGCAAAAGTTATGTTGACCTGACCCTTTTGAGAGCTGATTTGACCCAGCAGGCACAGAAGAGCTGCATCATGGTGGCATGAAGCCATCTGCTGTGCTATTTCTCTCAGCACTATCTAAGCACATGCTTCTTGGTGTGCTTTCACCAAGATTCCTCACTCAGTGAGAGCTGGCAAAAGGGACTTCTTAGTGACGACGATTAATGTTGGGTCTTGGTGGAGGTTTCCTTTCCATCATCTGCTGCCCACCCCAGCAGTGACTGCTCCTTGCTGAGATCTGGGTGCTGTCTTGTACCCACCACTGCTCCTTCTGTTCGCCTCCTCCAGAAAGCTCACCATGGTCAATGAGACCCAGCATACCTGCAGTGCCAGTTCCAGCTCCAAGTCTGATGGTGGCAGCAGTAGTGGGAGCGAGAGCTCCAAGGACAGCTCGCGCTGCTCCACCCCTGTCCTCGATGCTGACCGTCACGAACGCCTGCGGGAGAAGATGCGCCGACGGCAGGACTCAGGAGACAAGTGGTTCTCCTTGGAGTTCTTCCCTCCACGCACAGCCAATGCTGCTGTCAATCTCATCTCCAGGTGAGGGCTGCAGCGTGGGAGAGGGGACAGATGAAGTGTCTTTGGTGGAGGGCTGGGAAATAGCTAATGAGGCAGGCTCTGCCCCATGCTCTGTCTCCCCTTCTAGGTGACGAAGCAGGTAGTGGGGCTGTGCTTTCCTGCTGAGGAGGGTAATGGACACCAGGTAACTTGTCTTCCTTGGAGGCCCTGAAGAGTTAAGTGTCATGGTGGGGTTACTGAAGGGGCCAGACTTTCCCTGCTCCCGTGCTCAGTGAAAACAGAGCAACCCCACTGATGTGCTCTGGGGCTGAAGCAGAGTGCTGTGGGACAACAGAGCAAAACAGTACCTATTGAAGGCAGAAAGTATCAGCTGATGGCAAGTGTGCACACATCTCTGGAACAGAGGCTCCCACGTTTTCAGGGCCAGCCAGCCACTAAGGTTGGTGCCTCTGTTACTGAGGACAACAGTTTTAGCCTCTGAGATAGGTGTCCCCAGAGCTAAAGATTACCCTGGAGGCCAGTGGGAAGCCCTGTTTACTCACCTGCAGCAGAGGAGGGAGTATAATTCTTTCTACAACTGCTACATGCCAGTGCCAGGTTTGCTTTGATCAGAAGGGCCTGTTCCAACCTAAGGCAGAAGAAAGACAATTTAGGGAAGCCTTTGTTCCTTCTGTTAGGTGTGTTTGGGAGCACAGCAGAGATCTGGCACATCTTTGCACATATGTGACCTCTGCAGCTAAAGCTGGGAATGGGGGGTTGCTGTGTAGCCTCATCTCAAAAGGATCAGTACTTGCTGTCTGTCAGAAGACATACCAGTCTATTAGAGCTCGCTGGGAGGAAGCTTATTTACAGAGAACACTAAGTTGCCTCTTCAAAGATACTATAAACTACTCCTACAATCTTAAAGGATGGCTTCCCTTATTTACATTGGCCACTTGCTAAACTCCTAGTTCAACACTTCTACTTGCTCTTTCCTGCTGTTGTCATCCACGCTTGCTCTGCCTGCTGCTGGAATTCCAGCAGTGAGCAAGATGTCCCAGGCAAAGAGAAGGGAGCTGGCTACTGGGTAGGCTAATGCAGCTCTAAATTCCCCAGGTTTGACCGCATGGGAGCGGGTGGTCCGCTCTTCGTTGATGTGACGTGGCACCCTGCAGGGGACCCAGGATCTGACAAGGAGACCTCTTCCATGATCATTGCCAACACTGCAGTCAACTACTGTGGGCTAGAGACCATCTTGCACATGACATGCTGCAATCAGACCAAGGATGACATCACAGGGCATCTGCAGAAGGCCAAGCGACTCGGGTTGAAGAACATCATGGCATTGCGTGGAGGTGAATCCCTTTGTCCTACGATGCACAGCGCTGAAGCTGTGCTGCTACTGTATTCAATTTCAGGGTAAAAATAGAGAAATGGGTCTTAGAGGCTTCTTCTGCTGAGGGAGTTCAACACTGAGACTGCGTTTCACCTGGTGCCTTGGTTGGCAGTCCCTCCAACACAAGGTGGACAAGAGGTCCAGGGGTAAAACTGTAACCTCAGGGTTTTTAGTCTGGCCTTCATTTTGACTGCTGGAGGTTTTTACATGGCTAGCACATCTGAGTCCAGCCAACAGCTTGAGAGCTGTGGATTTGTTCTCTCCTTAGATCCTGTTGGTGAGGAGTGGGAAGAAGAAGTAGATGGCTTCAACTATGCTGCTGACCTGGTTAAGCACATTCGCAATGAATTTGAGGATTATTTTGACATCTGTGTGGCAGGTAAGTGTCTTGCATTGCCAAGTGTGGGGTAGGGTCAGTGATGGGCAAGTCAGTGTAGCATTCCCTCTCTGGACTTGGGCTGTCAGCACTGTCTGATCACTACTTTCTGGTTTCCAGCATGTTGTCCTGACCACTGGGGTCTTACTCTTTTTCCTTCTCCCCGCAAAAGGCTACCCCAAGGGTCATCCTGAAGCAGAGAGCTATGAGGCAGACCTGAGGCACCTGAAGGAGAAAGTCTTTGCTGGGGCAGACTTCATCATTACACAGCTTTTCTTCAGATCAGAAACCTTTCTCAGGTTCATGAAGGACTGTCAAGCCATCGGCATCACCTGCCCCATTATTCCTGGCATCTTCCCCATACAGGTGAAATCCAGTAATTCTGGGTCGGGGTGGGAATAAGGATTCATGATGTTAGGGGCTTGTGGGCCAGGGGCTGAGAAGTCTGTCAATATCCTCTACAAAAATTCTGGGAAGGTGGAGCACTGAGAAATCTGTAGATGATTTTCCAAATTAAGCCAGGCATGAAATAACAAGCTGGAAAGGATTTCTGTGCCTGTATGGCAAAAAAGACATAAAGGAGAATGTCTGCCTGTCCTCAGGGGTTAGTCACCCCTGTCTGCATGCTGGGCTCAGGCAGAAAATGGGAAGAAATCATATGAAGTGATGTGATCAGGGGAGCATTACCATAGAATCCCAGGCTCTCCTGAGTTGGAGGGACCCATCAGGACCATCGAGTCCAACTCCTGGCTCCACACAGGACCAGCCCAGTCAGAGTGTGGGACTGAGCCCATTGTCCAGGTGCTTCTTGACCTCAGTCCAGCCGGGTGCTGGGACCACTTCCCTGGGGAGCCTGTCCCAGTGCCTGACCCCCCTCTCAGGACAGAACCTCTTCCTGACCCCCAGCCTAATCCATCCATCCTAGAGATATGGGGCCTAGGAGTAGAATCCAGGAGTCCCAATTGTAAATGCTCCTGCCACCAAATCAAGATCAAGTACCTGTGTTACTGGGATGTCAGAAAAGGTCCTTGGAAAAGTTAACATCCCTTGCACCTTCATCCAGGGTTACCACTCCCTGCGCCAGCTGGTGAAGCTCTCCAAGCTGGAAGTGCCTCAAGAGATCAAAGATGTGATTGAACCCATCAAGGACAACGATGCAGCTATCCGGAACTATGGAGTGGAGCTGGCAGTGTCCATGTGCCGGGAGCTCTTGGATAGTGGTTTGGTGCATGGGCTCCACTTCTACACCCTCAATCGGGAAGTGGCTACTACTGAAGTCCTTAAGCGACTGGGCATGTGGAAGGAGGATCCCAGGTGAGCAGAACATGCTGGTTTCTGTTAGTTCCTCTCCATGCATCCATCCACTGAAGGCTCAAGAAATGGGTGGGTTGGTACCTCTGTACTGCTTTTTTTTTCTCTTTTTCTTTTAGCACCTTTCTACATTTAGTGGTTCATACTTCCTGTAGGTCTCTGACCAAAGGTGAGATGAATAGAGGGGACAGGTGCAGGAGGAATTTGTTTTAGTCAAGTGGCTTTAAAGTAGCATGTTCTGGAACTTTAAAAAAACCAGAACACTTAGAGATGCTACTTGTCAGAAGCATGTTTTTGAGGTCTATTACAACCCCATTTTCAGGCTAGGTGCTATGTAAGTTGCCCTAATGGATTTCTAGGGTTCTTTGTGCTGATAAAGGTAATGTGGACTCCTGAGTCCACAGGCTTCAGCATAGGCAAGAGCAAGCAAAGAAAATGGATAGCTGTGGGGTTTTTTTCTCGATAAATATAGCTTGACATAATGGTTTATATTTTTTCACCCAGTTCTGGTGTCCCTCCTGTACTTAACCATTTAAGACACCCACTGAGCATCAAGTGAGAACTGAGTGAGGAGATTTTTCCATAAAGGAAAGTTTTCGGTCCTGCTTCTGGACAGTAGAACTTTTCTTAGCTGCTGTTACTTGCTGTCTGCAGAGGCAAAGCTCTCCATGGGAAGAGTTTCCAGTCTCCAGTGAAAGCCATCAGAGGACTGTTGTTAATATCTGCTTCTCCCATGCAGGCGGCCTCTGCCCTGGGCAGTCAGCGCTCACCCCAAGAGAAGAGTTGAAGATGTTCGGCCAATCTTCTGGGCCTCCAGGCCAAAGAGCTACATCTATCGAACTCAGGAATGGGATGACTTCCCCAATGGCCGATGGTAAGCTGTCAGCCTGCAAGGGCAGGGAGGTAGAGGAGTGGTGTGAAAGCCTGCTCTGCAGCTGGTTGTGTTGTCAGTGGGTGCCCTGGGCATGCTTTGGGCATGACAGAACAGGTGGCTTCTCAAAGCGATCCCCAGTTGCTTTGAATGCGGTGAGGAGAATGGCAAGAGATGTTGAGGCTTTTGATCTCTAGGTGGATTTTGTTGGATACTGCTTTTCCTGGGTCTTGCTGTGTCATCAAGTCAGCTCCTTTTCCTCTATTAATCCTGTGTCTGCTCCCCTTACAGGGGTAACTCCTCCTCTCCAGCCTTTGGGGAACTGAAGGACTATTACCTCTTCTACCTGAAGAGCAAGTCTCCCCGCGAGGAGCTCCTGAAGATGTGGGGAGAAGAACTGACTGGTGAGGAAAGTGTCTTTGAGGTGTTCACATGTTACATCACTGGAGAGCCCAACAAGAATGGACACAAGGTGAGTGATGTCTCAGAAAGGGATAGTCAGTGGGACCCAGAAAATAGCACGTCTTTCCTCTTACTTATGGCATCACATTATTCTCCTGAACAAGAATTGGTGCTTCCCTATCCAAAAAAGACTTGCTGAGATAAGTGGCTGAAGGAATACAACAGCCCAAACTAGGCTCAACATAAAAAGAAAGCTGCTACAGTGTCACAGGAGCAGCACCAATAGACTTCAGCAGTTGAGCTGATATCCTGCCCCTTGAACCAAACCAGGGGAATTCTGTCCTGAAGGATGTGTTTGAGACCATTAAGGTACTTCTGAGTTTGTTACCACCTGGATGTTTAAGGAAAGGGTTGTTCCATCCATTGTTGAGCCACCCTGTCTCCTCACATAGGTTACATGTATGCCTTGGAATGATGACCCTCTTGCTACTGAAACCAACCTTCTGAAGGAGCAGCTGGAGAAGGTTAACAGACGAGGAATCCTCACCATCAACTCCCAGCCAAACATCAATGGCAAACCATCCACAGACCCCATTGTAGGCTGGGGACCCAGCGGGGGTTACGTCTTCCAGAAGGTACTGCACTATGGGCTGGGCAGCAAAGAGTTATGACCCAGCTTGGGCTCTGTTAGGCAGGAAGGTTCTAGGCTTTCACAAGGATAATCCTTCTGCCTGCTCCTTATCTTAGTGCCTTCTTGCTGAGATGAAGCAAAGCTCCTTTGGTGTCTTAAACTGTGTCATCTCTGTGGTTTCTCCACCATCAGAACATCTCCATGGTTTCTTGGGTTTATTATGAGTAAGTAATTATTGGTAACTTCTTTCTAGAGCAGGGCTATGAAGTTCCAGGTACAAACATGTGCCAGCCCACTGCATCTGCTCCCTTTCAGTGATGCAGGGAGCACCCAGGTTTTTCATTAAAATGGGGATCACTGAGGTTATAACTCTTCCATCTAGCTTCTCATGTTAATAACTGGGCATATCTTCAAGGCCAAGTTCTCCACCAGTGTCCTGGTGCCCACCCCACAGCACTGCTGTGCTGCTCAGACAGCTGCCAGGTTCTCTCATCTTCTCTGGCCTTCAAGCAGTCTTCTCTTTCATCCTTGTCTCCTACTGTCAAGCATATTCAGGCCCTAGAGCCTTCCCACTAATGGCTGTGATAGGAATCTCCCAACAAGGTAAACACCAAGCAAGTGGCTCTTACTGGGAAACAAAGCAGCCTTGTTCAAGACTGATCCAAACCACTAAAGCCATGAGACCAGCAGATGGCAAATGCAGTTATGTTTTCAAAGGAAAAAATTCCCCTGAGGTGAGGGGAAATCCATCATCTCTCACAATAGCCAGGAAATGGGGGGAGGGGAAGCAGTTGTTGGATCAGCCAAGCAGGGTGTAAGTGCAGAATTAGGTTGTGTAAGTGCACAGGGAGAACTGAACAAAAGATGAAGATGGGGAATGGTGGGGTGCTTGGGAGAGCCCAGCTGAGACCCCTGATTTCTGTTTGGGCCACTCTGGGCTGCCTTGGCAGGCCACTGTGGTGCAGAAGGTAGGTACTGTGTTGAACAGGGCTCAGGCCTTCTCCAAGCAGCCTGCTCTGGCACACACGGCTTCCCAGGCACAGCAGTTGTGGCTGTGCTGCCTGGAGCTTATTCCAGCCTGTCTGATTATGTGGGTGCCAAACAGGAAGGCTGCAGCTTCCACAGAATCACAGTTAGGAGTTGGAAGGGCCCTCCTGAGCTGGCTGCTCTCGAGCTGTTACCTCTGCTTTCCCCAGTTTATCTTTTTCCTCAGCTCTTGCTAATTAGCCCTGCCCTTTGCTCAAGCCTTTTCCATAGTGCATGTTTCCAGGAATAGACACAGAGGCCTTAAGCTGCCTGGTTTCCAAGCAGCACAGCCTGTACAGCTCCATGTGTCCCAGCCCTGCCACGGTAAAGGCTCTTCCTCTCTCCTGTTCCTGCTCCTGCAGGCATACCTGGAGTTCTTCACCTCCAGCGACATCGTCACGGCACTGCTCAAGGTGCTGAAGAAGTACGAGCTGCGAGTGAACTACCACATTGTCAACGTCAAGGTAGGCTGTTTATGGGACATGTTCCTCTCTCCACCCTGGCACAGAGGTGAATAGAAAAGGCTCAAATACCACTATGAACAAAGCAGGGCTGAAGAAGGGAAGGGAAAGTGAAATAAGTCAGCTGGGGCATGCAGCAGCTGCATGATCCCTAAATAAGGAGGAAAATGTCCTTGTTCCCACTCACTCAATCCTTCCTCCATCAGTTGTTTCAGAAAGTTTTTCCTTCCTGGCAGGGTCAGAATATCACCAACTCTCCAGATCTGCAACCCAACGCTGTCACCTGGGGCATCTTCCCAGGCAGAGAGATCATCCAGCCCACTGTAGTGGATCCTGTAAGCTTCCTCTACTGGAAGGTGAGTCCTCCCGTTGCTGGGTATGTTGCTGTGATACCCTGGAAGGTCTGAGCATCTGAGGGCTTTTTAGGCTGTGACACTTCTCCCAGTTGAGTGTTGTTGTGATATTAACTTGCAGAGGTCCAGATATTGCTCCTCCTCCTTCCTCAGTGTAAGAACTGTGCTCCAACAAGAGCTTTACACAGACACAGGTGCCCAGTAACAGGAGGTTTGGGAGCTGCTGCTGCTGTGTGCCCCAGAGCTCTGGACAGCAGCTCTCCCTCTCCTCTTACACGCACCGGGGCACTATTGAGCCATTTTGCTGCAAACACGTCTCCTTTCAGCTCTGAGCAGCGTCCTCAGGGCACTTCCCACTGCCTGCAAAACACAGGGCTCCTTGCTCAGCTCTTGCTATTCTTACTAAGGGAAGAGTTCACAGGCTGGCCAGAGCCGTGTGACACTGGTCACACTAAAGGAAGCAGTGTGGAAACACAGCTCTAACATGTGCCTTACACCACTGTTTCTTTTTCCATGGTAGGACGAGGCCTTTGCACTGTGGATCGAGCAGTGGGCCAAGCTCTATGAAGAAGAATCACCCTCTCGCATGATCATTCAGTACATCCATGACAACTACTACTTGGTCAACCTGGTGGACAATGACTTCCCACTGGACAACTGCCTCTGGAAGGTTGTGGATGACACTTTTGAGCTATTGAACTCTCCACCTCAGCAGTGAAATTCCTCTTTTAATCCCTTGCTTCCGTCCACTGACTGTGGGAAGGGAAAGAACAGCTCCTGTGCTGCTGATGGACCACACACTCCTACACCCAGCCACCAGGCTAACTCTCAGATCTACCAGCACTACGTGATCTTCTATCCCCAACACAAAGGCTCCCTGACTCCTCCTTGCTGAACAACAGCCAGAACTACCTGACCATCTGAGCTGAAAGCTGTAGCCTGGGCTTGAAGGCCAGCTCTGCAGGATGACAGCGTACTAATCGTGGCTACATTAATAATGGGAGAATGTGGGAGAATTAATAATGGGAATCAATGTGCTAAAGCTCAGCTCTGGTAACTCTCTCACGCCAGAAATGGTGCCTTGGGGCAGAAACACTCCTGTCAGCAGTGCCTGTACAAGGAGATTTTCAGCAGTTACCTCAGGTTGCTTTTACACTGCACTCCTAAGATGCATTTCTTTGTAAGTGATCACATCAGGCCCTTTTGCACTCCCTCTAGAAGAACATTCAAGTTTTCTCCCTAACTCTTCATTTTATTATATTTCATGTTTTCTTTTCCAAATGACTATGTAAATTTAAACTTCTGAGCGAGGCTGAATAGGAACCACACTATTTCTTAGATAAAATACAATAAAACACACAAGTGACACCTGTGTCCTATAGTACACCCTACTCTTAAGAAGCAAAAACTCACTGTGTTCCTAGAATCAGCCTGGCACAAGGGAAAGTGTTAAGAAAACCAATTGTTTAGGGAGCAGTTCTGCCTTCACTTTTAGCACATGCTGTAAGTAAAGTATAGACTAATGTTGATGGTAGAGGAGAGGAAGAAAAAAGCTTAAATCTTAGACCTTGCACAAAAGTGCTCATGTCCAGCCTTTGGCTCTGTTCTGCAAGGCCACAAGGGTTCTTTCTGGTGGTCCTCTTCTGGTAGGGAAAGAGAGCCTGTGTCTCCTGACCTAATGACTCTTAGTAGTACCCTTATGCTCCACAACATTGAAACACAGGGTTGGAGGAGCTATGGAAGCTGCTTTGTGTACTTAACAATCCTGCAAAGCTTCTACAGGCTAGGAAAACAAGACCTTGGGGCAGCTCCCAGTGGGATTTTGAGATCCCTGCCAGGCTCTGAGCATCTCTTTCAAACAAGCAAGGAAGAAAAGCCTTTTCCAGAGTCTTCAGACCCCCTCATTACAGCTGTCTGAGAATGGGCTCATATATCCAGGGTAATTACAGGGCATCAATCACAGAAGCAAGTAATGGGAAGGTTGGGGGTCAGACACGCCTGTCTTGCCTCAGCAAAGCTTTTGGTGCTCAGCTGTTGCCAGCAGGTTTCTTCATCCCTAGCCCATTCAGCACAGAAAGGAACCAGCAGGAAGCAGGCAAGAGGTTGGCCACCCACCGAAGGGCTTAATGAAGAGCTGATGGACCCAGGCGGGGGAGGAGGTGGGAGCCATGTGGGAATCCCCCTCGGGGGAAAAGCCAAATCGAGAAATAAAGACCTGTGCTCACACCTACTGAGGCCAGCCCAGAGGTGTACCTTTGCCCAGGCAGACTTGAGGTCACTGCTTTAAGAGTGATGCATTTACTTATTTCCCTGTGCAACACTAAACTGCCCAGGAAAAGACACAGAGTAAAGGGAAAGCCTGCAACGTGGTGGGGGTGGGTTTCACCTTTAATGGGAATTCCAGCAAAATCAGGGTCCAGAGAAGGAGGGAATGCAACCTCACACCAAATCTCACTTGGTGCCTCCAGGAAGGTAGGATACAGAGGACCCTTGGCTAAGTACCATCTCTGTCCTTTGGCTGTCACACCTCTGGCCTGCAGCACTGCGAGCAGCGTGGGGTCGTTCCTGGTTGCTGCAGGACCAGCTCTTTGTTGTGACAGCCAGCTGGATCCTCCACGTGTCCTGAAATGAGCAGCAGCTGCAGGCAGGCCCCCACCCTTCAGCAGCATCCTTTGTCCTTGAGCTGGAAGACTGTTAGCTGGCGCCACCTTCCAAAGGCCTTGGACAGCAAAGTGGACAAATCAGATACTCGTGTTACCCTTGAGGGGTGGCACCCTCCACCTCCCCAGTACCCCTTTACAAAGCTTTTCCTCAAGCAGTGGCTGAGCCAACTGTCTCCCATTCCAAGCCCTTCCCGGTCTCCCCTGCGTTCCTGTAACCAGTAAGTGAAGTGAGGAGTACTAATTAATGAGAGAAAAAGACAACCCATGCCCCCTCTGCCCTCTAATTTCAGTACTTGCTCTCATACCCTTAAAGGAGGACCTAATCCTGCGTGGATATTTGGGAGGCAGGCAGAGGAGTTCTGAGGCTTTTTCTGCTCACTCAAATTTATAGCAATTTGCCTGTTCCTGAGTGCAAGTCGGCACAGTCCTCCTGCACCAATGTGGAGCCTGCTTGCTGCCTGAGTGGGCTCTGGAGAGGCACAGGATTAGTGGATTAACATCTCTGATAACAGCGGGGAAGGGGGCACACGTCAGGGAAACTGACTGCTGACACAAAGCTTTGAAAAACACCCAAGGATGAACCCACAGAAAGCTGGAAGCTATTTCCCTTTGTTATGGGTGACATGCCTTGATGTATTCAAGTTCTTCCTAAGCAAGTGCTTTGTGCTGGGAGGGAGATACAGGGAACACCAATTGCCCCTCTGGGGAGCTTTTTGATCCACTGAAATGCACAGAATAAAGCCATAAGAAGTCATAATGCTTACCTGAGACAGTAAGCTCCTGGCTTCCTCCTCCAAAAAATTCTGCACCACACAGCTTTGCAAATGTCGTCGTCTCCACACCCTCCAGGCCTTTTCCATCAGCCGCTGCCGGTCCTGTCAGGAACAGAGGCAGCAGAGCTGGGCTCACAGGCAAACTGTCTCCCTTCCCTCTAGGGAAGGACCTTCCAGTTGCTTTTCAGGGTCCCTCTTGAATGACTTTGCACTGGTAACGAACAAAGCTGATGACTAACAAAGCCTGTTGGACTACCTGTCTCCTCAGGGAAAGGACGATGCCCCACCAGTTCTCCAACACCAGTCCTCAGTGACTCTGGATGTGCTCACTACACTGGAGTGAGTGAACGACTCTGGATGCACATCACCTCGTCCCACTGGCAGGTCAGGGCAAATCTCACCCAGCTAATGCCCCAGGAGCCCAACAGAACATCGGGCTGTTCCATGGGTGGCCAGGAGGCCCAAATGACAGCCCATGGCAGGCTGCAGACACCCAAGGGGCATATGAGGTACACAGATGAGGGAACAAGTTGTAATACTTGCTGTGAACTTCTTTAACAGTCTACAGACAATCAATACAAGTCCTACTGTCACAGCTTCCCATCTATAAGAGGGGGCAAAGCACAGATACCACAGAACCCCAGACTCTCCTGAGCTGGAAGGACCCACCAGGACCATGGAGTCCAACTCCTGGCTCCACACAGGACCAGCCCAGTCAGAGTGTGGGACTGAGCCCATCGTCCAGACGCTTCTTGACCTCAGTCCAGCTGGGTGCTGGGACCACTTCCCTGGGGAGCCTGTCCCAGTGCCTGACCCCCCTCTCAGGACAGAACCTCTTCCTGACACCCAGCCTGACCCTCCCCTGGCGCAGCTTCATGCTGTTATATATATACACCGTAAGTATATATATAGTAAGTTGTATGTGTATATGTATCTATACATACAAATATGGATACACCAGTCTGCCATGCTGGCATTTCAGGAAGATGGAAATAGTAGCCACAGCAGCAAACCAGGATTTCTGGTGCACACTGGTACTGGTTAAACCCCAGGTCTCACCTCCCAGGAGGTACCTGAGGCTGCAAACAGAGCAGGCTTGCCCAGTAACACCCAGTACTGCCACCCAGGCAGCAGTACCACACACTCACCAGCACCTCAGCCAGTGTCACCACCCTGCTGGCTTCTTTCCACTGGTGCCATCCCCTCACCAGACAGCGCAGTCTCCTCTCACGCCGGCACTGGCGAAGTATCACTGTGTGACGCCACCGCCTCAGACACTTCCTCCTATGGGTGAGAAGGGAAAATGAGCTTTGTCAGCCCACCAGCCCTACAAGGGAGTCCTTCCCTGATGGCAGCAACAGGGTGAAGACCAGAACCCTCCACTCACTCAAGCCACTTCTCATCCTGCTCCTCCAAGTCCACCTCTGCTCCGTGCTCCCGGATCTTTGCACGTGCAGGAGAGGGTCCTACCACACCAGGTCTCTCTTCCAGGTGAGGGAGCAGCAGCCTTTCAGACACATTTTGGTTTCTGTAGATCCACAGCCAGCGGTTAATAGCACTGGGGAAAAACCCAGGAGGGGCAGCTGGAGCTGAACCCTTTTCTCTGCCTCTTCTGCTCTCTAGGGAAGAAAAGAATCACCACACAGGAGCTAACCTCAGAGCTAGAGAGGGAATGATCAGAGCTGCCATGAGCCTTTAGTCCTTTGGCTCCTGAATACAGGAGCAAACCACAGACAGAACTCAACTACCATGAGCACCTACTCCACAGATGAATCCCAATCATCTGGCTGGCAAACACTACTCCCCTTCCCTCCTCACTCCCCACACCGCACCACATAAAAGAGGAGAGGGCATCTTCTTACTCTGGGACCAAGACAGAGCCATCTTCCTGCTCTTCCTAGCACCTATCAGGGTGCTGCACTGCCGTACGCACTGGGAAAAGGCTGCTGCTTTTGTCCAGTAGTTGCAGGCCTGTGAACAGAAACAACACAGCTGCAGGCAGGATAAACACCATGTGCACAGACAGCACACACACACCAACTGGCCTTAGAGATCCATTTATGTTCACATCCCTGCAGGTAGTTTAATGTGCTTGACCCCAGGATGGAAACTGCACAGATGAGATCCCAGCAGGACTGACTCAGCCCTCCCAAATCAATCGACCTCTTTGTGGTTTGCTAGCTGTGAGTCTTTTGAAAAAAGCTGCAACTCTGACAGCTCACCCTGCTCTGCAGGGACAGTGATTATCCCATCTCATCTTTGAGCAGAGAGGAAGGAGGGCTCTCATCTCTCTGGTCAAAATGTCCCCATGCTCCAGATGGTTGCTGCAATCAGTGGCAGATTATGGTGATGAAGTTGCGTGCACGGTCTGTGAAGCATTTCAAGGCAGGGGCTAAGCAGTCACCATGAGTCAGGTTTTTATAAAAGCCTGGTATTGTACCTCAGCACCTCCTGACTGACCAAGGTCTCCACAAGAGAACAGGCAGTTGGGAATAACTGTCTGATAGGGACCTTCACCTGTTCTTACCTGTTTTACGGTAGCCACAGAGCCTAGGTGCAGGGCTTGCTGTCCTCTTGAGGCCAATCGCCAGCGGTGCCAGGCTTTCTCCTGAGAGGCTTCCTGACACTTGAGGTTTCTCCCTCCTGACACCTGCTGCTCAGCTCTCAGGAACTTCACCCTCCACTCAGTAAAGCTCACAACTAGGAGTCGGTAGTCTCTGATCCTTGTAAAACAAGAGAGGGCTTCGCGCTGACGCAGCCTACGAGAGGTGCCCTGGGCCCAGGTGACCAGGCACCTGAAAAACAATGCAAGAACAAGAAAGCAGCACTGTTACCTCTCAACTCCACAAAGCCTAGGAGATGTCTTGCTTCTGGCCATTTTAGCATTGCCTCCTCTTCAAAGGAATGCAAACTCAATGCTATTTCATGCTTCCTTCTGCCTACAAAACAAGTGCTTTTCCTAGGCTGCCCTGCCACCACACGGAGTCGATACTTTGGAAAAAAATAAAGGAATTAAATTCGTCATCCTTCAATCTTTTTCTGTGCCAGCAGCTGACCTTTACAACGATATTTGAAGAAGGCTTTTTCCTTATGGGATGAGAATAAAACTGCTAAAATTTCCTTCAGCACAGAACCCAGCAGACTCCTTAAGACTGCTTGCTGCAGAACATGGCTGGGTTTAAGACAGCACGTTGTCAAGATTCTGATTTTATTTCTTGGCTGTGACAAAATAAGGGCCTGTGTAGATAGGATGTACAACTAGAACAATACAGCATCTTCACAGACATAATTTTACTCACAAAAAAAAACCCAAACAAATCCATGTTTACAGGAGTTATTATATAACAGCACTGTAAATCTGCACCCACCATAATCTCTCTGAATCTGATGCACAGGGGGTCAGTCTTCCTCTGCTACCCCAGAAGCCAATCTGCTTTTAACTCTTGGCTTGTCCTTTGAGTTCCTTGTTCCCCTCGGACTTTCATTATGCAAATCACCCCAGCGCACCATAGGGCAGAGGTGTAAATATCCTCTGCCTGGCAGGCTTCTCTGAAGATCAAGAGAATATATTGCAGGTTATCCTAGCATGAAAAATGCCCCCCTCAGAAGAGACAGGCCTGTACCATATCCAGGTGAGAGATTAGGAGCACTCTCTCATCAAAGAATTCAGAAGGAAGATTAATGGTGGAAACACACTCTACAGGAAGGAACAACATTAAGGACTTCTCTCAAACTCACTTCTCACTGGGGTGCAACCACACAGATTGATTTGCAGAAGAAAATACAATTGGGTGGAGTGAGTTCAGTGCCAGCTACAGTTTTACTGCCTTTTTAGTTGCTCCTTCCTCTGCAGATCTGTTTCCACTCAGCCTGAACCTGCAGTTCAAAAGGAAATCTGCTGAGGCCAAACCTGCACTTCTCATGCCTTAAATGAAGCTTTGGCACAAATAACCTTATTCCTTCTTATTGGTCTGAATTATCTCACAGAACCACCTGAGCAGCTCCTGGTTTACTGCAGCTGGACACTTCACAGTTTCAGACAAAAAACAGCCTCACACAGCTTAAACCACAAATAAAACAGATTTCAATGAGAAAGCTAATGAACACCACCTAAGAGAGAAAATAAGTTGTCCATGACTGGCAGCAGGCAGCTTGCTCTTCAGATCTAATTCTTGTGTCACCAGGATCTGCACCATAACGTTAAGACTCAAAACTATCCTACAGTGATGAACTGAACATCATGGCTCTCCCTTCAGAGACTTCACTGAATATTGCTTTTCTGCAGTGACATATTGAACTCAATTTCTCCCACTAGCTTAAATTAAATCAACATGCTGCATCCAGAATGTAAAAGACTCAGGTTTGTGAAGATCAGATCTCTGTAACACCTCTGTATGGTATTTCGTTTGGCAAATACTAAGTAATTCCCATAGAAATGGGGCTTTAGCTTTTTTAATTACACAAATTCTCCTGCATCTCCCTTACTTAGTTTACAAATACCTCACTGTATAGCTAAGACTGAGTTCTGGGAAGAAAAGCTTTGCATGAGAAGAACGAGATGGGGATGTGAGTCTATGGCTAACAGACCCCCAGGGGAACACTCCTACAGAAGCTCCACTTACATACGTTTCAAACCCAAGTGCTGGTCTGAATACACCGGATTCTCAGCTACATAAACTGCTCTTCACTCAAAGCTTTCCCTGGAAATTCTCTGAGGGCAGGAAACAAACCTGTGCAGGAGAAGACGTTCCCAGAATAAAGCTGCATATTTCTGCTTCCTTGTTTGGCAATACCATGTCTGCAAGACCCACCTCTTCTTCTCCTGGCAGCTGTGCTGAGCCCATCGCTGCTGCAGCTCGCTCTCAGCACGCTTTCCTGTGAGAGAATGTAAGAGCTTGCTGAGCTGGGCCCAATGATTATTTTTTCCATCACAGAGTCCAGACAAGAGCAGAGAATACATCTAGTGCAAATACCAAATGAGACTAGACTTCCCAAACTTTCCTGCCCTGCATTTAGCAGTGAATTGATGAGCAGACTCTTCAATTTACCTTGTAGTTTTTGTCTGTAAGGCAGTCAAACCACTAATTTTTGCCCCCTGCCCTTTCCCAAACAAGGGATCACAGATAACTTTCACCCTCATCTGCAAGACAGTTTTCCATCAAATACTGGCTGGGTTCCTTCCCTGGCACAATGCAAGTACTTAGCATTTAAAATCCCTCAAGGGACAGGATCACAACTGTTAAGCAGCCCCAAAAGACACACCCTGCTCCCACTGAAGCAAAGCCTGACTGTGGGGTCTGAGGAGACATGTGCAAGCTCAGTATGATGCATCTGGACTCCATTTAACTCCTCAGCTGCTTGAAAACTCCTTAGGTAATGCAGGTAAATGCAAGATCCACTCCTTTTCCAATCAGCTGCCAAAGGAGCATCTCCCAGCACAAAGCACTACAAAACAGCAGGGTGCATGTCCTGCTTGTAACCAGGTGAAGGGAGTGACACTGGCCCTTACTGACCCACTGGACTCATATGTGCCCTTCCAGGGGAGCGGTGCACCAAGTTTCAACCAGAGCTTTCTCTATCTCAACCGTTCCCAGAGCATCCCTCTCCTACAGACACAACTAGGATGGGGTAACTCACTCTGCCAGCAGGAATGCCAACACCACAGAACATCAGCAGTCATACGGTGAATGTGACACCTGAATCTCCTGTCAGCTTCCACTTTCTGGGCCAGTCTCTTCTTCCAGAGGCTGAAGGCCACCTGGCAGCAATGAATTCCATGTTTTAGGGCTGCTGCTGCTTTTCGGTTTTTATTTTCCACAACCCAGCGGTGCCAGCTGAGAACAGCTCTGAGACAGACAAAGGACATTGGACCAAATGGAGGAATAATTCACAATAATAACAATAATAATAATTTAACAATAAACAGATACATGAGGGAGTTTAGGACACATATCTGATCTGTTAACGTCCTTTCCAAATTAAATGTCAGGGAGATGATGGACAGTGCTGGGAGTAAGGGGTCCTGGCCCTGCCCAGCCTGTGGTTCTCTTCAACTTCCACATAAGCAGAGAGTGAGGTCATTTCAGTGGATATAAAGGTACCAGTTCTTGTTATCAGCAGTGTAGGGTTGCCTCTAACTTTTAAGGCACCCCATCAAACCAGGAATGACTGTGTTCAGATATAATAATTTTGAAACAGGCAAACCACAAAATGATGGGCTTCAAAACTCCCACTGAAGACAGGAAAAAAATTAGTTGGAGGAAGACTTTAATTTGTTTTTAAAGCAAGTGTAGAGGTCTCCAAGCAGACAGCTTTAGGAAGCTTCTGGGAAGAACAATACCTACCGAGACAGCTGAATGAGCCTGTAATGCTGCTGGGCCTTTACAAGTTGCCGAGTCCTAGCTGTCCAGACAATGAAGTACCTCTGCAGGCAGCATTTCTCTGCTTGGTGCCAGCAACTCTTCATCTCCTTGTCAGAACTGCAGTCCTTTAACCCAGAAAAGCAAAACAGGACCTTTAACTGTTGCTGTAATAGTCACTCAGCCCTTTCTCCTTGCCACTGACTTTTGTGATTGCCTAACTCCCTGTTGCTAACCTACACATACCACAGGAAAACCCAGACATGAGGGTTGAACTGCTTTTAAATCTTTGACTCACAGCTAATTTCCAACTCAGCTAGCAAATGGCAGGAGAAGTTACCCTGAGAAATGTCTCATTCTCCCAAACCATCCCTCTGAGAGAGGAGGGAGAATATTAAAGAACTGAAGCAAGACATTCCATATGCTGATACTTAAACATTCTTCACTAAATTGGGCAATGCAGGAACTCCTGTATATTTACATGCATCACCCTACTTTTCAGCCTTACCTCTTCCCATGGAGAGTAACTGGTGAGAGGCTGGGCATTACTGTCTGGCCTCTGCAGTGCCAAAGACTGGACTGGACTTCCCACAAGCCAATTTCTTCTGCAGGACAAGAGCATTGGGGAAAAGGGAAAGAAAGTAGAGGATAAAGTATCCTTAAGGATAGTGTGAGTTGACATGAGGGACTATGCAGAAGGAACCAGACCAGAAACAAAACCAGACCAAACAAAGGGCCACTGCTACCAGATTCCCAAGGGACCATTCTCCAACTCACCCAGATGCAGTGCTCTGTGGAGCAAGGGAGGCCTGCAGGTACAGCTCCCCACCCAGCTCAGCCGGTAGCTCCGTGTGTTGGTGCAGTTGCAGGAGAGAACTGTAACGTGGCGTGTGTGCGAGATCCTCGGCAGTCGGAAAAGAGGAGAAGCTCTGCTGGCTGCTGTCACTAAAACTGTATTCCTGCAGGTA
Organism: Heliornis fulica; assembly: GCA_013399135.1. Taxonomy (NCBI): domain Eukaryota; kingdom Metazoa; phylum Chordata; class Aves; order Gruiformes; family Heliornithidae; genus Heliornis; species Heliornis fulica. The sequence continues at coordinate 112,881 of VXBZ01009850.1, read as the reverse complement.
TGGAGGGAGGAATATGCTGTGAGGTAAGTGTCCCTGCAATGGAATCACTCACAGTTCTGACTGTGCCATTTACTCCTCTTTTGGGCAGGAATTGAGGGAAATCCAGTCTGCATCCAAAGGAACTGCGGGATAACAAGTACAGCTCTGGAGTGCAAACACGTGAGGGAAAGTTATTTCTACACTGCCTGGCTGTGCAGTTGTTTCTGTACTGAGAAAGGGGGAAGGGGTATATGCATTTCCTCATCCCTTCCACCTTCAGACACAAACAGAATCATAGAATCCCTGGGGTTGGAAGAGACCTTTAAGATCATCGAGGCCAACCACAGCCTGACCCTGCCTAACCCTAACAGAAGTGTGCAAGAGAACCTCACTAGCTCAGCATCACCCCGTGTCACTAAGTGCTGAACTGGGAAGGGCACAGAGAGGAGTGACTTTACAATTTCTGATTACATGTAAGCTCCAGAACCCTACAGGCTCAGTGCTCTTCAGGCCTCAGTACTCAGCACAGTTTGCTGATAACAATATCCTGTTGAAACAGGAATTTAAAACCTCAGAGCAGTCTGGATGTATCCAGACCTCCTCACCTTTTCCAATGAGCCTTGAGAGGCCAGAGTAGCTGGAGCACTGCTGTCAAAACCAGAAGATGTTGAGAGGTCCTCAGAAAACAGCATGGCAAGAGGTTCTTCACAGACAGTCCTGTGCAAGTCCTTGGGACTTTGTTCAATTGTCTTCAGCATGAGACACTTTTGGTGCCATAATTTCAGAGCATTTCTGACTTTGCACTGCTTTAAAGCCTGAGAGAAAGAACTGAGACAGAAGACAGCAAGATGGCAATGTGACTGAAGGGATATGAGAGGGAGTCATCAGTACAAAGGGTTCTTCTAGAAGGACCAAAAGTCAGGTGGACACTACTAATAAGGGCAGGGCTCCAGAAACTGGATCTTCACTCACTCAGCTCTGCGATGCTCGCACAGCCTTGCTTTCCACAGCTGATAAACTCTCTGGAGCTTCACCTTCTGGCAGAAGTCATCAAGACAGCAGCCTGTTTTCTCAGGAAGCTGTCTCTCTATGGTCCACAATGGCTGATCTTCATGTCTCTTTGTTGCAGTCTTGTCAGCTACCGAGCTTATGACTGGTCCTTAACCAGATACAGAGAATGACAAGAGACAACATTTGTCAGAAGGCATTCCTAAGAACCTCAGCCCAGCCCAGCCCTCAAACTGCTTCTTTTCAGGAGGGTTTAAGACTTTCTGATAGATTTATGAAGCAGAGCAGCGTATCTTCCTGTACCTTCACTGATACACCCAAAAACCTATCCCTCTGCCCACTCTGGTTTGTTAATCCCATTTGGATCATCTGAACTGTCTTTGGCACTTTTGAAGAAGCCTAAGCACCCCCAATCTTCGATTCCACACATGCCCCCAGCTGCTCACCAGAATACAGCCTCTGCTTTAGGAGGAAGAAGCTCATCATTGCCTGCTTGTTGCTTTCTCTGACCTGCAGCATCTGAACCCACTGCTGGAAGTATTTCCTTAGAGATTCTGCTCTGAGATGGGCCACAGTACATTTGTGAAGTGCTTTCTGCTCAAAAGTCTCCTTCCACACACTGAAGCATCTGAAAAAAAGAAGCAAAGGAAAATGAAGCCACTTGGAAAACCACATGAAGAGTGTACAAGCTTGGGTCTCTTCCCGAGACTGGGTTTAGTTCAGGAAAGACAGACAGAAGCTGACTTCTGATCCTATTCATTTTTTCATCAGAAAAGCCACTTTCCTGCTTACAGCACAGCACCACAGTGGGTATATTCTTGGGCTTGGTCTTTCAGGACATCAAAGGTCAGAACCAAAAACCTTTGGCAGTGCATATGAGGCAAGTCATAACATTTCTGTCATAACATTTGTTTTCATGTTTCTACCCCTACTTTTGTCTTTATTAACACCTAAGCCAAACTAATAGATGGCTTTAAGATGGAACAATACACCAGTCTGGGTTGGTCTAGTCATTCCTTTGACTTTCACAGTGAACAGACTTACCACATGAAAAACAGATCTCATCAACTTACTGTGAGACTAAGTTTCTTTGGACACGAGTTGTCAGTGCTAAAATCTGTTCCATTTCCAAGCACCGGGAGCGCCATACCCCGAAAACATTCCGTAGCTGCTTCTTCTCCAGCAGAGCACGGGCTTCCAAGAGCCTGGCTTCCTCTTGGCTCAGCAGCTCCTTCTGAAGGCGCCACAGTCTGAAAGCTGCTATGTTGCAGGGCACCAAGAGATTGACAGGAAGAAAAATAACTTAGAGGAACTTCAAAAAACTTATCACACAAGAAACATGCCCTGGCTGAACTCCAGCTGTTTCAGAAAGGGCACTTGAGGGGGGGCAGCTCACACTGCTGGACCAACAGCATCTGCTGCAGCTGAGTTAACACAAGGAACAGGCAAAAGGTGTATAGCAAACGGGCCATCCTCTGCTATCAGATACTGGCCCAGCTATTTGCAGGATTGAGTCAACACAACAAGCAGACACAAACCACAATGACAGGGTGATAACCTCCAAGCTGCCCCTAGGCTAAGGAAAGTGTGCTTACCAGCTAGCCGTCTCATATCTCTGATTGCTTCAGCTCTCCAGACCTCATCTCCTCTCCTCTTGCGATGAAGATGTGTCCACAGCTGTCCCTCCATCCTGAAAGAGTCCCAGGCATGCTTCAGCATCTGGCTGTCCAAAGAAGCACTCACAGAACAGAACCCAGAGGCTTGCTTCTCTCTAGATAGCTCTATTTTAGTCTGGACTTGCTCTTCTGCTTTCACAATCAGAAGGCACAAAAAAAGGTTTTTCTTTTGACACTTCTACTGTCCTGCTAGAGACTGCAGTGTTGCCTCACTCTGATCTCATTTATGCCTGTCTTGCATGTGTGGGTGACAGCTCAACTCAAACAGTAGGGAAGCATTTCTGTCAGACTGAAAACACTAGTGGACACCAGCTCGGGAATGGATTGTTTAGTTCTTAAGCACTGAAAGAATTAACATCTTAGTTTTATCTGCAGCAATACAGCCAAGCACCTGGAAACAAATATCCCACTATTTCAGAAAAATTTCTCTCACTGTCCAAGATAACAGAAGGAGAACGCTCTCAGCTTACCTACAAGCCTGCTCAGCTTCCTCTGAGTATCCTACTGTAAGCTGGTGCTGAGCTGATGTTGTCATAGTTGCTAATCTTCCTACTCCAAAAAACCCCACTGATGAACTTTGGGTATAAGAATATGTCTCAGGCTGTGGAGCTTGCTTCTTGCTCTGTTTTGTCGCAGCTTCCTTCCACTGAATGAGAAACCACATGATTAGAACAAACTGCTGGCAGAGTATCAGGGTCCACAGCAGTGGATTTCAGACAGGGTACCCCTTCCTCCTCCCTATCCAAATAGGATTTCTGCTTTCTCTGACTGCACAACAGAAAAATCATGGCACCACTTCTACTGTTCCGAGCCATTCTCACCCTGCAGAAGCTGAGAGCTAGCAGAACCGAGGCATGTCTCTGCTGGGCTACCTCCAGCTGCATCCTCCTCTGGTGCACAGCCCACTGCAAAGCACCAAGACCCTTCCGAAGCAGTTGCTGTCTGTACAGCTGCGTGGCTGCAGCCCTTTTCCAGAGGATGTGTCCCCTCCATGCTTGGAAACACCTAGTCAGCACTTGTCTGTCACACAAGTGTGGAAAACTTAAAAGAGAAAAAGCAAAAGTGAGACCCAGTGAACAGAAAGGAAAGTTAAACACAGACAGGAGCTGGTAATCAGAGTTCACCCATCACACTCAAAAAGAGATTTCAAATCATTTTCTCTAAAGAGTGAAAAACCTGCAGCCTCATGCCAAATTAAGGTTTCACTGTTGCTGAATTGGTAGCAAATCTCACACATATCTTACCTCCAGGTCACAAATTTGAGTCCCATTTTATGGGTAAGCCTAGTTTGTGATCTTCTCTAACTGGAGTAAGCATGCTGGAATTTGCTGTGCTGAGTAGTACATATGGCACCAATGCTTTTTTTTATTGCTAGCAACAACCCAGATTGAATTTAGAAGCTAGAATTTAAAAGATACATAAATAGTTTTTAGAGAATGTTTCATTCTAGGTGGCAACTCTCTGAAAAGAAACAGATGCAACCCCTGAGCCAGCTGTGGCAGAATAACCTAGTCCTAAAGGCAAACATTCCTAGGACTGTGTCTCCTTTGCCACTTCCCAGCAGTCTGCCTCCCCAGTTAGCTACCAGCACACACACACTTAAACAGTCTTTTTACCTTTGCTCATTCACCTTCAGTGACCAGAAGCTGTTCTCTGAGACCTGCAAACAGACAAAAGACAGTAACTCAAATAATAACTCACAATACTCTCTTGAAAAATTGGTCCGTGCCCAGCATGGCAAGTCATTTTGTGTGGAAACCAGAACAGTGCTGCCCCAGTGCAGTGTGAGATACCAGGTGCCTTTGACACTGCCCCCAGCATGGCTCTTCAGATACCCATACAGACTTCAGGCACAGAAATGCACAAACTGAAATCTCAGGGCCCTGCAAATATGTACAGAGTAAAAAACAGTTTAATGCTTTCCTTCTGTGTGTAGATCCAGAGAACATAAACATGTGTTTACATTCCAGAGAACAACAAGAAATGTGAGAGAGAAAGATGTGTTGGGATGGAGCAGGACCATAACAAAGGAGATTCTGGACATCCACTGATGGAAAAAAAACTATAGGACAAGCATGTCCAACACGGCTGTACCTCAACTCCACACCTCTAAAAGAGGCAGAAACAAGCACAAGTTCTATCTGTGAACAGGGATGCTACACAGGGAACACACCCTCACCTCTCTGGACACAGTTTCCTGTGTCTGGTTCCCTTCCTCACAGCACCGTGGTTCTTTGGTACTCCTCTCCACAGAGGGTTCTTTAGACTGGTCGAGACTGGCATCTATTTCCCAATTCCTCCACCTGTTTTGGTGGAAGTATTTGTTTCTCCTTCCTTCTCTGCTCACATTCGTACAATCTACCTCTGAATATTCACCAAAGCCTTCTCCAACCTGAATATTCAGAGGGCTGGACTGGCTGCTGCCCACCATGGCAGTTCTTCTAGCTGCTCGTGATTTAGAGTCACATATCTCTTCTGACTCTCTGCTGGGTTTCACATGAGGGTCAGCGCTGTTGACTGGTCTAAACTCTTTATCTCCAGAAGTGACTCTCACACACACTTCCTTTGGAGTTCCATACATGGCCACACCAACATTCATCTGAGCACCCTGCAAATCTGTCTCCAGTGACACCTGCAGACCCTCTGGATACAGACTGGCTGGAAGGTCTTTCTTCCAAGACACAGCACGCAGGGATGCCCCATGACATGTCTCTTCTTCTTTAAGAACCTTTTCACAGGAACGACTTTCTGTGTGATTATAACAACTATCGGTTTCCAGAGTTGGCTCTGGCTGGAATTGGTATCTGGAGGAAGAGAAGCAATTGCTGGAGGAATCTGCTCCTGTATCCACTAGCCTGTGAGAGCCCATCCCAGAAGCAAGGGATTTTGGCTGGGTGTCACCTGAAATTTTTGTTCTCCATGTGTTTGAGTCAATGTATCCATATCTGTGGGAGACTGAGAGAGGTTCTGCATGACTGAAGTCCCTTGTCACAGCACTAAGGTTCCAGTCTCTAGCAAAGGGGACACCCCACTTCAGCCTTGCCTGGGCAGCACTGGTCTTTACTCCAGCTAGCTGTTCTCCTGTGCTTAGGATACTAGGAGCTGAATCATCAGGAGCAAAGCACAAACTGCCACTGGCTGGAGAAGACTTGGGATCCAGGGGGAAGGAGCCCCATATCCCCATCAAAGCAGTTTCTTGCTTAAGCCTCTGGATTGAATAGCACAGGCTAGCAGAAATCCGTGAGGACTGCAAAAGGGACTCCCAACCTGATGGCTCCAGATCCCCCAAGGTCAGGACTGAACTACCACAAGCGTTCACAGCCTCACTTGAGCCCCCTGAAGAGGGGCACACCCACTCATGGCTAAGGGGGGAATCCACAGTATGGGACAACACACGTGCACTGAGCTGGGAAGGGTTCACAGGATCCATACAAGAAGCAGCAGGGTGCTGGCACTGCTGGTTTTCCACTGGACAGTCACTAGTCTTGTTCCTACTTGCTGAAGGGCAACAGCCAGCAGTGTGTACGGAGGAGCTACCGTCGGCCTTTGCTCTCAGATGGTGGCGTCCCCAAAAGCCAATGCTCTCATTCCTTCTCCCTTCTGAACCATAATGTTTAAGGTGAGTGTCTCTGATGGAGATTCACTGCAGGAAGCCTTGACAAAGCAAGATGGGGAATCCTGTGAGCCACACCGTTAGTGCTGTGCTGCTGCTGCAGCCTGCTTTACTCTGCTGCAGGAGGCAGGAACTGCACAACTGACTGGTGGTGTCCTGACATGGCTGAGAAGGGCAGGGGAGATTAGTAAGTCTCAGAGTGGGATCTCTCTTCCCAGCTGACAGAGGTGTGGTACACAGCCAGTCTTGCTCTGCTCCCTGGATGGGAGTTACACTGAATGCCACAGCCTCAAGACAGTGAGGAGAAACGTCTACTTGACTTGTAGCACCCAACAGATGAACGTTCACCTTCTTCTGAATGTTTCTTTGCTCTGAAGAGAAATAAGAAGAAATATAAACAAAGGAACATGCATACTTCTCATGACATCTTCCCTAGTTTGCCAAAGGCTTTAGGTACTTCCCTTACAAATTTTGTCTTCAACCCACCAGCTTCAGTCCTGAAAGCATTACAGACACTATTCCTTTCCTGCTTCTCAGCAGACAATCACATCTGGCAGAGCAGGAATAAGTGAAGGGGACATTTCTCAACAGAAAAATCTAGAAAACAGAGACTTCCAGCATTATACCTCAAAAAGAACTTGTTGCTAGCAAGGATGAACTATCTTCTTGCCAAGACAGCGCAGTCCGTAGCTGCTTTTCCAGAACACCTTCTGTCTAACCAGGTTTACACAACACCAAACAAGAGCAGGTCTAAAAGATAATGGTTTTATAGAAGTCCAAGCAACATGATTCCAGCTGAAGTACAAGGCTTACCCCCTTCATCAACCTACCTTGGATCTCATCCACACTTGTATTTTCTCTAGGGCTCTTGAGAAAGATAGTCTCTTGACATAAGGTACTGCCTAACTGCTCAGCAAGTGAAAATGTCTTCACTTGCAGCCCTGCAAAGGTTCAAGGCTATGCAAGCCAATTTCTTCTTCTTCACACTAAAGGATTAAACCATGCTTGCACATCCAGGGAACTTAAATTGTCTCCTAACCTGGAAAGGTTACAGTATAGAGAGGAGACCTAATTTGCAGTCTAGCCACCATGTCAGGTGGTTATAGATAAAATTTTCATGCAGAGCACAAATTCATAAGTTACTGCTAACAGGTAAGTGCAATTTGAAGGGACTGTGCTTTCACTCCCTCAAATTTTAAAAGCAAGTTGTCAATCACACTGTCATTTTAACCACCACTCTTTTCCATACCCATTTTAATAAATGAAAATGGTATTGTGAAGAGACACCTCCCCCAAATCATCTTAAACCCCCCTAGTCAAACTGAAAAGAAAGAGATGGCATGGTCTATGAAATTGATGCCCATTGTGTCTTTAAGACATCCTCAAATACCAGAAGGCCTCCAGTCAAACTGCACTGTTTCCAAACTATGTTTTTTCTCATTATCTTCTAAAAAGGCATCTGAGCTTCAGTCATCTCTGTTTGCAAACAGCCCGCTTGTCCTTCTCACATGCAAATTCCTGTGGTAATCATCACAAACTGGGGAAAAACTCAATTACTGAAGCCACAGGAGATATTCATGCTGTGTTGCAATTATCTTTGGGCCTTTCATGCAACACCAAGTGTATTAACAGAAATATCCCATTATTTTTTCCAGACAAGTAGAAGTTGGTGACTACAGAGTGAACAAAGCATGGCTGCCTTCTTTAGGGCACCTCTCACCACATGAAGCGCAACCACAAAGTGCGGCAGACTGGTGTTTCATAGCAGCACTCTGAGCATCCCAGGAACATCCAGCCAACTGGCCATGTACCAAAAAATGGTGTTATAAAGGATTTGGATTGAAACCATCATGTTTGTCAGTGCTGTTTTGCCATTAGGGACTTTAAGGTAACCACTTGTAAGCAGTAGTTAATCTTACTCAAAAGGCAACAAGATTTTATGAGGTGCTTTTCGGAAACTTTTTCTAAGGCCAAGAGAGATACTGAGCAAGCTTCAGGTTTTGCCAACTGCAAAATCCTTGAACAGTGGATTTCATATTAGCTTTTATGTTTCCAACTAAAACACTTAATGCATGCTTACTGTATGTGCTTTGCAGTAACACATTAAAACCTGAAACATCTAATTAAGCAAACAAAAATTACACTGACCAATGTAGTTTTGTTGTTATAAGCAAAGCACAGTTAATAGCATTGTTCATATAAAGTAAATCAAGCTCTTCTAAGTGAATGCCATTTTAGCATGATGATAAAGAAGACAGACCCATAACAAACATGTAAGAACAGCACAGACAATGCTAATTTTCCCATCCCTGCAGACCAAGGCTGATCCGTTTCACATTGCGAGTTGGGCCCAGTGTTCAAGATCCCATTCACGTGCCTTAGAAACGAGGCTTTTTCAAGGTTGCTCGGTCTTGAGGATAAGCCATTGCACGAACCTCTGGTTGCCACTTCAGGACCAGACACAGCAAGTGCTCATCCCTTAACCTGAGACGGAGAAGCAGCCAGCCAAGAACCAGCCTGCTCTTGTCCCAGGTCGCAGTGGTGGGCACAACTGGGACATACCCTAGGAAACCCACTTTTGGCAGAGATACACCCTATGCCCCGCTCAGCATCCCTGATGGCTCCCAAACGCTTCGTGGCTCTGGACACCGCTCCTTGCAGGCACTTACTCACTGACAGCCGCCGGACATGCTGCTGGGCCTCACCAGAACCTCAGGGACTGGACACACACTTCTTTGCACCCTCGCCTCCGAACGCAGGGCCAACCTGCCGCTTCGTCTCCCCCTTGGTGCCCCAAAACCCGGCTGCGAGCGCTCTCCAGCTGGGTCGCTGTAAACAGCTTAATCCCCCGCGATTAGCAACGCTGCCTGTCACCGGGGCTGCAGATGGCCCCCGCGGAAGCGGCTCTCACCCACGGCTAATTAAAGCCGCGTCCGCAGGGCTGCCCAGACGAGGCGGGGCCGGCCGGCTCACCCCGGGCAGACGAGGCGTACCTGCCGAGGCGCCGCTCCCCTGCCCCGGGCAGCGCCTCAGGGGTTCGGGGTACGTTGCCCTACTCCTCGCCCCGGCTTCTGTCAGCAGCGCTGGGCGGCATCGCCGGACCCAGCCGCCGCCGCCCCAAGAAAGCGCGGGCTGCGAGGCTGGACGGGCAGGGCCCGCGGAGGCCGGGCATGAGGCACCCGAGTGCCGCTGAGGGAGGCCGCCGCACCGGCCGGGCTGGGGTTAGTCCCGGAGAGCTGCCGGCCCATCACGGAAAAAAACCCGGCACCACAATGAAATTTAAACAAGCAAAAATCCTGCTGCTCAGCTGGGTGATGAGACCCCGCTGATGGGCTGTGAGGAGCCCCACAGCCAGGCCAGCTGGGTCAGCATGGCTGTGCTCCAGCACACCAGGCTGGATGGGTCCCCCAGCCCCTGCTAAACCAGGTATTGATCCAAGAGTATTCTGGGGCTTTTGTGGAATCATAGAATCCTTTGGGTTGGAAGAGACTTTTAATCTCACTCAACTCCAGCCTGACCCTGCCAAGCCCACCTCTAGCCCCATGTCCTTCAGCACCTCATCTCTTGGCCTTTCCAATCCCTCCAGGGATGGGGACTCCACCACTGCCCTGGGCAGCCTCTTCCAAGGCCTGACAACACTTTCAGGGGGGANCCTGCCGAGGCGCCGCTCCCCTGCCCCGGGCAGCGCCTCAGGGGTTCGGGGTACGTTGCCCTACTCCTCGCCCCGGCTTCTGTCAGCAGCGCTGGGCGGCATCGCCGGACCCAGCCGCCGCCGCCCCAAGAAAGCGCGGGCTGCGAGGCTGGACGGGCAGGGCCCTCGGAGGCCGGGCATGAGGCACCCGAGTGCCGCTGAGGGAGGCCGCCGCACCGGCCGGGCTGGGGTTAGTCCCGGAGAGCTGCCGGCCCATCACGGAAAAAACCCCGGCACCACAATGAAATTTAAACAAGCAAAAATCCTGCTGCTCAGCTGGGTGATGAGACCCCGCTGATGGGCTGTGAGGAGCCCCACAGCCAGGCCAGCTGGGTCAGCATGGCTGTGCTCCAGCACACCAGGCTGGATGGGTCCCCCAGCCCCTGCTAAACCAGGTATTGATCCAAGAGTATTCTGGGGCTTTTGTGGAATCATAGAATCCTTTGGGTTGGAAGAGACTTTTAATCTCACTCAACTCCAGCCTGACCCTGCCAAGCCCACCTCTAGCCCCATGTCCTTCAGCACCTCATCTCTTGGCCTTTCCAATCCCTCCAGGGATGGGGACTCCCCCACTGCCCTGGGCAGCCTCTTCCAAGGCCTGACAACACTTTCAGGGGGGAAATTCTGATGTCCAACCTGAATCTCCCCTGGGGCAGTTTGTAAACATTTCTGCTTCTCCTGTTGCTTGTTACCAAGAGAAGAGACCAACCCCACCTCTCTGCATCCTCCTTGCAGTGACAAGAAGGTTTCCCCTCATCTTCCTTTTCTCCAGACTCAAAAGCCCCAGAGCCCTCTCAGCTGCTCCTCGTAGTACTTGTGCTCCAGACCCTTCCCCAGCTCCATCACCCTTCTCTTGACACACTCCAGCATCTAAAGGTCCTTCCTGGAGTGAGGAGCCCAGAACTGCACCAAGCACTTGAGGTGCGGCCTCACCAGAGCTGAGGACAATGGAAGAAGCACTTCCCAAACTTACTTATTGCTTTAACTAGCCACTTACTGGTACTTACTATAAGCACTGCATAAACAAATGCCCTCCTCTACAGGAAAGGGGCCTGTTTTGTATCATCACCTCTTTGATTTACTCCCTAAAAACAGGTATTCTTGAGGCACAGTAACCCTGGCATATCTGCTGCCTTGCTCTGTGTGTCTTTCAGCTGTGCTGAATCCTCCACAGAAGAGCACACAGCAGGTCAGCTAGAGAGGTATCGATAGTTTCTGTGGCATCTTTCACAATGCAGAATGGTCAGGAAGGCCTCACTAGGTGCAACTGTGCAAATAACCCCAAAACATTGCATTTGAAACAGTTGTTTTCAGTCTGTGCTTCACAAGTCTAGGAAAGGAAAACCCAGAGCATTTAAGTGCCTTATTTGGGGAAACATACTGTCACTGAACAGTTCTGAGGGGTCAAAAAAAAGAGACCCCAAAGTTCTGAGGGGGTCAAAAAAAAGAGACCCCAAAATATTAACTGAGCAAGAAGGTCTGCTTTGCAACTCCACAAGCCTGGGAAATTTCTGCCAACCTATTATTCTTCTTCCCCATCTGATAACAGAAGTGGACTGATTCCTATTCCTATCTTCTGTTGCATGGCAGCTTGCAAAATGAATATACAATACTAATTTCAGGAGAGTAAACCAGATTACTGCAGTTTTATGGCATCTTTCATATGCTTGGTCCAGGCATAAATGATGATGGACCAGGAACAGCAAGCAGGTCACTGTAGTGCTTGAGCAGCATAGTGGAGGAAGCATCTGCTCATGTTTAAAGCAATCTAAAATACAAATGGCACAGTTCTCAAGGTTAGAAAAAAAGTTAACAGGGCTCTTGGTCAATGCAGCAGCAGGTTTTGTCAAGAGAAATGTAACTGTAGGGTAACAGATGTATACTTTGAAAATGAGCCTGCTTAAGAAAAACACGAGTCTTCCTAGCACTAGTATTTTTATTCTGTCAAAGTTGACATCATCTTGATTTTTCTTCTAAAAAAATTAATTGTTTGGGTTTTTTTTTTTTTAGGATTTTACCCAGAAAGCCACAGCAGGGCACATAATTGAGTGCAAGATTATAGGGTTTATAGTTTGACACACCTCACAGAGCTCACCACTGCAATATAAATAAACCCATCTTTTCTATTCCCCAATACTCATTTTACTAGCTCATCTTCATCACACCTAGAACCAGTACTCTCTACTTGTCCATGTAAAGCTTAGACTAAATGCCCCTGAAGCCCTGTAGACCTTTCCCCATAACACTCTCCCAGACTGCCTGGCTACAGACCCAAACCCTCAGGAACACCTGTATTTTCAAATGAGACATAGGTGACCAGCATAACTTTTTCTAACACAGAAAAAACTGTGTTCAATTTATATTTTTCTTAGAAAAACATATCATTTCAAGTTCTGTTAAGACAAGCAGCTGAAGGCAAAAGGACATTTAAAGGCACAGAGTATTATAATCTACATTTAACAGCCATTTTAAGTAACCTGAAGGACATTCAACTTGCATAAAAGCATCAATGAACAAAACCCAAGACTGGGAGCATAAGCAGCTCTCCGGCTCAGTAAGAGCATTTCACACCAACCCCAGCTTTGTGCAAGCCACCACAGCTAGCATAGGGAGTTATGGTCATAAATCTTAGTTAAATAAAACCATCAAAACCAGCATTCAGGAACTCCCAGATGTTTCCTGGGCAATGTATCTGAATAAACAATACAATTTAGCCTGGTTTTAAGAGCAGTCTGTAAGCCTTTTAAATATAGCTTGTCCAGGAATATTTTGAACGGTTCCTTACAATAGGGAGGACTGCAGAACCTGTGTCCACTCACACACAGAAGAGATTTACAGGGAGGGAGGAGAGTACCATGATTAAAGAGTCACAGTGCTTAACACAGCATCTCTGAGATCTTCTGGACTTATTGCAGGAACCCATCTGCCTAACCTTCAGGAAGGCAAAAGAAATGCAAAATCTGATCCTCTTCTGTTTGCCCAGCTGCAGGTCTTGCTCCGTCAGAATGGACATAGGAAGAGTAGAAGGTTAGACTGGGTGAGGGAAATGTCTGTCCTCTGTTGCAGAGAGGGTCTCAGCACGGCTGCTGGGCTGTCTTGAGTCAGGCCACTGTGGAGGGGCGTCCTGATGATCAATTGGCTCATACGTGCTGCGATCCCGGCCTGCATGGGCGACACCTGAATGGGGAAGGAAGAGAACAAGCTTGAGAAAAAAAAAACTCACAAAAGCACAAGAACTCAATTTGCTAGAAGAAACCCACAGCTCATCCTTCCACAAACTCAAAATAACTGAGATGCATTTGAACATGCCCCTTCAATCCCTGAGAACTGCTCTCTCTGTAGCCACAGGGCTGTGTGGAAAGCAAGACCCGCGATGCTCCACAGCAGCACGACAGGCTCTTGTAATGGCACATTTCAGCAAGATCAAGTTTACGAGATCTAGTGGAAAAATGAACAAACAAAAACAGAAGCAGCAGGAACCGTGGCTAGCTGACAGCGTGGATTTAAGAGCATAATTCATCCATGAATCACTCTTCACAGCTACGCCTCAAGTGTGCCACACCACGGCACTGAATTTCAATCCAGCAGCGCTCCCAATTGCACCATGAGCAATTTTCCTGTGGTACAAGACTGGTGAAAAGTCATGTTACTGTACAGGGGATGAAGAGAAGAAAAGACACAGAGAACATGTGTGGTCAGCTCTTTATCTATAGACCAGGAACCTGCCATGGCTAGAAAGCAATCTGAATCAAAGGTGAGCACCAGACCATATCAGAGGCTTGTTCTAAGCAGCAAGGATGCTGCCAAGCAACAAAAAGGAATTTTGTGTGGAAAGAAGAGGCAGCAGAGAAGACCAGGAAAAATGCAACACTTGGATTCAAAAGGAAAATGCCAGAAAGGAAAATGAGAAAGGAAATCTGTCAACTCCATTCTACAAAACAGCACCACACAGTTTGTACTGAAAAAAAAATGTGAAAAAGTTCATGAGAGAATATGAAACTCAAAGTGACTGAATTCCAACCTACCCCTGGGAGGAGACTCTCAGTATCATTCTAGTGTTAGGATAGTGTGGTTGAAAAGAAGGAATACTCCCAAATCCAAGCAAAGAGATGAACTTCTCAATCATACCTCCACTTCCCATAGGATGCAAACATCATATCCCAGTTACAAGCACTGTGAGCAGCTCTAAGAACTGGCACAAACATGATACACAGGCACTGCAGTTGACTGACAGGCCACCTGACCCCATTAAGACAGATGTGTTAGGCACATCTCCATAGCTGATGGAGAAGACATCCACATTCCACCAGCAGATAGATGCAAACAGCACATCCCCAGTCCATGGTTTCCTTCCACGGCCTCTCCACTGCAGGTGTCCACCTCTTTCACAGGAAGCATTATCTTCTTTGCTAGCACCAGTGACAGCTTTCAGACATTATAACACAGTTCTAGCATCATTTGTCCTGTACAGCCTTCTTAAGGAGGCAAGAAAGATTTTGCCAGCAAACAATCCCTGGCAGCTGCCCAGGAATAAACTAGCACAAGGCAAAGTTGGCAAAGATGGCTGAGATCGATCATCCAGCCACAGCCCCTTCCCTCTGGCAAGACTGCCACATTATCATTAGCAAAAACAACCAGAAGAAAAAGTGAGCCCCTCCAGGCAAAGTTCCATGAGGTAAACATCAGTCCCAGTTTTCAGATGGGGAAACGGAGGTGAGAGCAATCAAGGTACACAGGACATGTGAAGCCCAGAGAAAGCATGAAGAGCCAGCTTCTTGCCCTTTCATGCAAAATTCAGCTGGACTGGATCCTACCTCAGCTTTCCCCCAGAAGGAAAATAAAGGGTTGGATAAGAGAGGCCACCCAAAGGCATCCAAGAAACACACACTCATGCAGGAGGAGGAAAAGCCTCTCAATTATATTGAGTAAGAGACATAGCAGTAGTATCAAAACCATTGTAGGCAAAACAGCTCTCAGACAAGGACTCCAGATCTGCAAGGGAAGAGAGGACGAATGTAAATTTAAAGCCTAAGATGCACCAGAACCAAAAAATGGTGTAACAGACATGAGAGAGAGCAAGCACTCCTGGAAAGGGGAGCAGAGTCCAGCTCTGCAGCGCTCAGGCTGAAGGTCCAAAGCACCAGGTGGTCTCTGTAACACCAGAGGAGGTAGCCCACATTGGCAGGGAGGCAGAGGAAGCATGTTTTACCTATGTTAAAGCTGTACTCTCCTCCACGCTCCCGGTACATTCGGTACACCAGATAGCAGGACACCGGTTTGAGGATGAGGCTGAAGACGGCCATGCCTATACTGCCTATCGCATCAGTGAGATAGTTGTTTGGAGGGTAGAAGACAGAGATGTGAATGATGTCTGTGAGGACTGTGAGCAGCAGGCCAGTCAGGAACTGGAAACAAAGACAGAATGGGACATGAACTGAATAGGGGGTTAATAACTAGGAGTAAGTTAGCTACAGTGTCTATTTCCTGCAAGACCAGTGTTCACACAATGTCTTCATCCCAGTGTGACACATCCCTATCCCTTGATATTGCCCCAAGTAGACAGATATTCCTAAATTATATGATGATCTTGCATTTCATGCATTATCTTTGCATGTGTTGGATACCCTCTCATTATATGCTCCAGAACTGTTTATTTTTGCTTGCCAATCCCTAATGTTCAGAAAAGGGTTTAAAGCCCCTTCAACTCAGGTGTGTTAAATTCTTTGAGTCCTGTTCTGGCATTACAAGTCACAACAGCAAGTAAAAAAAGTAAAAATCGAGTATCTCTTGTCCCTGAGAAGCAAAATAATTCACAGTGAGTACTTCTCACCATGGTTTATGGTGCTTACAGATTGCATGCTCTCTTAAAAAAAAAAAAAACAAACCAACAAAACCCACAAAACTCAATCAGGGAATTTGACTTGTTCAGTTCTGTACTGGGAATAGTTGAAACTCATCACTGCCTCAGAGAAGCTGTCTCTGCCACCCTCCACCCTCTCCCTCAGCAGCATGGTGGAGGCACATACCCTCACACTCACCATCATGATGGCATCCACGGAATCTCGCTGCACAATGGCCCAGATCCCCACTGCAAGGACACTGAAATTTCCCCAGGCATAGGAGGCTGGAAGCATGTAATTCATGCATCCCCTGCCAAACAAACAAAAAAAAAACACCAAAAAACTTAGCCCACATTCACAATAAGTCTGCAACAGTTGGTTTGCATTCATCCCTGTTCCCACGCAAACACTTCACTCTTAGATTTGGGATCTTCTTGCACACAGGGAGGCACAAACAGGGCATGCTGATTCCCCAGGAATGTCCCATTCCCAGTATGAAAGACTGTCTCCCTTCTCACCCAGGACAAGCCAGTTACCAAGCACTTACCATACTGTGAGCAGCCAATGCACCAGAATGATGGCCTATGGAAAAAAAAAACACAAAACAGAGAAAACAACAGGTCAGCAAGTTGGGACAACTGTGGGAGGATTGACATGAAATGACACCATCTTGTTGGAATTCTTCCATCTTGGAGCCATGGACCAGTGGAGAAAGCTGGCAGAGCGACTTGGACAGTGAAGACACAAAGCCATTTTTCTCTGCTTCTGTTGCAGAGTATTTCCTGTGGTGCTACACTGTAGTCATTCATTATTGTTGTCATCTCTGTCAACAGTTGATTCAGGGCCCTCTTAGTTTTCCTAAATGGGTTATTGATTTTGGAACTCCAAAAGAGTTTGTACAGAAAGCTGGGAAATCCGATTTGCACTATGCAGGCGCAATTTATACATGACCAACCTGGCATCCCATCCCCACGCAGTCCATGGGAAGTCATGCATGCAGCTCCCAGCAATTCTGCTGCAGTTCAGAGTAAATCCTCATTTTACCTCTTTCCAGACTCTTCAGAACAGTGCTTCAACTTCACTGCAATATTAACATCCCTACAGGCAGCTTCTAGGAACCCAAGAACCTGATCCTGCCATAGTTACACAGCTCTTTTCATTCCCCCTGAAGTTACCAGGCCCCAAATGCCAAGAACACCCTGAAGTAGCAATAAGATAATGCTGTCACCGACTCTGTACTTTGCAAATGTCTTTAATAATCCTGATCCCTGTGCTCAAGGGGACAAATATAAGAAGAAAGCATCTTACTGTATCAAGTGACACAAGGATTCTCTTCACCAGCACTTGACATTTCTGTAACCAAGGAGACATACTCTACATGTTTATTAAGACAGAAAATGGAAACAAGAATATACCACTTCAGCCTTTTCTATACCTATATCCATGCAGTCACTCCTTGGAGCGAATACACTCCAAATCTCTAAACATTTATGAAAACAAGAATATGGAAGACAGGCTCTATTAGCCTCATAAAAGAAAGGCCAAGGCCTGGACATACCAGAGGACCCATGGGACACAGGCACTCTCCCATTTTTTTCTAGGTGTGAGAAAGACTCCTGTTGGCATTTACACTGACCTTGGTATATAAAAAACCCCACCAAAACACCTCTGAAGTATGCTCTCCCCCAAACACTGCCACTCCACCTCATTCCCCACCTCCCGCCCCAAAAAAATTAAGAAGATGGGGAAATGAGCAAGTAGCAAATGGCTAAATTACTGAGGGGACACAGGAAAGCTGTATACAGATAGGAGCATCAAGACACTAAAAAAAACCCCAAACTACTAACACTCTGCTACATTCACTGACTTACAATGTCTATTCATGCTCTAACATAATAGAACAGAACATGCTTGAGAATAACCAACAGAGCTGCGACATGAGTGACGTACAGCCAGGAAATCCACAACAGTGACAGACCTGCTGTGGCACACACTGCTGTGCCACGATACCACAGCCCAGATGTCTTATCATAAGGAAGAGCTCTTGCTTCACTGCAGTACTCTAGCAGAGCATTCACCCTGAGTTGCCTATGCTTTGTTGCTTAAACTACATTTTATTAATTTTTTAAGTTGTTCAATAAAGCCTACAAAACGCTTCACCACCGCCACCCACTTTCCCTTCTCCCAAACTGCACCACGGAGACCAGGCAGAAACTGCTAGTAAGTAAAATACAAGATGTTCCTAGATAAGAATGGAGATGTGCAAATAGCATTTACTCAAGAGACTATCGCAACATCAGGGAAATTCTTAATTAGGTAGCATTTAATTGCACGCTACATACCCACAGGACCCCTCAAGGCTCACCAATTAACATAATTAGGCAGGGTGGCTTTTTTTTTTTTTAAGGCTGCCTAGATCAATATTGCAGTTATTCAATTATGAAGCATGCTTAGTCATTAGCATAAAGTCAGGTAAACTAGGGCTGACAGTATGAGTGACTGCTGAAATAAGAACAAGGCATTCCCCTCCTGGTTATTAGTTCAATTTACCTGACAGTTCTTCAGGGCACTATGGAGTGAGTGTTCTTAGTATGCTTTAACAGAGAAAATGTAGTGTTAATGAAAAACATTCTTTAAAGCTACACTCACTATGTGAGATTAGATAATTTGCAGACAGTCTCCTGATGAGACAGCAGAAGAACATAAATTTTTCCATCTGTTCAAGGACTTCAGTGTGTACCTAAGAAAGCCTGCTTTTGAGAAAATAACTCCTAAGGCTTGAACTAGTGCCAAGAACAGAAAATAACAAAGGTGGGATCTTTGTCCCATCTCTTCTGGACAGAAGGATGATCATGTAATAAAAAGCATCCCATTGAAAACTGGGGGGAGCTAAGTGGAATTCAGAGCTCCTCTGCAAACCCCAGCATGTGATGGAACTAATTGCCAAGCATAAAAGGAACCTGGGTCTCGTTAGATGGGAACCTCTCTGAAATGGGAACTTGTTCCTTTAAACATGTTTCAGCATAGCCTAGCACAAGGCTGAATTTTGACTAAGTTAAAAATTACATGGTTCCAATTTACAATTATTTCTGATGTAGGTTGTTTTTTGTTTGGATTTTGGGGGTTGGTTTTTTGGGTTTTTTTTTTTTTGAGAGTGAGCTCATCTACTCTGTGCATGACATTCACCTGAGGATATACTAAAGCACCCATCTGAGTGGCTGCCTGTGAGGATGCTTCTCATTATTATAACAGAGTGATAATAAACATGGTTAGGCAGTGGAACAGGCTATTCAACAGGGCTGTTGTGGCTCTATCTTTAGAGATTTTTAAGTCAGATGAATTTTGAGTTGAGCTGTTTGATCTAGCTTTGAAGTTAGTTTTGCTTTGAGCAGGAGGTTGGACTAGATGACAGAGAGATCTCTTTTAATCTAAATTATTCTATAATTCTGTGACCTAACATTTAAAAATACACGGGCACAAAACACATGTTTCCAGGCACAGGGATTGTAGGACATTGTCCAGGCTTGATCAAACTCAAACTTTCTATTCTGAGGCTCTGCATAGTTACTGCAATAATCCTAAGTGCCAAGCATTCACTGCAAAAATACAGCTCTGCTGCTTCCCGCATACTTTGCTGAGCATTAACTATTACAGCTGAGCCAGTAGGTGCTGTCTCATGAGCATGTTCCTCATCCACTCTAGGGCAAGGCCTGCTTCATTAGTTTTATAGCTCTGTGAGTGGCTTAAAGGCAGACCTCAGGGCTAAGACATCACTGTGTTCTGGCACAAACGCAGGGCAGTCATGCAGTTTTTCTGGAACTACTTCCATCACAAGAATCAGCTTTTTAATCTCACTGAAACCATAAGCAGATCAGGGCAATGAATAGTAGTGTGTATTATTTCCAGTTCCTTTCTGAGTAACAGTCTGTCCAACCTTTAGGATATGTTTCAGGAAAGCAAGCCCTAACTCAGGAACAGCACAAAGATTCAGGTACAATTAACACCTCACTATTCCCCAGCTCTTCAGCCTCAGAGCAGCACTGGCAGTCTGAAGAACAAGGAATTTGTTAATACCAAAAATAGTTTGTCTAAGACAAACTCACTCTTATCTAAGAGGAGATTTGGGAATGCTTCTCTGAACTCAGAGAAGAAAGGCCACTTTTTAGTTGTGTAGTCATGGTGACTCATTCAACAGGTTCGTGGTTTTCAGCTCCACTTATCTACACTTCCCAGGGTAGAACACCCAAACTTTTAATTTAAGTGTCCTTATTTTTCACTGCCTTTTTTTTCTTTTGGGGGGTGGGGAAGAGGGTAAATCACACCAAACTAAAGAACAAAGAGAAGATCTTAACCTCCCTAGTGCCCTGGGATCACACAATAGCCCAAACTTGTCAGAGCAAAGTATCATCTAATCTCAAGAACATAGCCCATAGCCTCTACATGCCAGGCCTTGAAACATCCATCTGCTTACTTGCCTCTAAGGAGGGAATTTGCCTTTCTTGGGGAAATAATAAGAGGGGTAAATACCATTATTATGAACACCAGGCTTCTGTTTACCACTGCCACATAAAATTGTTCCCATACAAAGCTGAATTCATAATGGTAGCTGAGATAATCATAGAATGATTAGGGTTAGAAGTGACTCCCAGAGGTCCTCCAGTCCAACCCCCCTGCAAGAAGCAGGGACACCCCCAACTACATCAGGTTGCTCAGGGCCTCATCCAACCTGGCCTTGAACTTCTCCAGGGATGGGGCATCCACCACCTCCCTGGGCAACCTGTTCCAGTGCTCCACAACTCTTACAGTGAAGAACTTTTTTTCTAATCTCCAATCTAAATCTCCCTCTATTTTAAAACCATCCCCCCTTGTCCTGTCACAACAGGCCCTACTGAACAGCTTCTCCCCATCTTTCTTGTAGGCCCCCTTGAGGTACTGGCAGACCGCTAGAAGGTCTCCCCGGAGCCTCCTCTTCTCCAGGCTGAACAGCCCCAACTCTCTCAGCCTGTCATAATACTATCCTCTCACCCAACTTGTAGGCAGTCTGCTCCAAGAACACTGCTCACCGCTTGGTGAATCAACATCAGAAAAAAACTCTGGTGTGATCAGTGATGTTCTCATTCTCTGAGCAAAGTTTTAACCAAAGAAAGCACCTGAAGCTTGCTGTATCAAACAGGATACATAAATAGAGAAGCTGGGAAGAGACATGCACACACACACCTAGAAATATCAGGGCTCTGAAGACACAAAGTTTAAAAAAAAAAAGTTATTGACTGGTATCAGGGAAGGTTTCAGTACCAAGCATCAACATCAAAAGCAAAGACGTGACTTTAGCATCCCCAAGCTTTCTCTACGAGGGTGTGGCTCCTCCCAAAGCGGAAAGTGCAGCCTGTTCTGTGTTATTCCCCATTTCTCTGGTTACCAGGCATGCAAAAACATTTTCCAAGTGCCCCTACCTGAAGCCCCTCCAACGGGGAAACAATTGCAATTATGTACCAGATGACAACCCTGAAGTAAGCAGGATCACCTTTCTAACATATTTTGCCCAGCAAGCAAAAACTTTGCCTCCTCAGGATCTTGTGTAGTGCTTATCCTGGATTAGCTCTGGTCAGCTGAGCTGGAAACCTCCACGAACACCAGTTAATAACCAGCCAGTGTCCCAGCCCAGTCCCTGGCCACTTCAGCAACTGCCCTGAAGCCAGAGAGCCCTGGCCCCACTGCCCGCTGCCCTTGCTGACCAGGAGCCTTTCCAGCCCGGGTGATGGGAAAGCTTAGAAACTCCGCTCCTCAGAGGCCGCCGCACCCCCTCACCAAGCCCGCAGCCGGGTCCCGGTCTGGACTCAAAGCCCGGCCGGCCGGCGAGAGGACAGGGCAGGCCGGGCCAAGCAACCCCGTCCCACGCCTCCGCCGCCCCGGCAGAACCGCCCCGGCTGCCCGCCCGCCCCGCACGGCGGGACCTCGGCCCGACCACGGGCTCTCCTCGATCCTCAGAGACCGAGCGGGCGGCCGCGGGGCAGCCCGGGAGCGTCTCGCCCCACAGCCCCTACCTTGAGGTCGACGGCCGGCACCTCCATAGCAGCGACCCACCCTCCCTCCCCGTAACTCCCGGCGGGGCCGCCTCACGTAGGGCTGGGCTGGCCCCGGGGTGGGCGGGAGGAGCCGGGACACCGCCCCGCCGCGCCCCCCCTGAGCTGCCTCGGGGCCTGGCGCCGCCTCGTTGGGCCTGGGGGGACGTGGAGACCCGGGCCGGTCCCTGCGCCGTGGCCTCTGCCTCAGCAGTTGATGCGCAGCGGGTCTGGAGCCTGCTTGGGTGGGCTGGGTGCAAGGGGGGTCTGCCAGGTACGGGAATCCCCTGGATACTCGGACCTGCCCGATGCGCAGCACCTGTGCCCAGACCAGAAATTCACCGCTGGGTTAAAGGAGCTCCTGGATGAGTTTGTTGACTCCAAACACCCAGCCAAACGGTTCCTCTTGCTGCTTAAAGCTGTCACGCAGCGAGGGAAGGTTTGATATTGGGCTGTACTTGGTGCCCAGGAAGGCTATTGTGTATGGAGGACTTGGCAGCTTTCACAGATTCACAGAATCACGGAGTTGTAGGGGTTGGAAGGGACCTCCAGAGCCCATCGAGGCCAACCCCCTGCCAAAGCAGGTTCCCTAGAGCAGGTCGCACAGGTCAGTGTCCAGACGGGTCTGGAATATTTCCAGAGAAGGAGACTCCACATTCCCCTGGGCAGCCTGGCCCAGTGCTCTGCCACCCTCACTGTGAAGAAGTTCTTTCACATATTGTTGCAGAACTTCCTGTGGACCAGCTTGTGGCCATTGCCCCTTGTCCTGTCCCCACAGGCCACTGAAAGGAGATTGGCCAGTTCCCTTTGTCTTTGTCTCCCACACTTAAAATATTTATAAACATTGGTCAGATCCTTCTCAGTCTTCTTTTCTCCAGGCTGAACAGCCCCAGTTTAACTTCTGGAGGAAGGTAAAGCTTTCATGCATCATGCATTGATACTGTGGCAAAAAAGGTGAGAAGTGACAGAGACTCTTGATATACCTAGGAAAAAGCAACTGTAAGGTGCTAGCTGCGTTCAGCTGTGTCACACAGTAACTGATCAAGCTCAGGTCAGTCTAGGAATGAGAACCAGAGTTTCTAGCCACATCTAGAACAGCTGGCAGATACTTCACTGCTTTCCTTAGCCCTAGATTTTCCCTAGAACTAGACAGATGAACTCTTTGCCTGAAAGCCTGGCACAAATCATGAGTTCTTCATATCTCATTCTGAAAGAAAGCAAGCTGTCATTTTAGAACTAGGGAAGTTGGTAAATGGTCAACTCAACCCCACAGATTACAGCTATAACTCACTGTTTCCTGTCCAGTTCATAATAGCAGTCTCCTCCCCAAGTATGGCAAATGAACTGACAGAGCCAAGAAGTCACGATGACCCATCTCAAACCATCCTTTCCTTGCCCAGTGTATGCTTTACCCATATGCACCATAAGACTATGATGTTTTACTGGGTCAGTTGCTTTCTTGTAATCATTTATTCTTACAGAAAAGATGTGGCCTCTAAGGAATGAGCAAGGAGTCAGAAGTTCATTGCAGAAGCTGAATGTGCAAATGCAAAGTCATCCTTCAATCTTATTTCCATTTCAAGCAGTGCAGTGCAAGGTTATGCATGAGAATCATGCAGTGCTGAGCCTATGCTCAAACATTACCAAACAAGCCACAAATAGCCTTATTTAGTCTGTCCTTCACTGCACTGAGTGCTACTGACTGCTAATATGCAGCACGCTTGAAGACCTCCCAAGGCAAAGTATTAAACACCAAGATGAAACAGCTTTGAAAACACTAACCAGTGGAAGCAGCAGAACAAAACACACTGACTGCATAACTCAGAACAGAAGTAAAAAAAAAAAAAAAGCTGTGAAAGTTCCCCCTGGAATCTCTGAATATGCCACTTCACCAGATGAAAGATTGAAATATAACTTATCTGTTGCCACATGCCACATCAGCTGTGACCTCAATTCCATTTCTGTGTCTTGCAGAGAAGCCATGCCTTTATTCAGAGAGCAGTGATGTCTGCAGTAGTGGTCCCGGTGATGTCAAGGGCTGGATTTTACTGTAAATGACAAAATGAAGTTGTGACACCTGGTGTGGGGGAGAAGACAAAGGGAGACTTTGAATAGGCTGATTGGTGGCTCACTGGGTGCAAAGTGCAATAGGGGTGCCTTTCCACCAGGACATATATCTCTTAAACGACAACTATTTGTTATAAAGACAAATTCCACGATCCCAATTTAAATATAAGCACTGTTTAGATGCAGCAGTATGTGGGTGTCTTTGGTCCTTTCAGTGTTCTCACTCAGTCTGAGACAGTCTCATTATCATTTATGCAGCATGAGCCATAATTGGGATTGATGGGACTGCTGTTTAACGCAAAGCATTTGTTTCCCCTTGTACAATAAATGTGCTTTACTTCATTTTGTTCATCAATGTATCATGCAATTAATTCAACTCTGTTTATTATATCCTGAGCTTGCATGTCATGGGCTCAAGGGACTTAGAAATGTCTTAATGATCTCATGGATATGAAAACAATGAAAGCTATGATAGACATTATGCATTTGCATGTCTCTCACACCTATCTGATCTGGGGAGTTGGTTGGGTTTTATCTATGCTTTGTCCTGCTTGTACCTTGTAAATTGCTTCTCTGTATAACCTACTGTCTCTGTTCCCTAGGCTTGATAATATAAACATAAGCACAAACATGATGAGAAAGATAAGCAGCAGGTTAAAGAGGACCTGCAGGGAGAAGTAGATGACCCAAGAAACTCAAAGCAGGATATGAAGATTTTCCTGACTAGAAGACTTGTCCAGGTGAGTTCAGCACACTGCAACTAATATCTAGCAATTAGCTGCTTTATGTCACATATACTGGTGATATGTCTTGTGCAGACTGAGTAAAAACCTAATACATGGCTGGCTTCCTTCCTGACAGCAGAACAGTGAGGCTAATAAAGCAGAAATGATTTCTTTTGCGTTTTCAGGACACTGTACCCTTGGTGGGTAATGGGATAGCAATTCTGCGGGGGAGGAGAGGAGCTGATACAATTGTTCCTGCTGTCCTTATCTAGCCCGTGGGGATGGAGACAAGCTCACCCTGATAGTTCTGCCCTTTTTGTTCCTCACTTGGGGGTCTAGACTGCAGCTGACACTGGTGTCTTTGAGTTATGTCCCGGCTGTGATGCTGAGAGCAATGAAGGCATCAGTTTGGCATGAAGGTATATATTCTCAATAAAGCCTTTCTCAGGAAGGGCATGTAGAAGTTGTCCTTGCTCTACAAACTTCATTTTAAATCCCAGTGGAAAATCAGCAAGCAGAAACATTGTTTGCATTGGAGGGAAAACTGAGGGCATCTTGCAATGCTGGTGGAGAGCCTCCTCCTGCTCTTTCACCGCAAAACTGTCTATGGCAAGATGGTTTGGGGAGTGGAGGGGGGTTACAGTGGTGAAGGATCTTGACAGACACACTTGAAAATCCTTTGCAGTCTCAGCAAAGAAGAGCTGCTTCTCTGTTTTTCTGAAATCTAGCTTGAACTTGGAGATATAAATGAGGGATTGCTCCTCAAAATTCACTGGCACACCAGAAGATGAACTGACATACAAGAAATGGGTTTATGGTGTATATGTGATCACGCAGAACACTACAAGTAAACAACAGCTCTCATTTTTTCTGATTAAAAATATGAAAGCAATGCCTTTTCTAGGCTTTATGCAGAGAGTGACTGGCATGGACCTGAATGATTTGGTATAGCATGGGTTTGAAATTGAAGCACTTTCACACACTGTAGATTGACAACAGGGTAATTACTGGGGGTGGTGGTGGTGGTGGTGTGGGGATGGAAGAGAGAGGGTTTCAATAGAACACCCCCAAGCTAAAATGGATGCAGATTATTACAGACCTGAGACAGAATGATTCCCAAGTGTTTTAATTTGTGCTTCCACTCCTTGTCTCTCTTGCAGTCATCGTTTTGGCAACTGCCAGCAACATCCCTGATATTCAACAGCATTTGCAGAGCAGGCAGCTGCTGAGATGATTATGTCAAATCAGCACGCTGTCCTCTCTTTCCATGTTTAATGATTCTCACCCTTGGAGAAGTGGTTTAAAATTATGCATACCCCTTGGACTCATTGTGAAGCTGCTAACAGCAGTAGCTGTAGAGCAGGAGTTTGGGTGGGACTCTGTCACTCACCTTTCTTGCATACATGCCCCGCAATTAACTTTAAAAATTATTCCACAGGGTCCTGCTATGGCTGGTTTGAGCCTGATCCAAAGTCCTTTCAAGACAATAGAATAGCTTGCAAGAGCTCTGGCTCAAGTTCTCTGGGGGCAGTGGAGAAGCTGAGCTTGTGTGAATTCTTAATTTGAATTTCTCAAACAATCATTTTGAGAGGAACACAGAAAGTAAGACTTGCCTGACTGATTTGTCTCTTGTCTTCTTCAGACCCGGTGCCCCCAGAGGCAGAACT
Source organism: Heliornis fulica (assembly GCA_013399135.1). NCBI lineage: Eukaryota > Metazoa > Chordata > Aves > Gruiformes > Heliornithidae > Heliornis > Heliornis fulica. The sequence goes on along the minus strand of VXBZ01009850.1, from coordinate 86,553 downwards.
GACACTGACTCTCTGTGACTGGGAGATACTGGGAAGGAAGGTGGAAGTTGCTAAACATAACCCAGTGACACTACTGCTCTGCAGCTGCTGTCATGGCCTGGAGACAGCACAAAGTATCACTAAAAAGCTTTTTGCTACACTCAGGAGTGGGTCGGACTTGTACAGATTTTGCCCTAGGGTTTTGGTTCACAGGCTGGTCTTGCAATACACACCTTGGCATGCTGTTTACTCAACAGCTTTCCTTTGCTGTGCAGTTGCAAAGCCAGTAGTTGATCTGGCTGATACATAAATCAGATTGATTCTTGTCACACTGCTGTGCCTGTGCCACTGCTCACCCTTTCTGCTTCACCTCTGCGCTATCACGGTTTGATTCAGAAAGAATGAGTCTTGGTCATGGGTTCTCTTTCTGAAACTCCAATCAACCAATCCAAAACTGCCCAGGATCCTACAAGGGTCCTGTTTGCAGTGTACAGGGCAATGAACACCTGCATCACCAGGGATAAAGACCCCTGCAAAATTTCCCGCTTGCTTTCAATTGCGCTGTTCAACACAGATCTCAGCTCCTATATTGGAAGCCACTGTGGTATCAAAACCTGGCTTTGAAAATGGCTGTGCATGGGGTCCTCATGTGTGTCATACAGACCAGGGTTAGAGAGCTCTGCAATTGACTGTGATCAATTAAGGCCTTTTTCCCTTTATGCTTCCACTAACAATAGCACTGCCAGCACCACCCACTATTCTGCATCTGGGCTGAGGGAGTGCCTGGAGTTATCTCCCTGGGTTAACAAATTGCATCCTTGCTGCTGTGGCATAGAGCTGGAGCCAAACCACCTTTCTTGACTCTTGTCTTTTGAGCTAAGAATGTCATGCTGTAAGCAGAGATCCAAATAGCTCCACCCAAGTGGGAAGTTTTGCCTACATGCTTTCCAAATCCCTCCTTTGGCCTACCTCCTGGCAGCACAGGGGTGTGTGGATCAGAACTGATACTGGATTCACAGCTTATCTCTGTAGTCCTGACTGGGCACTCATCACATTAGAGATGTAAACTCTTATGCCAGCAGCATTTGAGTGAACACACACCACCACAGATACAGGAGTGCAAAATGGAGATGAGACCACAGGAACACAGGGCTTTAAAGAAATGGCATTAAGAGGATTCTGACTACAGCACCAGGATTAATATTTCTATTCCTAGAAAAAGTGCTGTACATCCCCTAGTTCTTGAATTTAACAATTAAAATGTGTCAGAACTGTCTCTCACCAGAAGCCATAGTATTGGGGGCTGGACTCAATGATCACTCAAGGTCCCTTCCATCCCCTACAACTCTGTGATTCTGTGATTGGGGTGTTAGCAGTAGGAGAGAATATCTTAACCAAATAACACACTTCTGTTTTACACAGGTAGCCTGTGGTGCTCTGATATATCACTGTACTCAGTAACTAAGTAATAATATAGAGACTTTTTAAAATATCTGAATGGCTACACCAGGCAGAAACTGACTGTTAGTTGCAATTTGAGTGAGGATACAGGGAAGCTTGGATCCCTAGTTTGGGTTGAGAAATGTTTCTGCTAAGTCACACAGTTGTTCTGTGTGATTACCTGAAGCCATCAGTGCTGCCTACTGGCCAGCTCCCATATAGCCCTTTCTGGCTCCTGCCACATCCTTAGGAGCCATCAAAGAAGCATAACAGTTGCATAAAGGATATCTATCATATCTTTATTTACATATCATGGAAACACACATGCAACATGTCACAGGATTTACTACAATGGAATAACCTGTCCCTATCTCCTGTTACCAAAAACTTTATTTTTGGCTCACTAGGAAAACTATCACTTCCCCAGAAAGCTCCTAAAATAATCATTAAAAATAACAGACTTGTCAGGATAACTAAATGAGTGAGAGCTGCAGGCTGTGATGTCTTACTATATCCTTGAAGAAACCAGGTGGTTAAGCAAGGAAGGAGGGTGTGATACTGGATGGTCCTAAAGAAGACAGGTGGGAAGTGGTAGTGTGTAAGAGCTAGGGAGTATCTGCCTGTAGCAGTGAAAAAAGGAGAGAGCAAGAGCTCTGTCAGAAGGTCCATTCTCACCTAGCCAGCCAGCTTTTTGCTGTTTCCCATCTTTCATTCCACCTGGAGGCTACGGGCTTCCTATCTTCTAGCAACCTCTGATTGTTATGGAGGATCTACCTTCCTTCTCAAGCAATAGTTAAAGGGATAATTTAAGCTCATATCCTCTTTGACCTGAAGGATCTTTCATATCTTTCCTCTGTTGACAGCAGGAGGTGAAACTTCAAAGCCTTTTCCTGCCAGGACCATCAGAATGGTAGCCATGATCATCTCTTACTAACAGGGAGAGGAAGACCCAGCTCAATGGCAAGAATGTGCTGAGGAAAGGGAGGAGCAATGCAATCCAAGTATGGAAAAGGCTGAGGCCACTCTATTTATAATTAACACGGGCTTCAGTCTTGTTGCAACTGGCATGTGCAGAGCCTGCAGCTTCAGTCATTTGCTTGACTTTTTCCTCTAATTCCCATTGCTAGGTATAAACAGTTGGACCCCAGCTCCTGACCATCCAGGCAGGAGTCCCACCCTCCTAAACATTAATGAATGATCCCTGCTCTCCGTTGGCTGACTCAGGCTCCACGCAGCGCCCTTTCCTCCGGGTCACTCTTCGGTTCCGGTGGAATTTGGCGTAACAGCGTAGCCCTGTGGAAAAGACACACATAAGTGAGCAGGAGGGACCAGGGCTCACTACAGCAGTAACACCAAACAATTAGCTTCTGGCTTCAGTTCATGACAGAGCTTGCTGCGGAGGGGACAGTCCCAGGTCTGGGAAGCCTGGGCTGTGTCAAATGAGGTGACAAAGAAATGCCTCACATGGGCAGGGCACGTTGCTCTCTGGGCCCTTTTATTCTGTTTGGCTCACTCTTCTGGTTTGGGATTCGTTGGCTCAGAAGGTCTCACTGGGTTCTTGAAATACCAATGAATTATCCTGATTGTTTCCAGTGATTTTATAGAAGCCCTGCTTGGTTTCCCCCTATTACTTCCCATTACTGTCTAAGTGATCTCTCCATTGGGAAATTACTATAGACTTAATGTGCAGCAGCAATGGCTAGGGAGCTCCCCTTGCTATTTATTTCCCTGAAGCTTCAGAATAGAAGGGAAGAGACTTTGAAGTGTTGTTACTGGGAGGTCTGATCTCAGCTCACTGCTGATCCCCTTCAGTTTCTCTGTTTTGGATGCTGGAAGTGCAGGGCCTGAAGGAAATTGTCTGCTATGGGTACTAAGGGGAGGGAAAAAGGCATTTTATTTGTAAAAAAAAATTAAATTGTTACATGTTCTCCCATGGCAGTGGAAGGCAATGGGAGCCCCTGGTCAGAGTAACTCATCAGTTTCTGGTACTGGTAGATTTATCTTTTGCAGTCTATTGTCTGATTTTGTTACACCAGAATTGTAGTTGGGAGATCCAATGTATAAGCAGTCTATGTGTAAACAATTCTCATGAAAGAGATGATTTTCTGTAGCTCAGGATCTGGTCGTTGGGGTTGGCAGGAACTGATGTGATCATCCTAGAAACTGCAACTCTTTTTGCTGCCAGAGCAGGCAGCAGATAGCAACAGTGCCAGCACCCCCACAGTGGGGGAGGCTGAGGATATATAGCTTTTATAAAGAGACAGCACATAAACTGTCTTTGAGTTCTTGTACACAGGAGACCCTGCCCATGTCACAGGTCACTGATCTGCCTTTTGGAGTGCATGTCCCTGGGCGACGTTGAAACCCACTCGGCTACCTTGAAGTTGGGTTTCTGCCCCTCATTACCAATCCCCCCAAGGCATTCTGGCTTCCCAGAAGGGCAGCTCAAAAGATCAGAGCTCTGCTTTTATCTAAGGATCTTGTATCTTACCTGGACCCTACATCTCTGGGGATCTTTTTAATGCTACAGAGGATGCATATTTGGCATCAACTTATAACTAGCTTAAGTATAAAGCAGTGCCAGGGGCAGCCCTCGTTAGGCTTGCACAAACACTTTTTTTAGGCAAATCTAGGAGAACATCACCTTTGATGAGGACCTTCAAGTGTTACACAACATACCCAAGGTGAAGACTATCATTTGACATTGCAACTCCAGGAAAGTAGTCTGTTTAACTAGGGAAAAAAGTAGGTGACTGACCTGGTCAAGTCACTAGGTACCTAGGTCACAAAACATGGCAACCAGAGTTTTGTTCTGGCAGACCCAGTGCCTAAAGCTGATCCTGAACGTGCTCAGACTAGAAGAGTGGCTTTCCCAACATAACACATAACACAACTGTCTATTAAGGGCTGCTGTGGATTATTCACAAATAGTTTTAAGACACAAAAGTCCATGTCCTGCCCACACCTACTAAATTGCAATAGGTTCAGTTGAAATTAACTCAGGAAAGACATATTAGGCATAAGGTCACATAAAACAGGGATAGGAGTCTGTTTTATAACTTGTGATCCTTAAGTGATAATATATTGTGGTTCTTTTAGGTTTGTAGATATCAGGACTTTTATTTTCTAGAGGGAAAACGAGATATGCTAAATGACTCAGTGGTCAAACTGGAAGGCAGCAGCAGGGAAAGGCTAAGAGCAGCAGAGCTTGGCACACAAACCACTACTCCCAGTCAACACAACCAACTATGAAGCCAGATGAAAAGGGGAAAGAGCTGAACTTACCTTCAGTGCACATACAGTCATCATAACATTTGTTGTTAAGGCCTCGATTGTGTGGTTTGCAGAGGTGTTCACGCAAGTCGCAGCAAGAGCCTGCAACACAGGAACAAGGGTCAGCACAGGTCATTCATCCCCCTTTCCCTCACAGGCTATTGACACCCATGACAGCTCCATGGTACAGATACTATCCATTCCCACATCACACCTAGAGAGCCCCTGCCATTCCCTCTGCACGCCACTTTCTATCAGTATTAGAATTCGGGAGACTTGTATAAAAACCTGGGCTGGGTTTCAAATGATCTCATGTTTGGATAAATGACAGTAACCAAGCTGATCCTGACCTGGGAGGCAGTCAAGGTGATGATCACAGGGCTCTCCTTCAGCTGGTACAGTTTCATTTCCACCATTGAGGCTCTTACTGCGGCGTTTCTCTATGAAAAAAAACCACAACAAACCAACAAAACACAGGCTGATAAAAACAACAGCATGAGATTTTCTGTTTTGGAGATTACATTGTTCCAGGGTAAAAACAGCCTGAAACTTCAAGAGTTTGAACTCCAAACCTTCACAGTCTGATCTCCTCCCTATTTCTCAACACTCCATCTATCATTTTTACCCTGGCTTCAAAATATGCATCCAAAATGAGAAACATTCTGAAACTGAGCACAAAATACAATCAAAGTTATGGGGTTTTTTTTCTCTCTCTCCCCATCACTATGGTCTCACATCCTTCAGCACATCTGTGAACACTAACCATGGGACAAGCCCTACAGAATAACTTCTGGGAAAGAGGACAGGGAGGTTTACCACCTTTCTTTTTAGCAGATGGCCACATTTCTGGTTTGAGATCCTCATAATCTGTCCAGTCAAACAGTGCCATATCTAGGGTGGGCATCACATCTCCATCTTGCCTGAGGCGGGCCTGCAATCCACAAGAAATCAGAGAGACAATGAATTACACTTCTGTTGTGACACTGAAGCCTCTGCAAATTTTCCCAGTGCATTTAGACCTTAAAAAGGCTTGATGATTTCTGTCCCCCTCTCCACCCCCATCTTGTCCACCGGGGATTCTTGCATCTCCTATTCAGAGGGGATGGGCTTTCCCTTCTTGCATCTTAAGCCAAGAGGGAGGTTTCCATTGCTTCTGTGTGAGGACAAAAGGTAATGAAACAGCATAAGGACATGCTGTCTCCCCAGCCAAGTGCTCCTGCTGCCTCTGGTCCTTGAGCTGAATGAAGATGGCTACCTAAGGGAGAAGTGGGGCAGGGAAGAGAGGCAGCTGAAGGAATTGATTATGAAGAAAAAAGTGTTTAGATGTCTCCAAGACAGAGAGCTGCTTTTTTTTTTTTTTGGGGGGGTAGTGCTTTGATGTTAAGCAAGCACCTCTTACCTCTAACCAAAGGAAAAAAAAGAAAAGGAAGATTTCCATCTGCACCAGGTACAGTGCCATTGCCAGGTGTTACCTGTGACCGTGGTGATGTGGCTGGAAGTACAGGAGGCTCTTCTGTGGAAACAGCTAGTTCCAGTGCAGTGATGAGAAGCATGGTGGGAGTCAGACTTGTAGCTTCCTCTGCCTGGAGGTTTTGAAACTGTGCTTCAAAGCTTTCAGGTTTCTGGTACAGGGAGCTTGGCCCAACATCAGGAGTCTTCCCTGCAGAGGGCAACAGGTATAACAGCATTAACTTTCTCATCCCTTTTCTCTGTGTGCCACAGATTTGAGTCAAAGGAATTCAGATTTCATCCAGCCACTGGCCAGTGTCCTACCACCCTGAGCAGTATAAATACACCCTGCTTTAAAGAGCAGTATAAAACAGTATGTATAAGCCAGTATAAAACAGTCATAAATTATCAAATTAAAGTGGTAGATCAGGTCTAGAGTATAAGCATCCTGATTCTTACAAACTTAAGTCCTATGTGGTCACACCTTCTTGAAGATATTTCCCTTGATTAAGAAGCAAAGGATTCCTTCTTCTGGTCTTAAGAGTAGAAAATTTGCCTATTTAGCCATTTTTAAGCCAATGGATTAAGCTGCTGAAAATATCTGTGAACACATTCTTACTTATCTTAGTAGTGGGTTATTTCAAGTCAGGACCTACCTAACTTGAAATAAGAATACCTTTACAGCCTGATCCTGTTTTTCCTAAGTATTGATTTAAATACAGACCTTAAGTTAAATCAAAAAGACTTGTTTTGTAGTCTGCAAATGCTGCCTGAACCCAGTTTTTTGCATACTCTTCCATCTTGTTTAACACAAGTTGTTTAGTCAGTCCCCTGAGAAAACAATAAAGCTCTTACTGACACAAGGAGGAGTGATAGCTGGAACTCAGGGATACTGACACTCAGCTTGTCAGATAGTGTAGATTGACACAAATTGCCTGGCTTTAGTAGAACTAAAGATTTACTACACCGAGCATACCATGCCAGAGACACCCACCCACAGCTTGACCTGCAAAGGAAAGCTGTCCCAATCAAAACCAAGCCACATTTCAAAGTAATTAGTGCAATTGCACATATGCAGAATGAATACTTTTTGTAGTTCAGGGTAAATATAGAAGAATAAAAGCTCTGATGAGAAGAAACTCCTCTTCAAGTGAAGTAGGGCTTTTGTATTATTTCTAGTGCTAGTCATATTTCAAAGTCAGTGGAGATTGAGCATGGTGTGGACATGTTTGTTCATAACTTGAACCATTTGCTAAAAAGAAAAAAAAAAACAAAAAACAAACTAACCAAAGCAGGCCACCCCAAAACAACCCCTCAAGTCTCAGGGACTTTCAGGGCTCCCCCAGTAAGTCAAACAAAATTACAGTCATCAGAAAAAAAAAAAAAAAGAACCTCTGGTTCTGGAGTTCCCCTTTTTTCTTGTGCCTCTTTTGTTTGGCAGATTTCTCCCCAGAGCAGGCACATATCCCACACCCTCCACACGCGCCCATGTGTCTCAACCACAGCTGCATCTTCTTGTCCTCACACAAGTGACATGCATTTCAAGTGACCCAACAGCTTCAGCTTCCCTTGGGAGCTCAAATACCTCGGTGGTGTTTCAGCCTGTCCCTGCGGCTGTGTCGCCTGTGCTCTCGGTTCTGCTTCTTTCCTCTCTCAGACCCAGGGGACTGGTTCTCCCTCTCAGGATATGGGAATTCAAACCCCAGGAACACATCCTTATTTTGTTTCAGGGCTGCTGGCTGTCCCTCTGCTGCCAGCTCTTCCACTGCTGGAGCTCCACTACCCGCTCTGAGGGCTTCTTCCCCAGCCGGCCGCCCTCTAGAAGGCATGGCATGGACCCTCTCCTTCTTGGCCAAGCCATGCTTGTGGTGGTGCCCGCTTCTAGGCTGCTGCTGCAGCCACATCTCTTGGTTTTGAAGATGGTTGTTGTTCTCTGGGACATTTTTGAGCTTTGTGCCAGGGTCCAGGGAGACTGCAAGACTGATGTTAGAAAGAACCAGCACGCACAGGAAGAAGAAAGAAGAGAAGAAGGTAGAAGTTGCCATTGTCCTGGGTGCTCTGCCTCACCTGCAATTAAAAAAAAATAAAAGAAGAAAAAAGAAGAAAAAGCAGGTAACCAACTTCCAGCAACTATAGAGGCAAGCAAGGTTCAGACCTAGGACACTTAGATTAAAACACTTATGTTGTCCAGAACTGGAAGTGATTTTTTTACTCCTTGGTTACTCCCTCCTGGCCCAGCCCTGGTTACAGCAGCTGAGACACACGTGCAGGGCCTGCAGGGCTGAGAGGTCCCAGTTTCATGTGCAAATGAGGGCCATCAATCAGTAGGACATTTCCCTTTGATTCCTGACTAGCCCCCCTACCCTCCCATTCACAGCCCACCATCTGAGGTGCTGGGGAGGCTCCTGCACCAGCACCAGCTGTCCAGCTAGGGCTGTTTGCTGCCAGGTTGGCATCCTGGGCCTGGCTGGCACTAGCCCCTCCTCACAGCTGGCTTCCTTGCGATGAAGATGTCAAGATGAACAGAACTGGAGGCATATGGTGGCCTCACAGGACTGGCAACAGCCCTCAGCAGCTCAAGACAAGAGACACACATGCATGCACACACATACTGCTTCAGGGTGGATGAAACTGGTCAGGGGAATTGAAAACACTGGAAATCCTGTGCTGATACCTCACAGCTCAGTAGAGAATCAAATCTGCCATCAGCCAAGCAGTGGGTGCTTGTCTCAAGATCAAGGGGCAGAGGGGCAGATGGAGTTTTCTCTGGTTTGTCCCACTCTCCCTCCTTGACCTTGCACAGGTCACCTCACCCCACGCAGTGAGGCTGTTACTGGAGGGTAGTTTAAGCACAAAGAACACCGAGATGGAGATGAGTCCCTCAGCATGATGGCTGTGGGCTATTCTCATTCATTCTGTTTCACTCTTGATATTTTTGAGGCTCTTCCTTCATCTCTTTGTTTGTGTCATGGGACATGGCTTTGGGACATTACACCAGTCAGACATTTCTCCAATTAGGTCACTCTACCCCGTGCTTTCCCACAAAATGGGGAAATGGACTTTCAGCATTTCCAGTGCAGCCTCTCACTTTGGGGTGGCTTTCTTAGACTGTCTCTCTTCAGCACAAAGTGACACTGCCTGTCAGAAAACCAGGCCTATGCTTGCACTTGAGAAATACAGCCACAAACGTTACAGCCACAGCTCTTCACCCAACCTCCTCCCCATCTGTCTGGCACCCTCACCCCCAGTTGCACCTGGTTTCCATCTGTGTGTTCACCAGGTGAACCCCTTTGCTGCACAGCTACAATGGCTCCCACTCCCTCCTCCAGGCACTCTGCTGCTTGACCAGCCATTGTCACCTGTGCAGGGCAGCAGGTAACATCCTTTGAGGCCAATCTCTGTGCCTTTTTGTGGTGCTGACAAGAGATAACCCTAAGAATGGCCTTGGTTCTTCCTTGCCTCTTTCCTTTCAACCTGAGACAGTGGAGTGCTTTGAGTCAGTGAAACCTCTTCCATCATAGCAGGCCCAGCCTCATGGAGCATCTGAGTGGTTTAGGAGATGTCTTTATCCTCTTTACTCATTCACTGGTTGATTTTGCCATTCTGAAAATCACCTCTCTTATTGCTCCGAGCCTGGAAGCAAAATTTCAGTTCAAACCTTCCCTGAAAAAGAAGGTGGCAGCACGGGGGCCTTCTCTTTAATGCAGTGTTTGAAAAACAGGGCTTTCTACTGGCCAGGAAGGACAACTGCTACTTGAGGAATGAATTAGGCAGTCTTGGGTGGTTCATTTGCTAAAGGCATAACACTATGAAATAGTATTTTATTGGCAGCTACCTGGAACAAAGGAAATCCAAACCAACAGCTCAATCTGTTAACAAAGCACTTGAAGGCCTGCTTTAAAACCAACAGAACAAAGAGCAACCAAGGAAAACCCAAGCTCTGCATCCACAGCCTTTGTTTTTTCCTAAGATTTCCTCTTTAAGAACCAGAGCAAACCAGCTAGATCAAGGCATCACTCAAAACAACTCAAAGAGCTGGAAACAGCATCCTACCTTTTCATCTGTAGGCAAAATGCCAAGAGGAGAGAACAAGTGCAAAGAGAATTCAAGGCAGGTGTCTCCAGTCACACTCACGCAGCCGTGGGCCCTTTCATTCTGAACCTGACAGACACATTAGCTGCTGATTCTGGTTTCCAGACAGAGCTAGAAACCAGCTAAATGCTGCAGGGCAGTTAAACAGAAGGTCCTCTTCAAAGTGTAGGGGGCATTTATTCAAGCTGCCCAGCTGTCTCGTTGGCATGACATGGGATGAAAGTGCAGCCAGAGCGCTTGGGTTGCCTCATCCCTGCACTGGCTGGGAGGGCAGGCTAATGTGCTGTGTTACCCTGTGTCACTGGACATCTTGCACTAGCAATGCAGATAAATACCTGCTCTGTGCTGTTGTCACTGGTGTTTGCCAAACCAAAACAGTGCATGGACAAGTTCTGGTACCGTGGCTTAGTGCAACACTGCTGTGAGTGAGGCACAGGAGTCCCAATCCTCTCTTAACCACTTGTTCCTATGTCCTGATCTATCTTTACCTTCAGAAACCTCTCCCTATCTCTTCTGTTTCTCTTACCCTACAGAAGCTGTAAAATTCACACTTCCAAAAGGCAGCTAGATAACACAATGGCATCCCTGATTCTCCTCACTGCTCCAGTTCCTGAATCTCTGAGCACCAAAGTAAACTCCACCCTGTCCTCAGGAGCACAGCCTGCAAAATAAGCCCATGCTAGCCCCAGAGCTCTCCATGTGGGTGGCAGCAGTGCTCTCACCCTGCTGATGCACCTTTTCTGCAAAGGGTGAAACTCTGCCCTGAGACATGTGTCAGGCAGAAAGGAAGATATCTTTCCTGAATAGCTCTAAAACAAGCACACATTACAGCAAGTCCAAAATTCATCCTCTTCTTAGGGTTCATATATTAATAAAGGAAATAGCTGAAGTGCTTGTGAAATTAAGCTGCCCTGTAGTTCTTCACAACACCAGACCTACTCCTTACTCCACCCCATGCCTTGCACTTCTTTTATACACCCTCAGGAATATGAGCAACCTGCTTCTTGAGGTAGGAAATCTGCCTGCTAGCAAGAAAATGTGTACAGCAAAGATAAGCCTTTGAGCTACCCAGGGTGCAGGCTCAGAGCTGATGAGTGAGTTGCAGTGCTGTTTCTCAGCCGCTATTTCTGATCCATTTTTGGTTAGTAGGGGTTTGTTACAACCCTGTGAGGGAAATTAGGGTGCTTTTGGTTTGGTTTGATTTGGTTTTTTTTGCATCTTGGGTAACTTTCCCTATAGGCAGTCTCTTTCTTTGGACTCTGATACAATTGATATTACTTGTCTCTCTGTTTACAATCCTGAAAGAAAGCCATGAGTAAATAGGTGCACAGAAACTCACCCCTTGGCTCAGAAATAGGCTCTGTAACTGCCCCTGCTCTGTTTTGTATTTGGCAAACCAGGAACATCAGACCATCTACATTCATTCATGTATCTGACTTCAAGCACGACACCTGACAGTCCTCGTTTTAACTTTTCAGATGTGTTCTTCATGTCACTGTCAGGAGTGAAAACCACTTGAACAGAGAAATAGAGAATATCAAGATCCTTTATCACCCCAGACCACAAATGATGAAGTTTGTATGCTGGGGGGCTGAACCAAGCCAGACCCAAGCACGTACTCTGGGCCAGATTTCTCTTTGGCTCTGATAAGCTCAGACTTTGGCAGCAGTGCATAAAGATTTCCTGGACCCCAGACAATCCCAAGCTGCAGCAACAGACAAAGTGGATGTGCATCTACAGGGGTGTTGTATGTGCATGTGTGGCAGGGATAACACAATAAACCCAGCTCTGCGTGCCAGGCACCCTGTAAATAAGAAGCCATAGGGTGATGGATGGGCTTGGGAAGGCCTGGAGCAGAATGGACGGGGTAGGCTGACATGCAGAGAGCTGGCTGGAGCCACGAGGATGGCATTGTGCACATAAATGAGATTTCACTTCCCTGCTGGGTCTCTTTCCATCTGTTTTACTGTTTCTGGAGGCAAATGCTGGGAAGCTTCAGATACAATCTGCCAAGATACCTTCCCTTTTCAAAAGGATCTCCTCCAGCTTTCTAGGGTCCCCAAAACCAGACAGGTAATCCTGTATACACCCTTCTCTTTTCCTCCCTGGGCAAAAGTAATAACACTTTTCTTCTCTTCACCATTTCTTGCACACTCATTTTGTAAAGAATATTTTTTTGCTGCTGGCCCAGACATCCTTGGGGTGGCAGCAGTCGAGTCCCCTGTTCACAGATCTCCAGTCCTTTTGGGTCTCTCTTTGGATCAGCTGTCCTCCTTTCTTAGGTTTCCTGCATCTATCACCACCTCTCCTCCCTACCTTGCCTTTTATCTGTATCTGACTCCACAGTTTCCTTGTCCCTCATGAGTGACATTGGTGTGAGAGATTTCCCCTCTGCAGATATTTAAACTAGGCTACTTGAATCCTGCCACCACTCTTTGAAACTTCTGCTTTCCTTTTGCTTGAGTTGTTTCTCTCAATTTCTTCCACCTCCAAACAGCACTCCACTGCAGAAAGGGCCAAATGCACTAACACACTAATTGCACACTGGCACAAGAGCCAGGACATAAAGATTTGGGCTGGCAGGGGGTGACTGTTAGCTGTGGTGGCCCCTGTGCCTCCACAAAGTATCTTCCTAGGGCAACTCATCCAGTGCCCACTTGAAATGTGACTCACTCAGCATTAGTTGAAAGGCTGGAACTGAGAGTGGGGTTTGCTAACCCACTGGGCCAAGCAATCCCTTCCCTTCAGTGTTCAGCTCTGGCTGACAGACTGCACTCTGCCCTCCTAACCACTGAAGACAGTGTGACCCAGGAAATACCCTCTCCTGCAGCCCAGACTTGTGAACTGGCAGTTTTGTACTTGTCCCAAAGTCACTGCTGAACTCCAGCACCCTGGCTCTGATGAACACTGAACACCTTGCAAGTCCCTCAAGTCACTATGTGCCTCTCGCCTCCAGCCACTCTCCTGCGCCTACCCTGACCCGTGGTGAGAGCCGCACCACTCCCAGGACCAGCAAGCAGGGGGGGCACAGCCCCGACATCCTCCAGGGACAGAGCAGCCCAGCAAATCACTGTATTGAAGGGGAAGAGGGGCACATGAATAAATATGCAGTACCCTTCGCTCTGCTTCCCTCTGGGACTTCACGGAGTGGCTGACACAGCCATCATAGGCGACCTACTATCAAACAGAGTCTACGCTACCCAATAATGAGATTAAAATAGCAATGAGTCCGAGATTAGCATCCAAGATATAGTCACTGGCTGTCAGCACAACAGAGAAGACTCTCCAGTTTAATGCACAATGCCTAATGAAAAATGAGACACAATCAATAGCAAAGGTCATTGCTCACCCAGCTGGAAAGCACCCACCAGTATGACAGGGGAGAATGGGGGCAGATTTGGCCCGATCTTCACCGGGGCGGGAGGAGAAGTAGATGTGTCCCGACTGGCAGAACAGTTAGGCTGTGCTTTCAACGTTTTTCCTTAAATGTCATTCTCACTTTGAACCAAAATGTCTAGGCTTAATGCCTCCTTCTGCAAGGGAGAGGAGATGGGAATACAAAACCATTTCCATTAAACCCTCTGGTTGACGGAAGACTTCAGGTGTGAATTGGATAAATGTCACTTAAATCCTACATGACAAATTACCAGCTGTAATAAGCCATTAACTGATGCCAAACTGATTTAATTCAGAAACAAGAGCTCACTTTTATCAACAGAAGCAGACCAGAAAATAACCCGTGGGTACTGGGGGGCTCGGTACATGGCAACGCACAGCTCTGCAAACACAATGACTCGGTGGGAAGAGCTCCCTTCACCCCTTGGCCCCTTCCCGCAGCAGCTCTGGCTCCGAGCCGGGACGTACCCCCGGGGTGCGCACAGCAGCTACCGGTGAGAGGGACGCAGATGCCTCTGCCCGAGGTGACTTTGCTGCCAGGGATGGGCAGAGCCGGCTCGGGAGTAGCAGGGACTTGCAGTAGGGTGGGGTGCAAACCCGACACCCACAAATCCTGCAAGGTGCACGGCGCTGCACATCGCGGTGCGGGCAGGATCCAGCTCCCCGGCACGGGTGACAATGGGGCTGGCTAACGGCACCGCGCACCGGCGCTGTCCGAACCGGGACCTCGGCTCCCACCGCTGAACGATACCGAGAGCGTCCCGCCGGCAGCCTAGAGGCGGCGGTACCGGGG
>VXBZ01009850.1:59599-71277 GCA_013399135.1 Heliornis fulica | reverse complement strand
TGGAGCCCGGGTTGGCAGCGGAGCGCCGTGCAGAGGGGCTGCGGGGCCGGGACCCGGCCTCGGAAGGGCGCGGGGGGTAAGGCGGGGCTGCGGGGCCCTGGGGTGCCCGTCCCCGACCGAGCGCTCGTTGGAGGGAGCGGCGTGCGGGCGGAGGGAGGGAGCTGCCGCGGCTCCCCACGGTTCCCTGGAGCTGTAGAGCGGGCAGGGCGCAGCTCCAGCCGGTGCCGGGGGCCTGGGCCGGGCGCGGCGCTGGGTTACCGGCTAAAATCCCCGCCGGCCGTGCTGCCCCCGTCTCCCGAAGCTTGTCCGGGGAGGGGCTGCCCGGAGGAGCGCCAAGGAAGGGCGAGCTTGAGGTTCCCTCCGCTGCTCCCTCCGTGCCGCCGGTAACGCCGGGAGGGTGGGGTGAGACTGACCTACGCACAGGACAGCGAGTTGGGAGGAGACGGCGGAAGCGGCACCGCGCCCGCCCGTTGCTGCCGAACCGCGGGCTCTGAGGGCTCTTAGGCCTCACCTGGTGACTGCTCCGGGGACGCTGCTGCCTCGGGTCAAGTCAGTAAAGGGGGTGTCAGGGTGTGAACCTAAACCTCTGAGGGCACAGACGCCTCCTGCTGCTCCAACACAGATCTGTGCAAACCCAAGAGTCGTTGCAGCTGAGGTGAGAGATTTGTTATTTCTGTTTATTGCAGCGGATAACTGACGCTCCGGGAAGTCTTTGTATGCAAGGGTAACATTCTGGCTTGAAAGGGAGAGGAGAGGATAAATGACAGGCTCCCCAGGGACATGGNAGGAGAGGAGAGGAGAGGAGAGGAGCTCCTCGTTTAGTGAAGGTTGAAGGTACAGAGTCCTTCATGGGTCTGAGAAACGTGGTTGTTGCAGCCAAAGAAGTTTGAAGATGAGTGGCTGACCAGCAGAGTGGGGTGGCTGAGGCTGGTGAGGGGTCTGTGTTGCGCCCGTGTCACTGATGGAGCCGCTTTGTGCATCCAGAGACACACGTACACGGTTCTGGACAGTTGTGCTGCTGTTCCCAGCCAGAGTTTGTGTGCACACAGAGAGTGAGGGTGAAATAACGAAACAAATTACGGTTTGTAGTAGAGAGCTTTGTGCGCTGTCCACTCTGTAGGGAGGGGTGTTGGAAAGATGAACCCCCAATGTCTGTGGGTTGATTGTTGGCACATGGTGTTCAGTTTGGCACAGTAACGTCCTGCCCTATATGATTGTCATAAATGACAGGCTCCCCAGGGACATGGTTGTGGCACCAAGCGTCTGAGAGTTCAAGGAGTGGGTGTTGCTCTTAGATTGTTTAGTTTTAGGTAGTCCCACAAGGATCAGAGAGTTGGACTCCATGATCCTTGTGGGTCCTTCCAACTTGAGATATACTCCATGCTTCTGTGTGACAGATTCCATGTTAACTGAATGATGGAGCTGTGCAGGGTTTGGTTTCCTTGGGACCTGAGAGAAACGGACGCTGATCTGTCGGTACAGGGTGCAGATAGTGTCAGTGGAAGATGCAGAACCTAGTCTGAAAGAGTGATGTTTCATGGTGGTGGTGCGAGAATAAACCCATAAACCAGAGAAGTTCTTGTGTTAGAGTAGGACATAGGGGGTAGGATTGAAATGGATGTTTTCTAGTGTGTTATGTAACGCTTGTGTTGCTTCAAAAAACATCTATTCCTTGAGCCACTCAAAAGGGATTGTCTGACTGTTCCTGTGTCTTGGGAACCATGAACTTTCCAATCCTAGAGAAGGGAGTGAGACAGTGAAGAATTACAAACAGGATAGATGATGATGATGATGATTATTATTATTATTATAATAAACAGGACCTTTTCNCTTGCTCTCTACAAGTACCTGCAAGGAGGGTCCAGAGAGCTGGGGTCAGTCTCTTCTCTTAGGTGACAAGCGACAGGACAAGAAGAAATGGTCATTAACTGCCCCAGGGGAGATTGAGGTTGGACATGAGAAGAATTTCCCCCCTGAAAGTGTTGTCAGGCCTTGGAAGAGGCTGCCCAGGGCAGTGGTGGAGTCCCCATCCCTGGAGGGATTGAAAAGGCCAAGAGATGAGGTGCTGAAGGACATGGGCTAGAGGTGGCCTGGGCAGGGTCGGGCTGGGGCTGGACTTGATGAGCTTAAAGGTCTCTTCCAACCCAAGGGATTCTAGGACTTAAATGAGTAGTAGTCTGTCAGTATGAGGTGTGAGACAGAACACAGCAATGATACTGTCTGATTTTTGCACTCTTGGTAATTTCTGATGATGTGTTGTTCATTATGAGGGTCATGCTTCAACCTTTCACCGTGGCCCTGCAGATTTGTCATGGTGGTGCTTGTGGGCTCGTCACTATGTGCTGAGGACAGTTTGTTGGGTCTGAGCTCAGCAGCACTAGGGCAGTGGGTGGCTCTGTGAGCTGACTGTATCCATAATATAGAGACAGAGGATAAGCATTTTGTGTGTGTGATTCCTTCCAGGCTCTGGGAAAGATGACCACCCTCACGCGGCAGGACATTAACTTCGGGCAAGGTAATAAATAATATGTTGTGCTAAACTGCAGACTGACATGCTTGTGATGCTTCTTGCTGGCCAGAAGCTTGTGGGATTGTTATTGGAGAGCTGCTCTATCCCTAAACTTTCTGCATCTGAGGGGAAGCAGGTGAAAATTATGCAGGGAGAAATATCTTAAATAATTCCTCTGAGTATATGGTATTGCTCTGCTTATTCCCCCTCCCTACTTCAGCAGCCTGTGCTTTTATTTTTCAGTTGTTGCAGATGTTCTTTCAGAGTTTCTGGAAGTGGCTGTTCACCTTATCTTATATGTCAGAGAAGTTTATCCTATTGGGATCTTTCAGAAGAGGAAAAAATACAATGTACCTGTCCAGGTAGGACATTCTCCTGGAAGCTGACAGCCACGTGGACAAGCAAAATAGCAGGGATCAGTCAACACTCACCAGAACAAACTAAATCACTTCCAGAGTTTGTTTTAATGTGCAAACTCTTTTTTGAAGAGAACTTAGTTCCTGTCAAAGGGGAAACAGCCCTGTAGCTGAGGATACAGCAGTACTCATGGAACAAGCAGATCATGGACAACAGTAGTAGAAGGCTTCCCCAGCTATGTGCAGTCAGGTAACATGAAAGCATGCTTCCTAGGAAGTAGAGATGGTTGGAATATACTATTCCCAATATGCTATTGTGGGTATATATTCCTGGTATACAACTGTGTGGGTACAGTGATCTGCCTCAGCTAATTAACCCTTCCATGAAAGAATTACTGGTTTGAATTGGCAACTCAGTGGTGGAAAATTCTATTTGAAGCGTAACTGACGTGTCTTGTAACACATGGGTACTTGTGGTCCACATCAGGACCCAGCTCTGACAGTCCCCTGTGTTTGCTGCAGATGTCCTGCCACCCTGAGCTGAATCAGTACATCCAGGACACGCTGCACTGTGTAAAGCCGCTGCTTGAGAAGGTAAGATCTGATCAGAGATGGGGCAAAAGTACAAGCAGGTGTGATAGAAAGTAAGAGAACACAAATACTGCCTTCATTGCAAAAAAAAAAAAAAAGAAAAAATTACAAATTTACCATGCACAGTAATGTAATAAAGTTACTAACAAAACTAAACCCAACATCCCTAACCTTACCCTGCAGTACAGGCCCAGCCTCGCTGCTGATCATCAGCATTTAGTTGTGTCTCATGCTGCACATGAGGATACACAGCTGTGTATTTTCAGTTGCATCATCCTACTTGTTAACATTCTGCTTTTGAATACATGTAAGTACTTATCTGGCTCTCCTGGTTCGGCCAGGGTAGAGTTAATGTCCTTTCTGGCAGCCAGTGAGGTGCTGTGTTTGGGAGTCAGGGTGAGGGCGGTGCTGGTGACACCCCGATGTGTTTAGTTGTTGCCCAGCAGTCAAGGACTTCTCAGTTGTTGATAGTGCCCTGCTAATGAGAAGGGGTGGGAGGGTCACCCAGGAAGCTGGGAGGGGACATGGCCAGGACAGGTNTATATACTCATATATATGCATATATATATGAAACAGGAATAATATTTATATATTATAAATATATATACATATTATAAAGTCCTGACATCGTTATCTCTCTCTACTGTCCCAGTAAACTGTCCTTATCCCAACCCATGAGGTTTGTCTGTTTGGTTCTCTTTTCCCACCCTTCCCCCTGCCCCAGTTGATGGAGAGCAGCTGCATGGTGTTCGGCTCTTGGCTGGGGCGAAACCACGACCCTGGCATGACAGTTTGCTTTGCTGTAAGCCAGCAAGCAAAGGCAGGTTTGAACTCCAGTTTTGGTGAAAGATGGGGCCATGTGAAATGCTTCAGGATATAGGATGCTAACAGGGATTGCATTCTTTGCTCCTTGCAGACAACCTGATGCTCGTTTAGACTGGAAGTAGGTCGGTTTTACATTGCAGTGGTACCGAGCTGTTGCATTTGGTGAGCTGTCTAAGCATATCTGAGCTTCCTCAGCATTGTCCATTCCTGAGGGATGCAGTGAGGCAGCTAGAAATTTCCTCCTTTGTTCCAGAACAGTATCTAGAGAAATGTGCTATGTAGTGCATTTCCTCTCCCTCAGCCTTAGCAATAAGCTTGCAAATTAACATCGAGCAAGAAATGGCTTTGCAAACCTCGTTCTTTTCTTGTTTGTAATAATAATCTGAGGGCACTCAAGCTTGGGATGACTGCTAGTGCTGAGCACCACAACATATACACATGCACCTGCTTTATCATGTACATGATATGTACTTTATCAAGTACATGAGGCTCAGTGGGGCAGAAGACAGCTTGTTTTAAGGGAGAGATTTTCTTTTATCTTTGCTGCTGTAGAACGATGTGGAGAAGGTTGTAATCGTGATCCTGGACAAAGAGCATCACCCCGTGGAGAGATTTGTCTTTGAGATCACCCAGCCCCCTCTTCTCTCCATCAGGTAAAGTGGCCAGTGCTGCTTGCTTGTGCCATCCAGTACCTGTCTCTGCAGAGCTGTCCCAGTGCTTTGCTTCATGCTGGTAACAACTGCTGTCTCCTGAACAGCTCCGAGTCCCTGCTGTCCCACGTGGAGCAGTTACTGCGTGCCTTCATCCTGAAGATCAGCGTGTGCGATGCTGTGCTTGACAACAATCCCCCAGGTAAATGTGTCCACGCAGCCTGATGGCACGGCATGGCTTGACTTGAGACATGATGCAGTGCCTGAGCTCTGTTCCTGCCCCCTCAGCTGGAGCCTCCCCTTTCTCTTGCAGGTTGCACCTTCACAGTTCTGGTTCACACACGGGAGGCTGCCACACGGAACATGGAGAAGATCCAGGTGATAAAGGTGAGTGATATCTTTGGCTACCTGACTGTGCATGAGCAGTCTGCAGAGCAGTCTGCAAAGTCAAGAGGTTTGGCTTCTCTAGGCTTAAGGCCACTGGACTATTTTGAACATGTGTGTTAGTGTTACATGCTACATGCTACACTTCACACCTTGACTTTGAATGTGTTGGTGGTGGTTTACACACAGGTGGAGTAGCTGGAGCACATTCACTACACACAGCCCCAACTACAAACAGCAGCTACTTCAATATTGAGTCAGATTTTAACATTTCTTAGTGCCCAGTGCTCCTACTGTGACATACCCTGTAGGTTCTCAATTGAAGGAACACCCCTGTCCCTCATCCACTGTGTGTGGATGACCTACTCCTTATAAATAACAAGGCTAAGAACAAAGTAACTAGTGGGGGGTAGGGTGAGTAAGTACACGTCATTTCGCAGGACAGGGTGTGCAGATCACTTTTTGAAGCAAGATTTTTTTTTTTTTAAGCATAGGCACTGGGAAACATTTTTTCCTGAGCCAAGATATTTTGGGTGTCCTAAAGCACAAGCTAGTGAAGTGTAAAATTGTTTCAATATAGAAGCCTGCTCTGTGCTGCTTCGTAATGGAAACTGGTAATAGAGTAGTCAACATTTAAACTGGCAAGGCAGGACAGAAATCCCTGCCCTGAGCATTTTGGAGTTGCAGTTAAATGCTGGTGTAAACAAATACCTGAGCTCAGGACAGCTGACAGTGTTTTTTGAAGTGACACATCACCTTTGGAATGAGTAAAATAGGTTAACATTAAAGTTTGATGCTGTAATTGAAGACAACTGTGCTGTCTTGGGTCCAAGTGTACAAGTGTTGAGTTTTGCTCTTAGGAAAGGTTTGGGTTACCCATTTCTTCCCTTAGCCACTAGATCTCTCACTTCATACTGACCTAGTGCTGAGCAAAAGAGCTCACCTTACAGAGCTGTCCAGCCTCTGCAAATACAGCACCTTGTGTTCCTGCCCCTAGGACTTCCCATGGATCCTGGCTGATGAACAAGACGTGCATATGCATGACCCCCGGCTTATTCCCCTGAAAACAATGACATCGGATATCTTAAAGGTGAGCAGAGCATTCCAGCCCAGGAGGTGGCTGGACCCACATATACTTCTAAGCTTTGTCTGCCCTGATGCCAGCTCTGCCCTTTTCTGTGGGGTAACAGTTTTAATACTGTTGCTTAGTCTCGCAGATGCCTGTACCAGGAATCAACAAAGGGCAAGACTCCTCATAGAAAAATAGGAAACCTGGTTGTGGGGGAAGGCACAAACTCTTCCTTTTTGGCCTGCAGCTTTTTTTTTTTTTTCCATTCACCTCCCTGCATATCAGATGGAACTGATGCCTATTTCTCTCCTCCAGATGCAGCTATATGTAGAGGAGCGAGCCCACAAAGGCACCTGATCCCAAATCTTCCTTGCCTTCAAGCCTCATCTGATCTTCCAGTGGAATAAGATATCTCACAAACCATACCTTGATAACCGTCTCTTCAGCGGGCCTTCTGGGTGAATGTAGAGCAGCTGCTGCCTCTTTATTTCAAGTGCTCTTACCCTGTATATAGAACTGACTTGGAATGTGGAGCCAGAGCCTGTTCCCATGTACACTCATGTGTGAGAGTGAGTATAGATGCAGTGAATCCCTGGGGGCAGGGGCAGGACAGAGCCAGCTGCAGTATGCAGCCACGCTTTGTACAAGTCCAGTTCTCACCTGGATAAGGCATTGCCATTGCACATTGGTAGCGACATACAGCCCTCTGTTGTACGCTCCACGAGAGCGGTGGACGAGTACTACAGGTGAGCGAGGCCTTACGTAGTGTCTGTCCACTGTGACTGTCCCCAGTAGTCTTCAATAAATACAAAGTTTTACCCCAGATGAACGAGGCTGAGTTCTGTCACTAACAGCCTTCCTGCATAAGTGAGCAAGTATTTTTACTTTGTATGGAGCTCTGCATGTTCTGTGGAGCTTCCACCACTTTTCCATACCTCTTCGAGAACGTACGTGGAATCTGTCAGTTCCTCTGAGAGGCTGTACAACCTTGGTCTCCCTCCCTTTCCTGGGGAGGAGCTTTAGGAAGGTGGAATTTGTCTGTTTGGTAAGGATCCATGCCATGTGTCCTGCTCCTTATGAACAGATGAGGAGAACACTTAATCCTACACCTAGCAGAGGAGGAAGGAGGCCTGAGAGCATGCCTCTGTTGCCTACAGGGCTAGAACATGTGGGTCATAGTCCTTGAGCCAAGCTTGCTGGTCAGACAGTTTGATATCACGGCCAGTATCGTACCTCTCTGCTTCCTCCAAATAAAACATACAAGAATACTATAGTTGTACTCTGCTTTAACATTTTATATAGGGTCAGACTGCTCAGTACAAACCAAGTACTTTGGTAGCACAAAGGTAGTAGGACAAAGCCCAGCAGCATCAAAAGGCACTTGTATTGTGTGTGACATGGACACCCCATAAACTAAGGAGCTACCTTAAGGGACTCACCTCCTCTAGCTGTTTGTTCAAACAATGCTGGGCTGTGTCTGGGCAGGCGAGTTACAGGCTGTTTTGATCATATGCGCTTACATGAAGCAGGAATTAAGTACCAATGACACAGCATTTATGAAAAAGGGGTGACAGTCTCCTTGTGCTATGAGAGGGCTGATGTGAAAGATACATCGTTCTATACATAAACTGGAACAGGAGAATACAAAAAAAAAAGCCTCACTGTAGCAGAGTCCTTGAGGACAGCAAAAATGTGTCATTTCAGATTTACCTTTCTGAAGTTCTACAAAGAAAGGGTTTCTATTTAAGACAATGTTTGGCTGTAGCACAAGGACATGTTAACTAGGAAAGGCAGATGTCACACGTAATTGTCCTAGTTGTCCTCTGGTGGAAGGGCACTAATGATTGCAGTAATGCCCGTGGTGCAGGAGGAGGAACAAGAAAGAGAAGTCCTTCCAGAGGGCTGGGCCTGCAGGAGTTCTGCTGTGAACAAGGAGAGCTAGCTGCTTGTACGCGAGATCACTGTGCAAGACAAAGCCAGGACGCTCACCCAGAGAGTACACACAAATAAGTGCACCTGAGACCACCCGGTTACAGTCCTGAGGTAAAAGCAAACACTTATATTGTGCCTTCATAACAGTGTCTGGGGCCCAATGGTGATGCTGCTGTTTGTCACTCGGATCCCATACCAGCCTGCCCAGAACTGTGTGTCTTGGCCTCCGTGCTGAAACCAGATGTAGCGAACTCCAGCTGGGTAATTCTGGAAGGTGTGAGAAATCTGCAGAGAGAGAAGAAATGTCCTCTTGATTTGCTTAAACAAAGCAAGCACGCTGACCTAGAAGCTCAGACAAGATAACTTCCACTGAAAGGGCATCATACCTCCTTGGAGGGACAGGAAAAAACCTTTTATTCAGCTCCAGAACCTTCTCCAAGTCAAACACAACTAAGTTAGATTCTTAGGTATGTTTGTTCGTGTAAGCAACAACGTAATGTGGATTCTACAGCCAACCCAACCAGTTAAACATGTTTAGCAGTTAAATCAGCAATATTTTAAATGCAGTAGTTTTAAAAGAAAACTTCTTGACCCAGTAAGAATGAGAACCATGCTCTTGTAGCTTAGCTATTTAGATAAAATCTTAAGTAAAAACCAGAAAGAATTAACAACCCTGAGGTAAAACAGCACAGAAGCCCAGGGGATACTCTAGAAAGCCGTGGTCACCCAACAAACCAAACCTTGCTTTTTCATGGCCCTACTGCTCCTTCATCACTACCAACAGCAAGGACTTAGGTTCAGTGCTGAGTGGAGGTGGCTGAAGAACAAAGTGGGCCAGGTAACACTTGCAAGATTCCAGTATCACAGTGCTGATGTCCAGCTACTGCTTGCAGGGGCTGCTGCTTACCTCTCTCCACACCGCATCGTTCCACTGCTGTATAACCACTGGCTCGGGGCAGAACTCCTCGAGGACAATGTAGTCTTCGGAAAGCAGCCTCACTATCAGTTCATAGCGACACCCACAGTCGAATCTGGCAGCGTACCTGGAGAGGCAGGGAGAAATCGAGGAGCAGGGCTGTGTATACAGCGTTTGGTTCTGTTTAGTGTGCAAAATACAGCCTCTGAGGGGATCCCTGTCTGCAGCGGAGGAATGTCATCCCCCACAGCTATGAAGATTGGAAACTTCCAGCCATCTGGCTCTTCACAGACACCTTACAGCCCACTGAATAAGCTGATTTATCTTACCCTTTACTCAAGAGCTACAGCTCCCAAAGGATAAGGAACTTGCTCTCTGGCACTCACTTATCGCTAGGCCAATGCCAGGAAGTCTGGTGTTGAGGGCATAAACTTACCAGTCCTTGACTACAATTTCAGGCCGTTTCTCATCCATCAACTCATTCCAGTACCCTTCTTTCTTCAGGGTAATGAGTTGAGACTTGAAGCATGGCCTGCAACAGAAATATTCACAGCTTCACAAAACACACCTCTTCCCTCTCAACGTCCACGCTTTTCCTGACAGCTTTACTCTTACCAAAGCCCACCCAGACCCTGATGGTCTGAGAGACTGATGTGGCTATGTCATGCCTTTTGCAATAGCCACAAGTAGACATGGAAGCACCCTGCTTAGCTTCACTCCCAGATAAAAGCTAAGTTACCTACAGGCTGGACTGAGAGGGGTCCCCAGGCTTGTAGCACTTGTGTTGGTAGCAGGAAGCTGCTGCTTAATGGATGTAAAAGCAGCTCATACTCCTGCATTGACAGCTTTTATTGCAAGCTGTTAGCATGATGGACACCTACCACTCTTAGAGGTTACAGAGCTTTTCCAGGGCATGTCACTAGCCTGCCAAACCTTAACCTTTGCCCACTGCCTCTGGGAGAAGCGGAGATCCCATGTGGATTATATGACTATAAAAAAAGTTCCAGGAAATTCCTGGTGGGGACAGAGGAATTTAGCACATGCTGCCATTAATTCTCTCAGCAGTACACCTGTCTCTTCAGACCAACTCGTGTAAGAGGTTCACTGAGCTCCTTCCTTTTCCTTCCACTGGACTAAGGCTCAGTGATGTGCCTCAAGCCTTCCAACCGTAGTGCCTTGACAGACGGGCAGGGAGCAGGTCTCCCAGCTCTGGATTACAGCAATCCAGTTCTTACCCATAGGAAGTGACAAAGTATTTGTGTACGTTGGGGTCTGCCATGTCTGTTCCATGAGGTCCAGGCAGAGCCTCAATCTTCCATTTATCTCCCTCATTGTTATCGAGTTTCCAGTGCTGAAAGTTCTCTAAAAAAGTAGATAGCAAAGATGAGCATTAGCATGTCACTTCAGCTCCCAGCAGCACCTCTGCTTCTGTTAAAGAACCAGCACAGAAGAGTAGTAGGAACCAACTCGTGAGCAGGCCGATACGCTGGGTTTTCTTACAGCTGAAAGCGACTCCTGTCTTTCTGTTGCCATCACTTTTAAGGTAGGACAGCAGGTAGCAGCACCTTTCTGACCACACAATCAGTAATAAAGTAAAGCAGAATTTCTCTAGTCACAGTAACAAAAGTAACAAAGATTCTCCTGCTGTCCAGACGTTTAGTCCCAACACATGACAGGTTCATTTGCACATTGCACTTGTCGTGGGAATGAACTGCCACTGTCTGCAGTTCTTGGGCCTTAATGATGCCAGAGATTTTTTTTCTGGCTGCAACCCCAGAGATGTATTTAAACCTACCAGGGATAAGTATTGGTGTTGCAGATGTTTACGTGCAGATCTGCCCCATGAGTCGCTGGGCAGTCCCTCACCAGCAGTAACACGGAACACTGACTCACTCTGGATGACTGTTAGGAAACTCTTAGCCCTCTACCATAAATAATTAAACAAACCTTCAGCACAGGGGTTTTTGATTAAGTTTCTCTTCAAGCTGCAGAGCATATAGAAGACCTTCCAGTCGGAGATGCTCCTGTCCAGGTTCTGGGTGTAGAACCCCTCCCGCTGGCACTTGCGCTTCCATAGGGTGGTCAGATCCACCACGTACCGCCACTGCGTGCAGACCAGCCTGCAGGCTCGCAGCAGGTCCCGGGCCGGGAGCAGCGAGAACAGCTCCACCAGCACGTCTTCGGGGAGGTCGCCAATGCTTGTCATCACCGACAGACCAACCGACAGACAGACCTACCGCGGCGGGGGCAACGCGACGGGAAGTCCCGGGGCACCGGCAGCGCTGAGGTCGGGGAAAGAAGCAGATTTTCCTGGTCACTAACGGCACCTGACGGCCGGTCGCTCCCTGGCTCCCGCACCGAGCTACGGCCCCACACCCGGGCAGCGCTCACCCTCCCTCCCTCCCCAGCCCGGCCCCACCTGGGCTCCACCCGTCTGCGCCCTCCG
>VXBZ01009850.1:27373-48912 GCA_013399135.1 Heliornis fulica | reverse complement strand
CAGGGAGGGGAGAAAGCTTTGTGGGGAGATGCCTCCCACTGACCATCTTGTAGATGTAAGTATCGTCTTCAGAAGAAGCAGGGGAAAAGGGAACCTGCTGTGAACTGCTCTGTGAACCAGCTGCCTGATGGGGGCTGGATAGAAAGGGAGTCCAGTTAGAGGGATGGGTTGTGTGAGCACTCACAGATCAGTTCACTGAAATACATAGGGGCAGATAATCCCAGAGGCATGTGTGCCTGGCCATAGCCCTGCAGGGCATTTCAGAAACCACGTTTTGCCTTCCTGCACTGCCAGGACCAGAATGTCCTCAAGCACTGGCCACTGCAGGGAACTGGCATGGCCTCTCACCTGGTGTCAAACAAGCCAACCTCCTGCTGGTACTGCCATGGACCCCACAACAGGTCCAAAGCTCTTTTCCACATTATGCAAGAGCAAACTGGTGCATACATGAGGTAGGAGATGAGAGCAAAGAGCATGTGGCCCACTGCCCTGTGGGCTAGTTTTTCTTAACACAAGCCTTTGACAGGGACAGGAGATGGGGGTAGAGGAAGGATGGTATCAGAGCTCTGCTACTTGCAACACTTCCAAAAGGTCCTGATGTCAAGCAGTGCCATTTCCATCTCACTTAATGCAGCTCCTCTCATTAATATTGACACATGAAGCATTGCAAAACAAAGCAGATAAAATCCTGATCCAGATATGAGTAATGACTTCGCATTTTTTTGTAAATTAAACCTAATCTTGTGTTGACTGTGCTATACAAGGAGAAATAATGAAACAGATTAAGATGAGATCTTGTTCACTCTTGCTGAACAAAAGCCAATTAATTGCCAGCAGGATTATTGTGAAGTCTCTCTCCTCTTAGACAAATATAATCAGATAGAGTCTAGGTGCTAGCAGAGGAGCCCTGCTTACTGGAGCAGTAACTGCCTGGACAGATGCATACAGTGTGGAGACTCCTACCTTGTTTTTCCCCCATCTCTTTCCTATCCACATACAGGAGAAGGATGCTTTGGAACCAGCACACAACCCAGCTTTGCCTACTCTGTCAAGAAGGAGGTTAAGGAAGAAGTCAAGGAAGTCCCTTTCTCCTGTCTTGGGCAGACCCCTCCTCATCTGTACATCACTCCTGACACATCCATCTAGCCTTTCTTCAAAGCTCTCTGGCTACAAAGGCTTGGCAAGTTCTGTCCTAGCAGTCCTTCACCATGCTGAGATTTTTCCTCTCTGTTATCCAAGCTAAATGCCTGCTGCAGTCCCTCTGTGACCTGCCTGAGCCACAGCAAAGCCACCTTCTATCTTTCTGCCACTATGACAAGCAGGGAGGTCGTTCCTGCCTTCTCATCTGTCCAGCTCCCTGTACAAACCAGAAACTTGGGAAAAAACGGGGATTGGAGAAAAAGGATCCAGCATCATTGCCCTCCTGGGAAACTGAGGGAAGATTTGCACGAGGAACAACTATGGGATTTGATAAAAGACTTCAGCGCTGCAAGGCTTGTCACTTGGGTGAGATTAATGTGCTGCTGGCTGCACCCAGGACCATACAGGAGCCCTAAGCCACCACTAGAAGACACAACAGAGGTTGTGGTGCTGAAGGCTGGTGGTACATCACAAAACCAGCTGGCACAGAGAAGCGAATCCTACATCTGCCTGGGAAGCTCCAGGGTAGGAGCAGAAAACAGCACCAGCATGCCTGAAAAAACCCAGGAACACCCATGTTGAACTCTCTGTCCCACCCCAAGAGCAGAGTGAAGTTAGAGCCACCCAACCCTGCCACTTCGCAACGACCCCCACCTTCCTGATGGCACCCAGAGGTCCCCACACCCCGCCAGGGAAGGAATCTCTAACAGCTAGAAATAAAAGGCATTGAGTGAATTTGTGGGCAATTTACTTTGAGAAAATACTTTTTACTTTCACAACAGGTTAAAAAAATAAAAAGTAAAATTAAACCCTGTCAAAGCCTGCAGCACTGGCATTGACAGACAAAAATGACTTAACAGAAAAAAAATGGGCAGAGAAAGCGATTTTCTTTGCCTGCATTGCCAGGGGACTTAAATCTTGTTTTTTTGCCCGTCACCACCAAGTGGAATAATCCAATATATTAAAGCTAATGTGCTTCTTGTATTTATTGCTGTGTATTTGACCTAACAGAGTTTTATTCCTACATTAAGAATAAAACCATTCCAGAAGGCAAGCTGCAAAGCTCTAGATCAATTACTACCTTCTCCAACAGCTGAAAAGTGAGTTATTTCTTGTAAAATGAAAAAAGTAGAAAATAATAATCAAAATAAAAAACCTCCTTCCCCCTTGTGCAATGAGTTCTGCACTGCAGATCTTGTGGAGTTAGGTAATACTGAATTTGGTTTCTAAGCAACATTTAAAAGCATCAGGCAGCAGCCCCAGTCACCCTTTTCAGGTGCTCATGTCCCCCATCCTGCCCAGCTCAAACTCCCAGTCACCCACTGCCAGTGGGAAACTGGGTTTGGGAAAGCAGAGTGTGCAGCTCCAGCCCACGTGTTCCACCGTGCCCTTGGGGAGCATGTTGGGTTCAAGTGCACCCAGCAGCACCAGGATACCAAACCCCCCTGTGCAAGGAAGCTCTTGTTGGTAAGCAAAAACTGCAGACACAAAGCCAAGAGACAGAATCACAGAATGGTGAGGTTGGAAAAGACCTTTAGGATCATCAAGTCCAACCGTCCCTGTCCTCTCCTAAACCATCTCCCTGAGCACCTCATCTCCCATCTGTTCAATACACCCAGGGGTGGGGACTCCACCCCCTCCCTGGGCAGCCTGTCCCACACCCCCACAGCTCTCTGGGGGAAGAATTTCTTCTGACATCTCATCTGAACCTGCCCTGGCACAGCTTGAGGCCACTCCCCTTGTCCTGTGCCCTGTCCCTGGGCACAAGAGACCATCGCCCACCTCTCTCCAACCTCCCCTCAGGTCATTCCAGGCAGGGAGAAGGTCTCCCCTCAGCCTCCTCTTCTCCAGACTGACCCCCCCCTCCCAGCTCCCTCAGCTGCTCCTCAGCAGGTTTGTTCTCCAGACCCTTCCCCAGCCTGGTCACCCTCCTCTGGACCTGCTCCAGGACCTCCATGTCCTTCTTGGAGTGAGGGGACCAGAACTGGACACAGCACGTGTATGTGAGGGGTAAGGAAGGAGCGGGCAGAGGCTGGTGGATAACTCACTGATCTGAATCTGCTGCAACAGGGGTGAACACAGTCCTTGCTGTGCCCAGGCGTG
This sequence comes from Heliornis fulica, assembly GCA_013399135.1. Taxonomy (NCBI): domain Eukaryota; kingdom Metazoa; phylum Chordata; class Aves; order Gruiformes; family Heliornithidae; genus Heliornis; species Heliornis fulica. Next base: position 45,669 of record VXBZ01009850.1, on the reverse strand, counting down.
GGGCAGGCCCACGGTCACACCAGGCACAGGATGGCACCTGTCTGGGAGGGGTTCAGACCCACTTGTGCGCTTCTGGCTCTTCACTTGGAGTGATCAACTGGCACGTCTGGTTCTGGAGACCCCCTGAGGCAACACCAACTCCTAGTACCATCCCTGAGGGCTTCTCACTGTCAGGGCTGAGACCCTCAAATCAGCCTGTCGCAGACAGCAACACTCATACCTGCTGATGCCACTGTGCCGCTGTTTCTCAGGGCACAGGGGGTGCTGGAAGCTGTCTGGGTACATCTGAAGAAGTAGAAGACTGTTTTTTCATAAAAATGTTGATGGTAGCAGTGATTAGCTGAAACAAAGGGAATTATTTGTTGATTTGTTGGCACTGGGTGTTTCAGCACGCTGTGCTCTGGTTTAGCACACTCCTTACAGGAAAGGAGCTGCTGCTGATGGACATTGGGTCTGTGCTTCTGTTCTTGGCAGTCAGTGGGGATGGAAAAGAGGTGGGGAGAGGGGCCTTGATACAGGCAGCTACACCTAAGAGACAATAAAAAAATACCTAAAAAACAATAATTAAAAAAAAAAAAAAAAGCCTGGGAGACATAAATTCCTGAGCTGTGTCCAGGCAGCACTTAGAGGGCCATGAGACACCTGGGTGACTCTGAACTATCAGCAGATTTTATTACCTTCCATGAGCTATCAGCCCTCCTTCAGCTCAGGGATGGCTGGGACACAAGCCCTGCCTTAGCTGGGGGTGGCACAGGGCACCCAAGAGCTCCAAGCCCACAGCCCCGTTTCCTGAGCCACGTGCCAGCCCTGTGAAGCCTCGTTCACTGCTTTGTACAGCTCCAACACAGCATGTGGCCATGCAGAAGGGAAATTTGGACACAATTGGCATACATTAAGAAAAAGCATTTGAATTGTTAGGATTTCAGCATGGCAAAGTCATTCCTCTAAGTGGACAGGGTTTCTTTTTTTTATTTTTTTATTTTCTCTTATGCTATCATCATGCAGACAGAGCTTAAAGCAATTTGAATAGACATAACTGAATTCCTGTACCTGCATAAGTCCCAGTTACATTTAACTGCAGCCTTCAGCTCAAATGAAACCAGCAAATTTGGACAAACTAGTCTGTTTAATAGCTTCTTGGAAGGTTTTTTGCTGCTTTTTTTTTTTTTTAAGCCTCAAATAACTGTTTTGTACATGCAGCCCTAACTCTCACTTGCCTGGGAATTTTTAAATTATTGATCAGGACAAGAGCTCTCCCTTCACACACACTCCATCTAATCCTTCCATTTACTGTGGTTTTTGCCTGCATGCAAAATGAATGACATTTCATTTCATTTCCAAGCCCCATCGGTGTCAAGGTCTCCCTCCCTCAACAGCAACACCCAGGTGGTGTCAGATGGGAACCCACACAAGCTCTCCCTCCCTGAGCACACCACTGGTGCACATCTGTGTGGCAGAAAGCAGCAGAAGGGGTTGGTTTATGCCCAGTGGGTAGAGAAACAGCCAGGAAATACCCCAGGGTGTCTGGAGAGTGTCTAGCACAAGAGGTGAGAAAATGGACCACGCTGGTCTCATCAGCGAAGTGACGAAGCGCTGGAAGTGACATCTGTCTTGCCCCATGCTGGAATCTGTCCTGCCCAGCCCTGAGATGTCAGCACCCCACACATCTGCAGGCAACACTCTGGGCTTCCTCCTTGATGAGTTTCACTCATTAGCAATGCTGCAACCTCCCCCTCCCCACCCCAAACACAAGGAGCAGCCGCCTGCAGAGACCTTTGAACTGCCTGAATAATTTAATCAAACCCATTCCCTTATCTCCCCACACCACCAGACAGCTAACCTGTATCTCCAGAGCTCCTTAGAGCTAATAGAGAGGCAGAGGTGCTGCTGTTTTCTAATGACTTGCATACTACCACCCAGAAACCCTATCCAAGCTTCTCCAGGCTGCTTTCCACCCCCTTCCTTCACATTTGCTCCAAGTCTAACAATCTTGGATAGGAGGAGGTGGGATAGTCAAGGTGGGAGCGACTCCTGTACAGCTGTGACCTTCCTTTGGACTCCAAGTTTCATGCCTCAGGTTCACTTTGCTCCTCTGGTCTTTCAAAACTCTTCAGGAACCTTTCCTGGGAACTCGAGCCCTGCTGAGCTGAGCACCTCAGAGAGGGGCAGGCAGACCTGGCACGGCAAGCACGAACAGAAGCAGGCAGAGCACCACGCAGGGCATGGAACACACAGCATGCCGATAGAAACCACACGGAGAGCCACCATCCCCGTGTCCCCAGTGTCCCTGAGAGGGCTTTGCTCCAGCTCCAGACACCTGCCCTGCAAGTGCCACGCAGCTTCACAGCCACGTCAGTGCTGGTGCCCGCTGTGCCATCCACTGCCGCTGCTCCACGCTTCGCCTGACGCCAGCCATCAGTCCCCTCTGCAGGTCTCTCGGGCAGCCCTGCTCGTCACTCCAGCATGCCGGGCTCCCACAGAAAGCCTGGCTTCATCAGTATGCACAGCAGCAATTCCCTGGCTCATCCGCAGAGGTAATCAGGAGTCTGAAGCTGGCCTCAGAGACCACATAGCCCAATTAAGCACTTGACACTATCACAGTCCCACCTGGAAACAGACCTGGAGAAATTACCCTATGTGTATCTGCAAATCACTAGATAAGGATGAACAGCTCCTTTAAAAACAGCAAATGTCCCTTTAAAAACAACAGGCAGCGCTTGCAACACCTGGGCTTGTGCAAAGTGCTGGGGCTGGAGAAAGAAAAGAGGAAAACTCCAGTGAGAGGCAAACTCTGGGTGTCTCCTGGTACACACAGGAGTGCGTGTGAACACCTTCATGTGTGTACACTGAAGGTAGGAGCCATGTCACTGCCTCATTTGGGCACCTGGCCCCACAACACACAGGACATGGTGGCACAGACCAGCCCCTGATGATCAGAGTCCCCCTGATGCAGAAGGAATAGGAACATGACCCAGATCTTGTCTGATAAACAAGGAATAACACTGCTACATGGCACAGATCCTACATCCCACAGCTTGGACAAAAATCTATTGACCCAACACCCTTAGTGCTTTGGGGATCAATAACTCCAAGAGAGAGGTCCCAGGCCAAACTGCTGCCATCCTTCCCAGCATGGTCACCAGGGCTGTTGTGCAGCCCACTGCAGTCTTTCCATCCCAAGCTCATGGATAGGGAAGGAACCAGGTGATAGACGTCAAGGACAGCTTCGATACCAGACTAGACACCATCAGTCAATCACATCACAAGTCAATTGACACAGAGTCCACTGAGGCATTCATTTGCCACCTGGAAATCTTTTAACCACAGCTCTGAAGACTCTTTAATGACAGGGATGTTTCTTTACACTGTCTTTCTTCAGAATTAATTCTAACAGCTTCATTATAAAGAATAAATAACAAAGGCACATGGCAAAGGACTCCTTGAGAGTCCAGGGGGACAAATTTCTCCTGTCCCTAAAGAGATCCCAGGAAAAAAAAAGGGAAAAAGAAAGAAGTATAATGCTTCTGAAGAGCTGAGTAAATAATGAACAGGAAATCCTTTCCCCGGCACAAAGTCAGCAGAGTTCCATGAATAATTTACAGCTGCTAAGGGAAAAAAAAAAAAAAAAAAAAAAGAAGAATATAAATGCTTTCCTGCCTCCTGGACCCTCTCTCTGGGATCAGCACTGCTGAGCTTGGGGGTTTCCCTCCAAGGAAGAGAAGACTCCAGAACGTTCCTGAGCACCTCTGTGCTGCTGGACCCAACGTGTCCAACCTGCGCAGTCTCCCTGCATGGCTGTTGAACATGTCACCTCATTTTCAAGGTCTCATGTGCACAGTTACAGCCCTCAAGACAATTCTACCACCTGATCCTACCCAACCAAGCACTGAGGAAATCAATCCATCCAAGGGTATGGCCATGGAGTAGAGTGAGGGGTCCAGGGCTGCTGGACATCTCTCTCCCACTGTGTGCTGGGCATGTCCTCTCCCCAGCGCAGCCAGCCGGCTCTGTGAGCACTCCCACCCTGTCAGGTCTGAACTCTCCATTCAGCTGAGCTGTATCATTCTCTGGCTTCTTCTTGACAACACCACACTATCTTCTACAGCCCCTTTCATTCCCACAGCTCAGAATGCCCTGAGCTTCCCAACAAGCATGAATGAGGTAATTAAATGACAGTGCTCCTTTGAGGTATTAAGAGATCCCCTCAGACCTCACTGAAATGCTTCCACATCTAGATGGCATTAGGAGCTGGGAGATAACAGTTATGCAGACTCATTTTACTTCCTAGGCCCCTCTCTAAGTTTTGATCCAGTCAGGATTTTCACAAATTATACCATTGAAATTAAGTTTCCACCATAAATACTGTGAATAATTTTTGCAAAGTGAGTGCAGGAGTTGGAACTCCTATTTGGAACTTGCTATTTGATGATGGGTAAAAGGTGCCTTTCAAAGTCCTGGTGGTTAGATTCACTGAATCCATAGATGCTGACTAGCAATAAACTAGGTATTGTCTCCTGGCAACATTTATGACAGTCTGGCTTCATATTCTCCACTTGACTACATATTCCTACAGGTTAGGCCATCCCCCAAAGCTAAAGGTAGTGCTCTGGATGCTATCAGAGTTGCACACACGCTTTCCTACACTGAGCTATTGCACAGGAGCAGAACACAAGGGGACATAACTCTAGACCATAACTCTGCAGTTCATGTCTGTCCATTGTGCTCACACTGCATCAGCACACATGCCAGCAGGCTGTAAGGCCCTGGGGTTGTTCAGCCTGGAGGAGACCTCATGGTGGTCTGGGGCTTCCTGATGAGGGGCAGCGAAGGGGCAAGCGCTGATCCCCTCTCTGTGGGGACCAGGGACAGAACCCGAGGGAACAGCATGAAGCTGCACCAGGGGAGGGTCAGGCTGGGTGTCAGGAGGAGGTTCTGTCCTGAGAGGGGTGTCAGGCACTGGGACAGGCTCCCCAGGGAAGTGGTCCCAAGCTGGACCGAGGTCAAGAAGCATCTGGACTATGGGCTCAGTCCCACACTCTGACTGGGCTGGTCCTGTGTGGAGCCAGGAGTTGGACTCGATGGTCCTGATGGGTCCTTCCAGCTCAGGAGAGTCTGGGATTCTATGACTGATGGCCTCAGGCAGGCAGAGCTTACCACCACTCTCCACTTTCCCCTGGACTGACTGCAGGCAAGTCTGGCTCACCCTTAGCCACAGGCCAGAGCTCCGAGACCCAGGACAGACAGCAGGCAACAGGGACTTTTTGGAGACCAGTTGTCAACAGGGACCTTTTGGAGGCCAGCTGTCAACAGGGACCTTTTGGAGGCCAGCTGTCGTGGCCAGCCCAGCCCCTGGGCCAGGGAAGCCATCAGCCTTTCAACACAAATGATCGACTGCGCAAAGCAGCTTCCACAGGGAAGGGGGAAATGAATTCTTCCCTGATCCCTCTCCTGAGCTCAGCTTATCCCTGAAGCATGAGATTCAATTACCCTTATCATTATTGTAGCTTGCCTCGCTAGAAATGTTATTAGCAATGATGAAATTATCCAGCCCTGTTTTACACTGGAGAGAAACGTGGCAGGTTCCTCACGACAGCTGCGAGGAAGCAGGTGTCCTCCTCGGCACCAGGGAAAGGTTCCTCTCCACGTGCCACCCAGACCCCAAAGGCAGGCCAGGACCCTGGCCTTGAGCTGTGGGACACCCCCACGGCAGCAGCCACCAGCACACACAGCAGCAGAGCCCTCCTGAACAGCACCTGGGCTTCCAGGTCTCTTAGTGACATGGTACAGAGCCGGCTGTGGACATCAAGTCCCAAGCCCATGACGAGGACCTGGAGACTCATGCCCAGTGTGTAGTGGCACAGGCCAGGGAGGACACAGCCAGACTCCCAGGGCTTCTCTCAGGCTCTATCTGTACTAAGTACAGAGCATCTGCCTCCACCTTGGCAGCAGGCACACACAGTGTGGGGGCACCCCCCCAACTTCACCCGTCTCAATTACAGAGTATTGTTGTGCCTGCAGGCCCTGGGACTCAGGGACCAGGTGATGGACCTCTAAGAGCAGCACTTACCCAGCTGAACGACACAACCAGCGTGCTGCTTCTCTCCCTCCTCTCTCGGGAGGGACCTGGAGGCTGGACACTTCTCAGCACAGCCAGCCCGGAGCAACAGCAGCTCCCAAGGCCCACAAGGACTCACAAGCCAAGCTCACCGTGTCAGCAACCAGCACATCCAGTAGCTAATGAGGAAGGCAAGCCAGAGCCATCAGGGAGACAATTAAGTTTGAACCAACCCTCTAATCCCCACCATGCCCCTTCCAGTCCTTTCTTGTTTGGTTCAGGTTGAAGCAGAGCTGGAAGGAGCCTCAGCCTTGCTCAGAAGCAACCAAACCAGGAACAGCGAAGGTGGATCTGTGGTGCCCTAGTAAAAGGGGTGTATGTGTGATAGAAGGGACAGTGGTGGGCTTGCAGAACACAGCTGTGCATAGGAGGTCCAGAGGCTACTGAGGGACAGCCCATCATACACAGAGGCAGGACAGCAGTGAAACACCACAGGAGTGCAGCACAGATGTGCATGGGGAGATCAGGGCTTCTGCCAGGGGAAGTGGCGGTGCACGGGCACGACGATGAGCTCCAGAGCTGAGGCACAGCCAGCACAAGGCTGGCAACACCATGCTGTACACACCAAGGTGTATGTGGGTTACATCAGCCAGGCATAACTTGTAAGGTTAGAAGGTGTTGCCATCGAGGCAGAGGAGCCAAAGCAGACAGGCCAGCTGCACAGGAGATGGTGTGCTCAGGTCCAGGTGGCGTTGCATTGGGAAGCACAGTGTTACATGCAGACACACAGACACACAAAATGGCACTTAAGAAGAGCATCATGTCAGGCATCTTGTTCACAGAGCCCTGCTTGGGAGTTGAAGGTCTCATCTCCTTGGCCTCTGGCTTCCCTCTGCACATCCAACACGCCCTGAAGGTGCTTCCACTTCTCCAGCCAGCTCCAATCCCTCCTGAGCTCCTTCTCCCCTTGGAGTCGGTTTTAAATTCATCACTGTTTTAAAGAAAGCACTTAAAGAACAGAGCAGAACTGATAGCTAAATTAAACCTGCTGAGAGTGCCTGTTTAATTGAAAATGCCATCTGTAATTTAAATGTCAGAACTGGGATCATTATTAAAACCCTCCTTGATTACTGCGCCTCATTTCACAGTTTCAAAACAGACACGAAAATGCTGCAAATGGGCCATGTAACACAGCACCACCAAGTAATTAATAAGCCTCCCCACCACACACCAGTGGGGCCAGGCCAGCTCAGCCCAACCCCACAGCCATTGCTCCTTCCCTCCTTGTCCTGGGGCAGAGTGAGGTCCCCTCTGAGGTATAGGTGTGCACTGGAGGCAGCTCTGCCCCTTCACTGACTACCCCTTTGGCAGGCATGAGCTGCCTGCTCCGAGCTCCTGCCCTCAGGAAACCCATGAGCACCCCATGGGGTGCTGTCCCATTGTCTCCTGTCACCCACACATGGCTCCCCTGCTTTGCTGCTCTGTACCCAGCTCTTATCAATGCAAGGGGAGAAGAGGTGGCTGGTGGAGCCGGGGATCCCCATCCCTGGATATATTTAAAAGATGGACAGACGACCCTGTCAGGGATATGGCTTAGGAGAGGACAGGGATGGTTGGACTTGATGACCTTAATGGTCTTTTCCAACCTCATCATTCTGTGATTCTGTGAGAAGGACGAGCTCACGCCCATATCGAAGTCAGAGTGCTTTATCCTGAACCCAGCTAGGCTACCAGCAGCTCTGACTCAGAGGAGGGAAGAAAATAAATCAGCCAGCTGCTGAAGTAGCAGCACCAAAGGCAGGTTTGTATTAAACAAGCACCATCCATCATTCTAAGACCACAGTTAATAAACCACAGGGCCTCAGTAAATTACAGCAGGAGCCAGAGGAACATGCTGGCCACCAAATGCACACGCTCCAAGTCATCTCCTGCTTGCTCCCCCACTCCTGGGGAGGGTGGTGTGTGGGGGAGCAGGGCAGGAGAGCAGCTGGCATCCCCCACAGCTCACTGCCAGGGAGACCTGCAGCAGCAGAGCTGACTTCAGGTGTCCAGAGAAACCTGCCACCAACCTCAGGTGCAAGACCACATCCACCTCCTGGTGAGGGTAGGGGACCCCATTGTCATCATGCCCTCTAGACCCCCCTTTTTTGTACGGATACTGTGTGCAGTGGAGAGGCTTAAGCTAATCAGCACTGCAGTGGGGGCGCTGGGAGCACACCTAATTAGTCATTAACGGCCACTATGAGAGTTGGAGGAGATTTTAATGAGTACCTGGCCACAACACTACTGCCAGCTGCCTCTTTCCATCTCCTCTACTTGCTCACTTTAGCTCAGACTTAGTCTGGGGCGGTGGTATGGGGTGAAAACCACCCACTCCTCCAACACCAGGAGCAGATGGAGAGGAGGCAAACCAGTGTCCAGTGCCCCAGCACTGGTTTGCCTGACACAGGCTGCCATGTCCAGAGGCAGCAGCACACATCAACAGTGCAGAGAAGCAGCTGAGGAGATTATGCATACAACTCTCCCCACCCCAAACCCTGACCTTCCTAGTTGTTTTTAATTTTACTCCTTCACAATGCAAAGAACAGAAAAAGAAATAATTGGGAAATCAGAAAATGCATCAAAGAGACGAGCTAGGACAAAGGGTAATTAATATTGCCCCTCAGCTAACTCTGTGAAGTCCACTGTAATTAGATGGCAAAGTACTCTACATAAAGAAACAAGTGAGCACAAACAGAATCATAGCACAGAAAGCTCAGGCCACATTAAAAAAACCCACAGTAATTGAAACCATAATAATCTGTAACAATTAATGAAACTTTCTGGCAACATCTTCAGGCTGTAACATTAGACGTGGCAATTTTTAAAGACAAATGGGACACTATAAAAGGAGAAGGGAAGGGGGAAGGCTCTGGTGACAAGCAGTGCCAGGAGCTGATCTCGTCTATCAGTGACAGTCAAACCTCCCAGCAGTCTCCCACGGTGGGCAAGTGGATCCTCCCACAGCTCGGCACACCAGCCTCACCAAAACGGACACGAAGCCCTTGGAAAGGCCACACACCTGAAGAGCCTCCATACCTCCATGCTGGCATCATCCCCCCCCTGTCAGCATCTCAAACACAGCCCCACACCTGCTTACAACACAGGCACTTGGCACTCAGAAGTCATTTCCCTGTATCAGAGCTCAGTGGGAGGATCCTCAAGAGCCTCGTAAGAGAACTATAGCACCATCAACCTGGTTTCAAACAAGGCACTGACAGGCAGGATATTGTTTAGGAGAAAAAAAGCTGTCAGGAAGAAAGGAGGTTGCTCCCCTGTATGCTGATCTCTGTCCTGCCCAGCAGTCCCATGCTCAGACACTTGATCTGCTTTTATTTTGAAGCTTGGAGACCGTGGCTGGTGGCAACTGGAAGCAGAGTTGCACTCAGTTGCACATGGATTTAGCAAGCAGAGGCCACACGAGCTCAGTCTGGACTAGAGGCACACAGTTTTTCCAAGGTACACCCAATCTTTTGTCTCCAGAATCTCTAGGTTTGTTGCACACCACATCAGAGTGGAGAGGTAACTCAGCATCACTGGCAAAGGTATTGCATACACAGGATTCACCTGAAAATCCTTGGGCTGAGGCTACCACTTCCCTCCTGATGGATGACACCAAGCAACTGCTGTCTTCTGGACACACTCAATGAGTGTGGAAATGGGCACGTGAGAAAATCCAGTTGTCTCCTTTTCTATGTACCTTTAGACTTGATGCTTTACAAAATATGCTCCCTCTGTTCTGAGCAAAATAGTCCTTTCCCTTTGGGTAGGCAGACTCTGGAGAGCGGTAGCCATAAAATCCGATTTCTTTCCACATTAGCTACTCACACAACATTAAATTAGGATAGTTGTTAACACACCAGAACAATTGTCATCTCCTTTCTAAGAAGCAGCAGCATGTGATGCAATAGAATAGATTCTATTAATTAGGGTCAGGAGTCTGTGTGTTTTCCCAGCTTGGTTTGGAGATGAGGAGGACTCACTTCCAGCTGTAACATGGAGCGTTCCCCTCCCCAGCACCCAGTAATCTGGAGGTAGCACCTTCTTCTGTCTACATATTCTTCCTCCTAGCAGCAGGAGGATTGGAAAGTTTGACTTTGTGTGACTGAGTGACAACAAAGCACTTAGAGCCCTGATTAACTGTAATCTCAGGTATGTTCCAGAGATGCACCCTAGTATTATTTTCAGATTCAGTACTAACATTTGTGAGTAGAAAAGTATTAAACTAACTACTCCAAGCAGTAATAAATGCTAAGCTCAGCAGTCAGATATTGGAGTACAAGGAAGCAAACCAGGACTGGTTGTTGAAGGCCACCCATGAGTCAGCACCAGAGTTGATGATGGGGACACAAATCAGCCTCCTCCTCCTGCCACCATCAGATTTTCATCTGGAGAGACCCCTCTGCAGGTCAGCCAGCTGCTGTGAACCCACCTTGCTCTGCTTGCAGCACATCAAATGCTTCCTCAGACACTGCTAACTCTGGATTCCTTCCCCACAGATTGTGTTCAGGGGTGTGTGTCCCTCCCCTTCACCAGCACATCAACAACACCACAGTTACTTCAGAGCACTGGGACAATTTCAACCAGCTCAGCACCTTCAGAAAGTCTTTACTCCATGTTCCATAGCAGAAGTGAGACGAGATAGCAAGAAATGTCAGGTTCAGGCATCTCAAACACTGTTTCTTGCATCAATAACTGAGGTTTTTGGGTTTGTATTTGGAAGATGCACTCTTGGAAGATGCACTCTTGAGAGTCTGTTCTTGGCAGAGCAGCATACATGAGTTATTCCTTAAGTTCTTTTAACTTAACACAAACTAAATTGAAGAGATAAGAGAAGAATCCCCCTTGCCTGAAGAGCACCACTATGCTTTTGATAAAGAAACATCCATTAAGTGATCTGTGCATTGTATATAGTTAAATCACTTTTATCATCACTTTTGAGAGAAGCCAAGCTACTCAAGGAACATCCCTCTAATAATCCTAAAAAATCCCCTGAGGATTTTTCCATTCTGCACCTGAGCATGTATTTCCATGATGGATTCATTACACCTCATTGAGTGAAGGATGGCTCATTTTTAAGAAGACTTATAAATATGTATTCACCTGATAGACTAGAGGAACTAATCTAGGTTTGAAAAGGTCCATAATTATGAATTTACAAGTTCTTCCTTAATTGTCCCTAAGGGATGGATGGGGTAGGGATAGGGGGAAAAAAGAAGAAAAAAGAAAAAAGAAAAGAAGAGCATCTGGAGCTACAGGGGGGTGGTACACAACATTAGAGATGCTCTGCTTCTGAGCACAGCAGCTCAGCAGAAACACAAAGTTTTCAGAGTGTGGGAAGAGCAGGATTACTACAGGAATCAGGCTGATACTTTGGGAACAGAGTTAGTCCACACGGGTGTAACACACAAATAAAACAAGCCCAGTCTCCACGACTGTTCTCCGCTCCCACCACCCACCCCTCCCCCGCATCTCTGAGCAGTGCCACCTTCTCCCAGCAACGAGACCAACAAAACCACAGCCCAGCTCTCCTGCTAAGCAAGCCACATAATTAGCAGAACCTTTCTATACTTCTAGGTCTTCTCTCCCTAATTTGTTTTAATTAGAGATTCTGCTGCTGGCAGGGCTGGCTGGCAGCCCTGGGAACAAGATGAAGCAGCCACAGTCCCTCACAGAGGTACTGCAAGCTTCCCCCCACCCCCATCCCCTTTGCAAAGGGGAGCAGGGGTGCTGGCCCACTAGTCCCAGCTCTGATCCCAAGGGGAGTTCGCTGCTCTGCTCAGCTCCTCCTTCCTTCCAAGCCCCTCTCCCACCTTTCAGAAGCAACTTGCCCAAGGCAGGCTGGGAGAAAGCTCCAGAGCTGGGCTTGCTCTTTAACATCAGAAGTTGATCTGGCCATTCCTCTCCCTTTCACCTTCCTGGAGCACATCCATCTAGATCTTTCTCTCCTGAGAGAGATGAGCCAGGAGGTGGGGAAGCACCCTGGGTACCCAGCAACTATTCCTCCTGGCAGGCTTCCTGCTCCCTGCAGCGAGACCGTTGGTCTGCACAGGAGAGCTGGACCCTTGGGATCAGGCATTTTTCTGCAGAAATTACATTACCCTTTCTTTTGATTTGTGATTTTTATTTGTGCACCTCAGTCAGATGCAGATTTTCTTCCCTTCCAAATTTCCCTGAGATGCAAAAGTTTCTAATTAACCGGAAAGGCTTTTTATTCCTTACAACTCTCCAGTTATGAATAATGATACTAGCTCATAAATGAAAATTGTCTTTCTATTTAAATTCTGTAATTTTGGGTGGGTAAATGGGGAAAAAAGCAAGCATGAAGCAGTGGCCCTTGGGTCATTTGCAACTTATTAATTTCAAGCAGAGCTCTTAGCTAGCTTATTAGCACTGAGTATACTACAGTGGAATTTAATGGCTAGGATATTAATTACCTTGCAGATTTTCATATACAGAAAATGGTTTATTTTCATGTGACAAGGCAGCAGTAACAAGAGGATCGTTCACTAATCTCAGCTCAGGGTTTTGTTGTGCTGGTTCTGGCAACAGACTCGTGTGGGATACGCTGAGCCCTCTGCCTGGTGCCATACCTCACCAGGACAGCCTGTGACAGTGAGTTGTCCCTGAAGGGATGGGTCCTTGCCCCAAACTGAGGCAGCCTGGAAGAAACCCAGAGCTCCACACTTCACAACTGGAGCTGGCACAGACATACACCACGCTGAGAGTCCCTCTGGAATCACTCTGTGGCAGAATGCTGCAGACACACAAGTTGTTTCTGTACAGAAACGGGAGAAAACTAATCAGCTGCCTCCCACCCACCCCAGGGCAGCAGCTGTCCATAGGAGTGATCCATCAGAAGACACAGCCACCACTCCATCTTCTCCAGAGCCTGTGGATGGTTCTGGAGCTACAAGGTACGTGTGTGGGTGAGCATTAACAGCCATGTAGGTAGCTGCAGAGTGTTCTTAAATGCCAGGGTACTCTGGATATTATCTACTCCCATTAATTTTAACATAAGATGCATAAGTGAGCCTTTCACCCACGCTTTGAGGAGCCACCTGTCCCTGTCCCACATGCCATGGTCTCATTGAGCTCCAATCACACAGCTGTCCATGCAGAACACAGGTCACTCAGTTGACTGTAAACGGAAGCAAATAAAATGCAACAGCACTTCACAGTCACCGCTCAGCGCTCCGCAGTAACAGCACAGCGATGCTGCAGCTTGTCCTGGCATTTTCTCCCGAGGAAGGATTCCACCTGCTTTGGGATTCGACACAAGGACAGTAATTTGCATGTCTGTTAAAGCAGCCTGACCCCTCACACACCACGCTGCTGCCCAGCGACCACTTGCAGAGCTGCACTTGCCAGAAAAGCTGCTCACCCTCCCACACAGCCATTAAAAACCCTGATAAACAAAGCAGAATTCCCCAACAGATCTCGATGGAGAAAACTGAACCATAAAACAATTTATACAACTAAAGCTCTAGAAAAGACACGGAGTCTCACTGCTAAAGCAGCAGCTGTTACCACAAGTGGGGTGTTCGTGGGTGCCCCCCAAGCTAAGCACAGTGGCCCCTCTTCACCTAGGGAAGGCCACGGCCGTTTGAGTGGGGGTGCAGTGTGAAGCCTTCAGATGGCATCAGCAGCTGTTAAAGGACAGAGAGCCAGACACCACCCCAAATGCTTGTATCTGACACACATTCTGGGGCTGTTCACTGAAGAAAGGAGCACAAGGTGGGACTGCAGGACAAATTATTCCAGACAAAGGAGGAGTTCTTGAAAGCACAACGGTCAAGGTAAAACACCAGAAGTGAATGCAGCAGAGAAACCATCTGTCTATGACAAGATCCTCATCTAAACAAGCCCTGTTGGGGGACCAGAGGGGACACCTCTAGTACCACACAGTGCCTGCAATGTTTGTTTCCTGGAGGCTGAAGCAGAACCATTGCAACACAAAGAGGACGTGGACAAAGGAGAAACATGGAAAAAAAACCTACAAAACCCAAACCCCCAGAGGTAGCTACAGCTTTATGCTGGCATGAACCATAGATTCAACCATACAGCCTCCTCCCAGGGCTGCCTCACTCTTTGGCAGGGAATAAAACAGGGCAGTGAGGAGAGGAGACAAAGCAGCATCATGCCCAAAGGCTGCACTAAGGAGCAGGGACAACAGGGAGAAAACCCGTGAAGAGTCACAGCACATGGAATGGCAGCTGGTGGAGTAAAACAAAGGCAGAGAGGACAACTCCAGATCAAAATTACATTTCCTCCCTCTCCCCCCTTTCTTGAATTTTTAAACCCTGCTAATTCCTAATAACCCTTTTTCAAATAAAAACCATTATTTCATATGCTCAGTTCTTCAAAGAAGTTAAAGGATCCGGCCCTTTCTCTCCCCTTTGTACCTTCTTCAGATGCATCTGTTGAATATGGAGGAGCACTCCTTTTATATTTCCAGCTCAAAAAGATCAAAACAAGGATCTGGGGACTGGTCTCTGAATTGTTACTAGGAAAGAGACCCAGAAGCATTGTTGCTAATCTGATCCTGCCTCTGTCCTCTCTCAGATACTTCCCAGCTCCTTCAGCCCCGTGCATCTGTCCTTACATCTCCACCACTTCACTGGGGATGGGGAGAATCATGACCAAGGTGGCTAGATATTTCTCCTCTGTTATTTTTCCTTAAGTGAAAATGTCATTTCAGCTAAGCTAAAATCTCAGAGTTGGGGAAGGATTTTATTTATTTCTATTTTTAAAGAATAACCCATGTATTTGCTAGAGGAAGGAGGGGATATAGATAAAAATTCAAAGATGTTCAGTGAAAAGAACATATTCTGATTGTTGTAGTTCCAAAGAAACCAAAGCTTCTCATCCCACCCTAGGCTAGTGTCTCTCTCTAATGTCCAGGTCTCTACACACTTTTTCCCCAGTTTGCTGAAGCGTGACCCTCTCAGGCCCTGGGTCACACCAACCTTTGTCCAGCCAACTCAAGTTTGTGTTCAGGGAGGTGGGGACAGGTCTAGGGACAAGGGAAAGCCACATGGTACTGCACATCACACAGCACTGCCTTCAGCCCCCTCCCTGCAGGCTGCTGGGAATTGAGGTGATGATTATCTCAGTTTAATGAGGGGTCATTAATTCCTCTAGGCAGAGGTTCCCCAAGCAATGACAGCTCAAGGGTCAAAGTACTTTTTGCACACTGAAAACAATCAAAGCAAGACCATGTGGCTGAGTCTTCCCCAGTTTTAATGGCTGCTCACAGGGGCATTTCAGGAGTCTCCTGTTTTGTGACAGCTGGAATTACGGGCAGTTCTACTAAAAGGACCTTTTTATGGTGCAGATAGATGCTCTAATCTGTTTTAATGGCTTTTCCAGCAAAGCCTTTGACACATTCTCATTACAGTAATGCTTTAATGCAGAAAGCATTCATACGATTAGGATAAAGTCTTCAAGATCTCCTCTTTATGGAGGTTTTTTTATTTCAACACTGTTTTTCAACTCACACAGCAGGACCAGCTTTAAAAGCTGCTTTATTCAGACCAAATTGGACCAATTCCATCCTTCAACAAAAAAACCCCAAACCCTACTTCCTAGTTACTAGGTCAGCACCACAGCTGGTGTAAACACGCATTGCCCTCCTCTGCAATCCAGGCCAAGTCAGAGAAGTGCTTTGCAGCCAAGTGGTGCCAGCTTGGGATGTTATCCAGTTTCCATAGACAGCATGTTGTGCAGACACCCCCACCCACCACACTCACCCCCAGACCCCTGTTCTCTTCAGCTCTGAGCAGAGGACAGGGTAACATTCATTTCATCACATGCTACTTACGTGCCCAGAGCCCTGTTTCTTCCAGCTCCACCAGTTAAGTCCAGGTACACCTGCCACTTGCTGGGCACAGCTCTGAAACATCACCTTTGGTTGCTAACAAAGAAGGAGAAGCCTGCATAGCCCATATAACCAGCAAGCAGGTAATGCCCAGTCTCAGGGAACACGTTTAAAGGGAGAATATAGCATAGAACAAGGATCAGACAATTTTTTCTGAGCTAAATCAGGTAATCACAGGACCTTTGGTCTCCTGTCAGTGACAAGGAACATGAATTCATCAGAAACACAGTTTTTGAACCTGGTAAACTTCAACTCACAGCTGATCAGAGGGGATAAGGACTGGTCATCCCCACTGACCATAGAACATCCTTGGAAAACCACTTCCACAGGTGGAGTGGTTTCCTTCAATGATGTTACGACACAAGTGTAAGCATGGAATGACTTCTGTGTTTTGGCCACAGGAAGCCATAGAGAAAGCCTGGGCTCTGGCAGGTCTGACAGCACTTGTCTGCTACCTCAGGATCTGCCTGGGCCAGGCACAAACTGCAGATCTGAGTGCTGTCTGTTTGCAGAACATCATCTCTGGTTATCTCCAGTGTAAGCATCAGAGTGGGCAGCTGGCTCTGCCTGTATGAGAGCCCATCAGTCAGCCCACACGGGCTCTGTAATTTGTTGTGCAAGATTGAAGAGTCAAAATGAAAGAGCTGCCAGCCCAGCCCAAACACCTCTGAGCTTTGCCCCAAGGAGAGCTCCACAGCATCACCCCACATCTTCTTTCTCCATTCAGACCTCCTGACCTGGGGGAGGGACCCAACAACTGCATCGTTCCTTTGGTGAAATCCTGCAGCTGAGCATCACTCCTCACCACGAGGCATCGGACACAAGTCTTACCATGCAACAGCCCCACACCACTAGAGATGTGTTTCCATTTCTGACTTTCTTACTGCCTTCCTTCACCTATAAAACAGGTCCAGTGAAGAAAAGCTGCTCCTCAGAGTGACTTGGAAGATGCTTTCATCTGATGACTGCCAGAACAAGCTCAAAATAACCCGAAGGAATAAGCTGTCTTCAATAAACACCAAGATTCTAAAGTTTCCCTTAAACCCAAACTTGTCACAGTGTTGATGGGGAGGATGGGAAGTATTTGTACTGTCCTGCAGCGTGACCCATGTGAGTGCTTCCAGCTCAGACCTCGTGCTGCTGGCTACCTCAGCTAACACACACATTAGTGCCCTCCCCCCACCCCAAGAGCCCTGAGTTAGCTTAAATACAGCAGAACAACCTCCTTCCCTAAACCAGCAAAATAAAAACTCTTTCTGAAGCCTCAGCTGCTTTCTACATCATGTCTGAGCATCATCTGGCTGCCCCTGCCAAGCAAGACGCCCAGTGTCAGCAGCAGAGCTGAACTGCAGCCAGTCCTGGGGAGGGGGTGTGGTGGTGGAGAATCCCAGGAGCCCCCCAAGTGATTCAGGACCATTTCCCACTCCTACAAGGGGGAACAGAAAGACAAGAGGGTGGTCAGCAAGTGTGGCTCATCCTGCAGAACAGGCAGCAATGCTGCTGCCCAGAGCAGAGGCTCATTAAAGGATGTAAACAGGCTGTCTCAGAGGGCAGATTTATTCTTAATGGGACAAGCAAGGAAAACCTTTGCCTCCTCATTTCACACTGATGATGATGTGAATGAATTTTCTATTGGCTTGAAATAATATTTCACCAGGAGATGACTGCCAGCAGAGGGGGTCATGGATTTTTCTATTTGCCCTGCTGAGAGGAAAAGGGCTCTGGTGAAAGGCAGAGAGAGCTGGCACCAACTTTGTCTCTGGGCTCAGGAGGAGCAGGCAGCATCTCCGCTCTGCTGGAGCAGGGAAGAGGCACCTCTGTTCCCACAGCTGCCAAGGGAAGGGTGCAGAGTGGTGGTGTGGAGAGTGGGGTCTGGGCAGAGCCTCACACAGGCAGCCCCAGGTCAGGGGGAAACGCCAGTCGCTCTGATGGAAGCAAAACAAGCGACAGCTCGTGACCCAGATGACATAACGAGGGCAGTGTGTGTCTTTCATAGAATCATAGAATCACAGAATTGTTAAGGCTGGAAATGACCCCTAAGATCATCCAGTCCAACCATTAACCTACCACCACCAAGTCTACCCTTAGACCATGTCCTCAAGCACCGCATCTCCCCGTCTGTTAAACCCCTCCAGGGATGGGGACTCAACCCCCTCCTTGGGCAGCCTATTCCAATGCTTGATGACTCTCTCAGGACAGAAGTTCTTCCTAAGATCCAACCTAAATTTTCCCTGGAGCAACTTGAGGCCATTACCTCGACTTCTGTCACCTGTTACTGGGGAGAAGAGACCAACCCCCACCTCACTGCAACCTCCTTTCAGG
>VXBZ01009850.1:8925-21974 GCA_013399135.1 Heliornis fulica | reverse complement strand
CTCAAGTTGTGCCAGGGAAAATTTAGGTTGGATATTAGGAAGAACTTCTTTACTGAGAGAGTCCTCAAGCACTGGAACAGGCTGCCCAGGGATGTGGTTGAGTCCCCATCTCTTGAGGTGTTTAACGGACGGGGAGATGCGGTGCTTGAGGACATGGTCTAAGGGTAGACTTGGTGGCGGTAGGTTAATGGTTGGACTGGATGATCTTAGGGGTCATTTCCAGCCTTAAAAATGATTCTATGATAAATTGGCAACCTAAGGACCAGTCCCTCACCATCTCATCCTGCCTTCATTAAAACAGAGGGTTGATTTATACCACAGTGTGTTCTTGCCAACGTTTTCAAGCCTCTGCTCTTGGGACCCCAACCACACATCCACACCCGTGCCCACACGCCAGGAGGGGCGCTGAGCACTTCAGAACTGCCAGGATGTATTTCAGCAGCAAGTTGCACAGGGCAATTTGTCCTTTGACACTGACCCAAGAAGCAGAGGAGTGAGGGAAGAGAAAAAGCATTTCCTTCTTGTCACAGTTGAATCAGCAACAGCAGCTGTGGGATCAGGCAGCCTGGTCCCCTTCCATCCCCGAGTACCGGGTCAGGTCCCTCGGTCCCGCGAGCGAACAGTTGAACCGTGGGCCTGACAATTAACATGCAAGACAGACGAGAGAACCAGGGCTCATTTTCAACTTGTCAGGGCCCACAAAATAAATTACAGAATAAAATCCCAGAATGACAGAATAATGAGCAATTCATTTGAAATGTAAAATAAATAGGTAAATCTCTAGCGAGCTGGCAGAATAAATGGGATTCAGCTGACATTTGGTGATTAAATTAAACAGTAATGACCTCATGAATAATGGGCTACAGGATTGAATGTGGAGGGCAATATTTTCTTAAGTGGGGGGCAGAGGGACAACACATCCAGGAAGAGGCAAGCTCCACTTTTTTGATTATTTTTTTTAAACACTCTGCACAAATTCTCCACTTCTGAAGAGCTACACAGCCCTGAGGACATAGACCTCCTCTGCAGAAGCCAGCCAAGGCCCTGTTGCCTCCAGGAGCCTCAGACAAGGTATCCAGCAGCAAGAGGATTCCCAGCCCTGAACAGCTGGTACCTCTGGCACAGAGTGGCCAAGGGAAACCAAATGGGAAGATTCCTCCTCAGGCAGCTGCAGCATTAGTTGAGGGCACAAGCAGGATCACAGGCCTTACTGCTCCCCTTTGGGTAGGGAAAAAGAAGTTCAAAGCTCCCACAACACTGGGCATGCAGCTGGGCACCCTTCCTAGCAAAGCCACCTCCCATGCCCAGGCTCCCACCTTGCCCTGTGTTGCATCCCAGCCTCCTGGGCACCCCGGTGTCACTCCACACCGAATGCAGAGCCAGGTTTTAGAGTTTCCCCTCCCTCCCCTGCCCTCAGCTGCTGGTATTATGTTGGTATTATTAAAGGATTATGTTATCAGGGTTTCTAGGGTAATGACAGCTGCTGTTTCCTGACCTGCAGTTCTGAGCTTGTTCTTTTACTTATCAGCTACAGACAGAGCTGTCGCTGACCCCTGCTGTTATTACGAGCTAAATCCACTGGTGTCCCAAGATGCCTTCCCCAATCTGCGGCCGGCCAGCCTCTTCTCTAAAAAGCAGGATCGATCCCTGAGGGCATGGGGCCAATCTCTTCTTTTTCCCAGCCTAGGGATGCAGTTGATTGAGGGAGTTCATTTCTTTGTTTGTTTTAATTTAGTCATTGACCAAGGAAGAGGTGAAAAGTGAAATTTCCTCTTGGACTAAATCCAGCAAATCCCCTTTTGTATCCAACAGAACAGAAACAAAGACTGTTGCAAATCACACCCAAGCATTTCAAAAAAACACCAACACTGAAACTTAAAATATTTATCTTCCTGCCTCACTTCAGCCTCCCTTCACCAACTTTGACTCAAAACTTCATTTCACAGCTCTGCTTGGAAAAGGTTTTTTTCCTGACTCCTCAGGCCTGGCAGCAGCACCCACAAGGACAGCCGGCAGCACTCAGCCACAGCAAAGCCCCCAGCCCCTTTTTGTGTACAAGCCCACCCTGCTCACAGCACCAGAGAGGTGAAGGCACCAGAGGCTGCAGGGAGCCTCAAACCCAGGGCCATTTCAGCTGTGGCCATCGCTGCTGGGCTACAGCCAGACGGATGCTCCTGCGTGGTGAAGCTCAGCCTGAGGTCAGGAAACAAAGAGGGGGGACTTGGGGGCACACACACAACACTGCCATCCCCTTGGGGAAGGGAGATGTGGCACGACCCAGACCAGGCTGAAAATCTACAGTCTTGGCAGTTATTTGTGCAGACATCTGCATCCCTTGACTTTCCACTGCCTGCCCACATCTGCATCTCCCAGTTCCCAGGCAGTCGGACAGCTAAGGCTCTATTTGAGAAAGGAGGGACAGCAAGACCCAGGGGTGGCACTGCTGAGGGACAGAGGCCTTTCCAAGATGTGAAATTAACTCATCAAGAGAGCATCCAGTGTGGCAAGTATTGCCATAGCAATGTTCCACTTAAAATCTGCAGCACAAAATGCAGATGATTTGGGCAAGAACTATTTCCTCTCCCAATGCAGGACAAACTTGCTGGTCTAATACCTTCCCCTCCCCCAGTCAGAGCTAAGAAGAAGTGTTGCCACAGGCTAACAGATTGAGAGTGAGGAAATAAATCAAGATCTACAGAGATATAAAACCTAATAATTCTATTAAGACCAAGTTAAGACAATTAAATGCTGGTGAGACATCAAAAAGCTAAGTAGCCTGGAGAAGTTGATTTTATAAATGAACCAATTCATTTAAATCTGTGCCCTCATAAATTGCATTTCATTCCTGCTGCACATCTGAAGCCCCAAACCTCTCTTGCTGAGAGTCCCGTGCCCTGCTAAGGGACTCTCCTGGGAGCAGTGCTCCCCTCAATTACTCCTCACCCAGTATCAGTAAGGAGTGAGCTGCAGCTCTGGAGGGGTGGAAAGGCACAGACCACTCAGCATTTCTGGTTCTCCTTCAGAATCAGAAGGAATTTAAGTGTCACAATACTTTGCTGACCTGTGTTACCATTCTCTGTGCATCCCTACTCTTGACCTTGATTTCTCTGTGTCTCAAAGCACCTATCTATAAACTAGGGAATTATATTACTCCACGGGGAGGAGATGCAAAAGACAGATAATTAAGGCTCGTACAGGTTCTGGGACTTTGACATAGAAGATGCTATGCAGAGGCAAAGGGCTGTTAGGAGAAATACTGAGTTTAATTAGAACTAACATCCACCCTGGAGGCACAGATGCTCCATTTGCTCTAAATACCAGCACAGGTCTGATCCAGCCCTGGGTAACAATCATTTAGATGAGTTTATATTATGTGCAGAAGAGGAAACTGGGATTTGTGTCCCATAGCTGGTACATATAGAGAGGCTCAGTTACATCCCTTACACCAGGAAGGAATCACTTGTGAGCCTGACTCAGCCCAGGATGTTTCCAGCTTTAATGGCCAGCCACTCCATCTTGTCCCATGGGGCCACAGGCACACCTCTGGACCTGCCAGGATCTGGAGGTCAGTGGCTCCAGTTCAGACCTAGATCACCACCACCAGTGCTGGCACTCACACTTGTTCCTCCCACAACCTGAAAGTCTTCAGAATAACTCAAGGCAGCTGCACCAGCCCTCAACACCCCATTCCAGCAGAGGACATTCCTCTTCCTATCACCCCAGGACCAGAGCTGTCTCTAGCAGAAGGGAAAGTAACTTATGTGAGCAGAAAGAGCCATAAAGCAGCTGAAGAGGATTTAACTACACAGCTCTGTACAAAGCAAAAATCCCTGCAACATACTTGTAAAGCCTGAGCCAGCCACCCAGCTGATCCCCAGATAGCTCCTACTTGCTCTGGGTAATGCCACCACCGTTGCCTCGCAGGTCTCAGTCAAGCTATTCCAGGCTAAAACCCAGCCCCAGTGCACTGGAAATAATAAATAAATAACTAACCAAACCCAAACCTTGGCTAAATCCCTGTACATCATCTCCTGATGCTTTTGCTGGAAGATAGGAAGTTTCTGCTGACTTGGTAAAATAAATGAACAATGAGACATAACTCACCCTCTCTCAACCTCTCCCCCTTCGCTGCCCTCCCCCTGCCTTCTCCTCAGCCCCCTTCTCTCAGCCTGTCTCACCATTTCCTCCTGGTTTCTTTCCATGCCTGTAGGTTTATCTGCACAGTGATTAAGAGCCCTGAGAAAGACCATCTCTCATTGTTATGAGAAAAGCACCCCACCTTTATCCAGCCAGCAGAATGAAATATTTGGGCTCAGCTCTATATCTTGAGAGGCAATTCCAGGGGGGAGTCTGGGGTTTCCCTGTGCGTCCTTCCCAGAGTTCCCTCTACCTTCCACCTGGGCAGAAAGCCCACAAGCCAAGGGGTCTGCAGTTAGAGATCCCTGAGGACTTTCAGCATGTGCTAGATGCCCTGGGGTTGCAGATCCCTGCAGAGACAGAGCTTTGAAGACAGCCATGGCCTTGGCAAATGCCCGATGGCAGAGTCATAGAATCATACACTCATAGAATGATTAGGGTTAGAAGGGACTCCCAGAGGTCATCTAGTCCAACACCCCTGCAAGAAGCAGGGACACCCCCAAATACATCAGGTTGCTCAGGGCCTCATCCAACCTGGCCTTGAACGTCTCCAGGGATGGGGCATCCACCACCTCCCTGGGCAACCTGTTCCAGTGCTCCACCACTCTCACAGGAAAGAACTTTTTTCTAATATCCAATCTAAATCTCCCTCCCTCTATTTTAAAACCATCACCCCTTGTCCTGTCACAACAGGCCCTACTGAACAGCCTCTCCCCATCTTTCTTGTAGGCCCCCTTGAGGTCTGTGCATTCCCAAAGTTTAAGAGCAGGAGATGCTTTCAGAAGCCCTTCTGCCAAAATGTCAGCAAGTTCTGCATCGCTAGAAGCCCCAACGACAGATAATAACCCTAATAAAACAAAGAGACTAATACATCTGAACCAACATCTAGTAAAAGAAGGGGAAATTTAATTGGAAGTGTTGTCTGTAATTTAAATGTCAAAGGAGAATTCGTTCCTGTGCTTCCTGCTGCTCACAGCCATAAACCAGCAGTTTTGGTGGCTGAGGAGGGGCCACAAGGAAATGTCAAAGAGGGGGTTAGAGCTCCAGCTCCCGGCACTCACTGCCCCCTGCTCTGAGGAGTGGGCAGACGCTGCCCTAACAATCCTGTTCAAGCCTGTATGCCCAGATATTCAGCCAACAGCATTTCCATGGTGTGACCAGTGCTGCTGAGGATGAAACCGGGCTGGAGGCTCCCAGTATATGGCTTGCAGCACCCCAACTCCTGTGGGTTCTCCAAACACAGCGTCACCCACAGCTCTTCTCCATAGACTCTTGCTACAGGCAAGACAGACACATATTTCACATGGTGTGCAACATCCACAGGAATGTTTTGGAAGCTGTGAAACCCCAACAGACCCCAGGACAGGTGTGGCACAGAGGGAGATGTGTGGAGGCAGAGACAGCTCCACAGCAACTCGCACAGTGGCTGCACCACCAGCCAGCTCCAGCCAAGTCCCTTTCCCCTGGGCCTTGTGTTAAGCACTCACACCAACACTGGAGCCAGCACAGTTCAGGGCTGGGGCAGCTCTACTAACACAACCACATTCTGTCCCTTAGCAAAGGAAAATCGAAACATTAAGGTCTCCTTGAAGAAATGTCACATCCTGAGTGTTTTTTATTTACTTGCCTGCAAGCCAGCGGTTGTTTAGACAGACATCCAGCTTCATTTGTTTACAGCAGTACAACCAGAGGCATATTTCTTTTGTATTGATGACTTAAGTTACACCTCTTATTCCTTGGACTCTCTCTTTTGTGTAAAGAAAATGACACTTGCTACATTAATACACAGAATGAATCCAATTTGGTGATCACACAGAAGCACATTCCTCCTCCCGCACCGCTAACACTCCCACGCAGCAGCAGCGAAATAAGGACCTTTTGTTCCCATGGATAAACTTCTCTAAGTGTTTGTGCACTGGTCTCCAGCTCAGAAAGCACCTGAGCCACGTACCTGCTGGCATGGATTTGAAAGCAACACGGCACAGAGATGAACACCAGCTGAAAGGTTGGCTGCAGATTACCAAGGTCAAAGCACCGTGTTTGTTTTCAAAGTGATTGACTTGCATCCGTGCTAGTTGTTGAGGGCAGCAGGGCTGTATGCAATGCTGGAAAGGAGTAACTTTTCAAATGCCCTGCTCAGTGGTGACATGTATTTCAACTAGAAATGAGCATAAACTGCACCAGTTTGGGACAGCTCCCACCCAATCTACTGGAGATAAATGTCTTGATTAAACTGAAGATTTAGGCAATCATTTTCAGGGTGGAAGGGATTTATTTTTTTAGATTCAATGCTAGAGAACCTGATTTAAAAAAAATTGATTTGACTTCCATTTGGAAGAAAATAAAATACATGTCTGTGTTTCCTATGAAATTGTCTTTGCACTTCTGACCTACTCAAATTCAAACATCTTGCTGGCTTTGCTCACATTCACCCACACACAGCCTGGTGAAACCAGGCCCTGGTGAAAGCAGAGCCCTGTGCTCTGCTTGAAACCCTTTGCCAGGAGGGCTGAATAGGTGGAGCTGAGAGATTTCTGCTGCAGAGGGACAGCACTGCAAGTCCGAGGGCTCCAGTGCAGCAGCAAGAGGGACCACACACATTTACACCTAAGCACAGGAACACTCAACATTTAGAGTAAGCTCACATTCGAGACCAGGAATCAAAATTAACCCCTTTAAATCACATCTGGGGTCAGAGCAGGAGGAGAAGGTCTCTCTCCCCTTCAGTGAGACTCCCAGCATTACTGGGGGACCTGGCTGCCACCCAGCCTCTCCAAACATTGAATTTCACAATAACACACACACATGCTCTAGCCTGGTGACTATAACAGAGCACTGATGGAAGCCTTTGCCTCCTTCCCCCAGTAAGAGAGCAGCCCTTGGTTCAGCAGCAGAGATGAGGTACTCCAGCTCAGTGCATCAGACGGGAGGTCAGGCCAGGTCCTCCAGCAGCAGAGCCGCCAGCCAAGACCCCATCAGAGAGAACCACTCCTGTGCTCTGCTATTGTTCTCCTCCCTTTTCACATCTGTTCCTCTTGAAGCAGGATCAGACTCTAGCAGCAGCAGAGCGGTAGCACGATACCTCCCAGGGAGACCTTTCCTCTCCTCCCTCTTCTAAGAGGTCACCGCAGCTCAAGGCTGCCAACCAAGAGCACACAAGGTCCCACGCCGCTGCAGGGAAAGGGCACACTGTTTACACGAGCCTTGTTCGACATTTCAAACCCTTTTGCTCACTTTCAACAGGCTATAAAGTTTTCCCCATTTAAAAGAGTAACTGTCACAGCAGGAGTCGCCCCAGCTGTCACCCAGTCAAATAAAGCTGGCTACGGGCTCAAAGGTCCGATTCCCACCAGGCTCCACCTTGCGTGACACGGGATCTCAGACCGGCTCTCCAGCGACACACACTGCAGCCCCTGGCACATGCCAGTGTCAGCATTTACACCACAGCTCCACACAGCATCCAAATCCTTTTCAGAAGCTGGATTTGTGAAAGACGTGGTGCTCCCAGTACAGCTCCCTGCACCCATTCAAGGGGAAAACCACAGCACAACCTTCCCTGTCCTTACTTGCTTCACCCCAGTTCTACAAGGAAGGACCAGAAGCATTTTGATTACACAGAGCATTTGCAAAGCTCAAAGCACTGTTATTATCTGTAATTACAGTGTCCCATCCAGCCCACAAGGACATTCTCTTACGTGCTTCTAACCAGCAAAAACGTGTTTTCAGAGGTGTCTCTTACCTTACCAGACAAGAACCTTTTAAGAGCTGTTTTTTGCTGAAATCTGTTAGCACATCATTCCCTCCCAAAGCCTTGCTAGAGCCTCCCAGAGCAAAGCAAAGCCCAGTCCAAACAGTGTATCAAGATCTACCACAAACAACCTCTCCAGCTATTATAATGCAGGTTTACACTCTGCACATTCAGCAGCTTGCTGTGAAGGTTATGGTTATTAAAATACATGTACATTGTCTATTTAGAGCCCTGAAAGCTACAGCCTTGACAAGCTGCGTGGAGTCAGATTCTCATCTCTCTGCTACACTGGCTCTGTGTTGGTGCCACCCTCAATTTTTCTGGAAAGCTTCCCAGGTTTGCCCTGGTGTAATAAAGATCAGCCCCCGGTCGTGAAGGGAGATGGAACAGACAGGTATTTTATTTATAAAGCCTCCCACTCTCTGCCTCCCTGCAAATCACATATCCTGCCAAGTCCCTGCACACTGGAGCTAGAATTAAAATACAATAAATTATTGTAAGAAAAAAGTGCTGAAACCTCGCCCTCATAACATTTCCACAGATGAAGACAATTGAGTACAGAGGATCCAATTAGGAATAAAGAGAGAAAGGCTCAGAAGAGTGATAGCACTTGGGGAGGCAGTGACCTTTCGAAGGGCTACGTTTGCAGGCAGAGCGTGGTACAGGCAGGATGGGGGACCAGCCCCTGGATTGTCACCACCAGAGGCAGCTGGTTTTGGCTGACCTACAAGTGCCAGGGGCTGAGGGAAGGGAGCTTAAGCCTATCTAGGGTCGCTGCAGCAGTGAGAGCCGCAACATCCCCCCAAGCAAACAGGGGAGCTGCTTCATCACTGACTTCCCTGAGTGCAGGATGAGGCCACTCCATCTCATGGCTGTGGGCCAAGACTCCAGAGCAGCTCATTTCTGGCTCTCCCATCCATCCTCAGGACAGCCTCAAGACAGATGACAGGCAGAAACCTCCCCACAGCAGCTCCTTACGGTGACAAACACCACCGAACAGTATCCTGGCAAGTTAAAGCAGAGTCCGCCCAGCGCCTCGCTTCCTCTGCGCGCTGAGGTTTATACCTCTGTCCCCAGCCAGTCACATCCACTTTGAGTGTAATCCTTCAAACCAGCTGCATCCCTCCCCTTCACAAGGGCAGCAGGTAGCACGGGGGAGCAGCCAGACCAGAGGGGTTTCCAGAAAAGGTATTAGCACTGTAGACACAAAGCATATTGCTCTAGCAGCGGGTCAAACCCCACACTTAAAAAACCCACAACCCTCACGTGGATCCCACTTGCCCAGAACCACATCAGGGGAATGTGAGTGCCCTTGAAAAGCCTGTGACTCAACCTGCACTTAGATCACTCTGCAAGGCTATTCCTCACCCAAGATAAACAGCCCTGTGCTCAGCAGGGCATCAGAGTGTTTACAGATTATTTTTTTTTTTTCCTGAAGAACATCTACTCCATAAAACAACAATTAGCTGCACTCTGAATTTATGAGTGTAATTTGCAGTGCTGTTAAAGCATGGGCAGCCGTGGCTTTCACGCAACGGTAATTGTTTGAATTGCCGTGAAGGAGCCAGAACAAGGCACGCTGCCTCGGGGTGGGGGAGGGGGGGGTTTGCTGAGACACTGCTGTCTTTCAGAGGAGAATACTTCCACCACCTTCACAGAGACCTGGGGCACACACCGGTGCCATTATTGCCTGCAGTAATGCAGTAACCACCCCAAACCCATTTGATTTCCACCCAGGAGCACAGTGGGAAGGGTTTTGCTCTGGGTTTTGGCTACCACGTTAGTCAGCTTGGGTTACATCAGCAAGAACCAGATGAGGCAACAAGGACCAAGGAAAGATGGAAGCTAAACATTTGAGAGAAGAATAGTAATTAAAAGACTTCACGTCATTCAGAAATGAAGGAAAAGCACGAGGAGTGGTGTCTCTCCTGTCAAGCTACTTGCTTATGTAAAAGTCACCAGATTCTGATAAGAAATTAGCTGAGAAACTTAGATGTCTCCAGGGAAAACACAGGTATTGAAAGAGATGAGCCTGGATGGAGTTCATGGTGTTCTCACATAGCCAACACCTCTAATGAAAATGAACTCATTTACATATCTAACCACTCAGCACTAGCCTGTGCCAACTAACCAGCAGTCTCCTACCAGAGGTAAGAAGCACCACGTTCCCTCTCGTTTTCCCCTCTCCTCACCTCTGCAGCATCGAGCTGCTCTGCCTGTGACCCAGCCCAGCACTGCTCAGGGCCAGCTCTGGGGCACCAGCAGGTTGGCTGGAGCGCTGGCACATGAAGGACATGGTTTCCACATCAGCCAGAGAGCTTGTGAAGCCAAGAGCCTGTTTTCAAAGGGAAGGGAAAAAAAAAAAGACTAATTCATAGCCTCGAGGTATTTACCTTAATGTTAAATGACAAATGCTTGCAAAACAATATTGCAGAAGCTCCCCGGAGGCGTTAATCAGAGGCTGCCTCTCCCACTAAGCGTGGAGTGACAGATACTTACGGATAGCACCGTGGGGCAGAGCTCTCATTCACAGCCTGCCAGCAGCAAAAGCATCGAACTCCTATTTCAGTACCTAAATTGGGACCTCAGTGCCTTTGTGGGTCTAGACCCAAAGCCTTTCTGTGGGCACATCCACGACTCCAACCACTAGGGATCAGAGAGGTCTGTTATCAGACAAAGCCCTTCTGAAACCAGACGTTCCCAGGTCCACCCCCAGGTCCCCACAAGCCGGGTCGGTGCCAGCAAAAGGCCGTGCAGCTGCTGGAAGGAAACAGTGCTGCCTGCCAGATCGCTCCTGTGACCAAGGGAAGGCTTCCAGAGCAGAGGGGAACAAGCTGCTCTTCCCAGCCTCTCCATCCACTGGGAGAAACCACCGGTCTGAGCCTGCCATGGCTGCCCAGGGTAAATCATAGAATCATAGAATTTTAAGGCTGGAAATGACCCCTAAGATCATCCAGTCCAACCATTAACCTACCGCCACCAAGCCTACCCTTAGACCATGTCCTCAAGCACCGCATCTACCCGTCTGTTAAACACCTCCAGAGATTGGGACTCAACCACCTCCCTGGGTAGACCGTTCCAATGCTCGGTGACTCTCTCAGGACAGAAGTTCTTCCTAAGATCCAACCTAAATTTTCCCTGGCACAGCTTGAGGCCATTACCTCGAGTTCTGTCACCTGTTACTGGGGAGAAGAGACCAACCCCCACCTCACTGCAACCTCCTTTCAGGTAGTTGTAGAGAGCAATAAGGTCTCCCCTCAGTCTCCTCTTCTCCAAACTAAACACCCCCAGCTCCCTCAGCCTCCTCGTAGGGCCTGTTCTCCAGACCCTTCCCCAGCTCCCTCAGCCTCCTCGTAGGGCCTGTTCTCCAGACCCTTCCTCATCCTCGTTGCCCTTCTCTGGACACGCTCCAGCACCTCAACATCCTTCTTGAAGTGAGGGGCCCAGAACTGGACCCAGTACTCGAGGTGAGGCCTCACCAGTGCAGAATACAGGGGGATTATCACCTCCCAGCTCCTGCTGGCCACACCGTTCCTGATCCAAGCCAGGAAGCCATTGGCCCTCTTGGCCACCTGGACACACTGCTGGCTCATGTTTAGGCGGCAAATGTGAGGGGGTTTTTTTGGGTTTTGTTTGTTGGCTCGCCCCTGCTTCTCCCTTCAAAGTACCAAGACAGCAAGGAGGCACAGGGAAGAGCAGCATATGGAGCCGAGCCTTCCTCCCCGTCCCCCGCTATCCCTCCTGCCTGCCAGCAGGCTGCACTCGCGGAAACAGATGGTCCCTTCAGGTCATGGCTCCTCCACACTCATAGCATGCAGCCCAAGACAAGGAGGCAGAAATAAATAGCATGTGATTTAACGGGATAAAAGCCCCGTCTGGCCGGAGGAAACAGCGATGAGTCACAGCACAAGGCTACAGAGAGCTGACACCAACGTGCCTTCCTGCAAGGAGTCAGGGCTCCTTCATGATGAGGGTGGCACCACCGCTCCTGGTTTGTGACAGACTTCTCCAGCAGCAGCACCGAGCCTGTGCTTTGAGTCCTGCCCCACTCAAGATGTACAGCACTCGTGGCCGTGTCAGGTGGATCATGTTTGCCATGATGCTGAAGACTTCACCCCGGACTCATTCCAGCCTTCTCCTCCCTTGCCACCCTCCCATCCCTGCCTTGGCTTGGGTCTCTACCTCGAGCTGCTGCTCACCTCCACTATCACCATCAGCCTGATCCCCCCCTTTGTTTCTGACCCCTCGTTGTACTGGCTCTCCCCAAACTCCCCTCAAGATGTGCTCTAGCTGCTTTTCTGCAAAATACATACAGAATAAGCTGTATTCTACAGAGATGGGCTTTAAATCCTTATTCCCTTCATTGTACACAACTTAAGGCATAATTTTTAAATGGTAGAAGCATGTCTACAGATTTATGTGCATCTTTAAGGTCTAATTTACATAAAAAAACCCAAGTGCAAAGTATTTCTTCGCCCCAGGGCACATCAGATACAAGAACACCTAATGAATTTAAAAATGTTTGGATAAAACTTATATAAACTCTTACATATGCTAATAAGATGAAAGGCTATAATTACGAGCTGAATTGTGTACTGACACAAGTAGCTCTGTGCAATAAACAACAGAATTTCAGTGTCCTTGAATCCAAAATAACATGTTGAGAGAAGACACTTTCCAGTAAATCTATCTCTTCTGGCTCTTTCCAACACCCCTGGAAGCGCAGGCATGCAATAACGTCTCTGCTGGTATAAATTTCATCTTTATAGGGATCGCCCCCTATTTAAGGGCACCTTTCCACTTCCTAAAGAGTGCTGATAGAAGGTAATTATAAACCTTATCTCGTATGATTTGGATCATCAGCTGGCATTCATGGGAAAGGTACATCTAAATGAGGTGTGTATGTGCATAGAGGGGGATTATTCTCACCGAGCTTCAATATACTGATCTTTTCATCCAACATAAATTTTTAATGCAGGAGGAATTTAATTTTGCAATACAAAGCTCAGAAGCAATAGAGTTTGTGTAAACAGCCAGCCACAGGGAAAATGCACTCCACAAATATGTACTGCCAACAAAATCCATTTCCACAGCCGTTTAATTCATGAGTTACTGTCCGTTGTGCTCAAAGTGTCATCCTCCGCGGCACTCAGCCTCCCCCCCA
>VXBZ01009849.1:695037-737303 GCA_013399135.1 Heliornis fulica | reverse complement strand
CCTCCCCTTGGTAAAACCATGCTGGCTACAGCCCTCTTATCCTTAATGTGTCTAGAGACAGCACCAAAGATAAGTCTTTCCATCATCTTTTGCAGGATCAATGACTTGTTAATTATTGTCAAGAGTTCGGCTTTGTTGCAAACACACCCTAGCCCACATGCTCAGGAACACACCGAGCACGAGAGAAGAAGGATGTTCAGCCCAGATTGACATGTCCTTCAACACACTCCTTCTCAGTGAATACAGTGAGGCAATGGGAATGCTTTTGTGTTTGAAAGCAGCTTTGAGTGCAAGAGCAAACAATAAGCACAGAAAATTACCTCCTTTTCAGGTGCAACATGTAGTAGGGGCATGAGTAAAACGTGCCGTGCATGGCTTGTTTTCCCTGAGACTGCAGCAACTGGGAAATTATTTTGGAACATCAGGTAGAGAGAGCTCCCATCAGGCCTTCAGACAAGCCATGGGATCATTGCCAGTGGTTATACCAGCAGTGAAAATGGAAAAAAAAAACCACACAAAGAAAGAGTGGATCACCTGTAATAAAAACATTATGGCAGACAGATAATAAATTTTATTGTAGCTAACAATGAACAAGAACCAGCATCTGCACTGAAGCAGAAAAAGCAGTGAGCGAACACAACAAGACCAGTGACTGTGACTGCAGACTTGCTGAACTCATTAGAAAGGTAGAGGCACCTTATGCAAGATTTATGATGCTGTCTGCAGGAGAAGGGTTGAAGCAAACAAGGGAAGCATGCAAGAATTAAAATATTACTTTAAATATAAGTAAACAAAGTACATTGGTGAACAAATAAGCTGTGGGAATACCATAGGGTCTGAGACACTAGGTCAAAAAACGCTATGTCACCAGGAATCATGAGGAAAGAACATCAACAAACAGCTGCATGCCTGGTCAAGTAAATCAAGTTTCTTCTCCTGTATGTCACAGAAAGCTGCAGCAAAGAGGCTCTGGTGTTTTTTCACCCTGCTGTGCTGTCTGAATTTTAGCTGGGAAAACACAGATCAGAACAGAAAGGCAGAATGAAAATGTGAAGCCCTTCTGCTAAAGTAACAAATCAGAAGAGAAACAGGGTTCAGCAAAATACATGTGCTGGGGCAGGCAGGCATTTGATCTAATTTTTAAATCCCCAGTTTTCCCCAAAGTTATTTATGTATTAGCCAGAGAGAAAACCTAAGCTGAAATACATGTGTTATTTTTTTCTTCTAATATATGTTCCAGTCAAAAGCTGAGATGAAATTTCTGTGCTGTAATTGGCACTACTCAAAGCATATTTCCTTTTTGAAGTCGGTGACTAGTTGAAATATCACCCTTCCCGGTGGCCTACGGTCCCACTCTGAAACAACAAGCTACACGGGTTATTTTCCAGGCCTGTTGTTACTTTTGGCTGTTGAGGAAATCTTTCACCCCTGGTTTTTCAAATTGAACTGAACACTTTCAACTGACATGAGAAATTTTAGGGAGAGTGTCCTGAAAGCCCACCTCCTCCAGCCCTCATGCTGTCTGAAGAATTACCAGGACCAGAAAAAGCTGATGTCCCTTTGCAAGCCGCAGGCACGACAAGCCAGCACCGATTGCAAGGAGCAGGAACAAGCTTGCTCGCAGGCCAGTTCCTGATGGACAGCAGGAAGGGGCTTTCTGCAAAGGCAGAAAGTTACACTAGAGTTAAAATAAAAACCCTAAAACTGTGCTGGTAACACAAATAAGCTTGTACTGGGCCCACGAGGGAATGAAAACTTCTTCATACATCTCTTGACGATGTTTTGGGAAACCCCTTGCCCCAAACACCGCTGTTTTTCTGTCCTCTTCTGTCCCCTTTTGGGCAGTTCCCTGCAGCCTGTTGGTGGTGACCCCCTGCTCCATTTTGTCAACTCTGTTCGTGAATGACAACTTGTTTTAATGGGGATTGACCAGGCAGTTATCTGGCAAACACTCCGGAA
The DNA here is from genome assembly GCA_013399135.1 of Heliornis fulica. Lineage (NCBI taxonomy): Eukaryota > Metazoa > Chordata > Aves > Gruiformes > Heliornithidae > Heliornis > Heliornis fulica. The sequence continues at coordinate 735,344 of VXBZ01009849.1, read as the reverse complement.
GACTCCAATCCAAAAAGCCAATCTTTTCTCAGGTCCAAATCTGCAGGGCTTTAATGAGGCAGTTATCAGAGGTTCATTAAAGATGAGGATCTCCTCGCATAGCTACTAATTGCTCAAACTCACTGGCTTGAGTAGTTTGTGAAAACTGGAGCCTGCCCAGCGATGCTCTCAGTGTAAATTGGTGCAGAGCTTTGTGCCTGCTTTGGAACTTTCCCACTCATGAGTCAAAGCACGTATCAGATTTATTTTCGGTTTTTATCATGACAGAAGAGACTTACTCTGCTGGGGTCTGTGCATACATTTTTCTAGATAAATTATCAACTGCTGGAAGCTGTGCTAGTGTAAACTGTCTCAGGAATCTTTATAAAGGTATTGTCAATAGTATGTTCCCTGTGTGATGTTTGACAACTGGACTACAACTTTTCTAGACATGGATGTAACAATTTGCTGCCTGTGTTCTGATTAAAATCACAGTAAGTTCAAGCCTTGTATGAACGGATGTGGCAAATCACTACTGGATGAAAATGCATTTCCTCAGTGAGAAAGAGAAAGCCTCTGTCATATATCGGTTTTGATCTTTTTAAAAAATCCTTTCGGATTCATGTGCTCGTGCTTTGTATGCATGCAGTCACTTCCAGTTTACCCAGATGCTCCTCAGTTCTACCTTGCAAAATCATTCAAACATGGCACTTGTCCTTCATAATCTATGTATTAAAGTTCATGTCTGAGGGTGCTCAAATGAAGACAGGACCAGATACAACAGAGCTGTCAGTACCACTTGTTTCGCTTAGAAATACACGTTCGATTCAAGACGGTAGGTTCTCTCTCAAGCGCTGGAAAATGATCTCTCAAGCTGCCTTTCTACAGATAACCACCTGAGAAACTGAAACTTGAGTAATTCCATTAGAAACATTTGGGGGTACTGTTATCAGGTTGTAAATTAAACACAGCAAGAGATTTCAGATCTCAGAGGGACATTTTCAGAACACACAAACAACAAGAGAAGCTCACTTGCCTCTGCCAGCTAACCATGGGTGATGCTGTACCTATGAAAATTTACCTCCAACCCTGTCTTCTCCTCACTTGACCTGCTCACTCGTGCAGAAGATGGGACATGCACCTGACAGGCACAGGAAAGTTTGGTCTTGCTTGTTTCTTATGTTGGGTTTTTTTAATGGGAATATTTTTCCAATACGAACTGACAGCTCAACCTGCTTTTTCTAATTGCAGACTTATTGTAAGAGTGGACTTAAAGGAGTGGCAAATTTCTGACAAAGAAGATCTGAAGGAGAAGAAGGGCTCTGCTCCAGAGTGCAGATTTTTCTTGAAGTGTCCCACTGGGCCATCTGTGGTCTCTGTTCTGAAGCTGAAGATGGTTTTGAAATACTCCACTCTGATGCTGAGAGTCTGCACTGGTTTAACTATCTCTAGAGAAATAGCTCAAAGTTCACACTGGCTGAAAGACTTTCTAACATCTTTGAGGGAAAGATCATGGTTAACACTTTTGTACTACAGAAGGGTCCGACTTTGACCAAAAGAATAAAATTTACCTGAATCCAAAACTGTATGTTCCATGCTTCATAGCTATGAAATAGTCCTCTTTTCCCATGCAGAGAGCATCAGAAACCTCATGGCTGAGCATTTCATATTGGCCACTCACCAAACTGCTGCAAGGTGCTGCATCCCCAGGCAGCTTTGTCTCAGCTGAGTCTCAGACTCCCATTATACATTAACACACTCTTCCTGCTGGAGGATGATATTGGTTTACAGATGTATCTGCACAACATTTGTAATAGTTGTGAACTAGAATACTTTTCACGAGGAAAGAACATCACAGAAACAACACTTGTCAAAAAAGCAACAGTTATCACTAACTCTCCCTACCTCTCCTAAGTCCTTAAGGGTCTGACAGTCTTAAGGAATAAAGGATTTCCCTTGCCTCCTTGGGTTTCTCACTGAGCTGCAGGAAATATCCCAAGACACCAAAAGCCACGGTTGCTTTTGCAAAACCCCATTGCTGCTCTGTAAGAGCTCTCTCAGCCATCCTCAGCAGGTACCTGCAAGCGGCGTTGCCAGGGTGACCTCCCCCCCAGCAGCCTGTTATCTGCCGAGAGCGCCACAGCTCAGCTCTCACTGGCTACAGCAATTCGATTTTGACAGTACAGCACGTAGCCCACAGCTCCTTGCTGCAAGTCCGTCGCGAGCTCCCTTAGAAAGGGAAAGCACGGAGCAGCCTCACAGTCAGTGGGGAGTCCTCAGTCCCACTGGAAGGTAGACAGAGCTCCCAGGTGCAGAGTCACACAGGTGTGACCTGGGGTGGTATCCCACAGCTGAGGGGTGTAAGCGGCTAAAGGTGAGTGAGCAGCATGTAGTTCCTCAGAAATCTGCTGGAAAAATCTGCTTGCACAAGGCATCCATGGAAAAAATGGACAACAACTGTGGTTGCAAAATCAGATTCCAAAGCGGGAAAACGGGTGCTACTTCCCTAAGTGTCCAGCGTGGTACAGGGTATTGTCTTAGCACTTTGTGCCAAATTCCTTCAACACTTTTACATCATCTTCTGCTTGAAATGGCCTCTTCATCATCTCTTAGAAATATATTCAGGAGGACACAAGTCTTCCTTCTGGATCCTAGAAAGGGCTGCACAGTCCCTCTAGACAGGGCGCTGGGCTCAGGGCTTCAGTGTAGGCTGTAATCAGGGGGCAGTTTTATCGTATAAAAGTAGGTGACGAGCAAGCAAGGAAATACATCTGCTTCCAGAAATTACAAGGTGCAATATGGCAAAGCCAAAACACACTGTGTTTGCAGAAGAGTACATAAAGTAAACACAAAGCTCCAAACATCCATGCTGTGAGGCAGAAATGCTACACGAGCAAAAGCAAGCTTCTGGAAAGTATTTTAACACAGCAGTCATGATGTAAAACTTAGTCTAACCAGTGCTGAAAGGATCAAAACAGAATTGAGGCAAAGAGGAGAAATGTGGTGGGGTGAGTTAAGGGAATTAACATAGCTAATAAGAAGCAAGCAGAATAAATTAGCTATGATAGCTAATTTATCTTCAATAAACACATTTACTTATAGCCTGTGTGAATGAACGGGGCGAGCAGATTTTAACTCTCGGCAGGTAGGTGTTCTCCAGTTTGCCTTCACACTGGCTCTTACACTGCTATGTGTCTTTGTCAACTTACAGAGAGGGTGACCAGTCCTTTCCCTCAGCAGCACTGGGGAAGGAGAGGAGGTTTGTCTGGTCACCAGAGATAGTTACAAGCTGAGTTGCTTGGGGCAAGTTGCTCAGCTTCACTGTGCTACCGCTTGCATCTGAGATCCATGAGAGACAGGAGATCTCAGCCCCAGAGAAAGCGAGTACCATTGTGCTACAGGCTGGAGGCATAAATCCTTACAGCCAAGACAGTCATCTGAGGAACTTTAAGGTTAGGCATGAAGAAACAGAATTATATTTCCTCCTTGTTTCATTCCTTAAAAAAAGATGTGACTACTGAATTATATTCTCCCCTCAATAAGGGACTAAAGAACAGGCTTAGTGGCCACAGGAAGGAGACTTCCCTCCTTGAACCAGAATCCAGGTGCCCTAGAATGTGGTGCAGGAACCACAGTCAACACCACAGACACCTCAAAATCCTTCTGTATGAAACAAAAAGAGATTTTTTTGTTGGGATGACAACAAGCCTTTCTAGTTTCCAAAGAGAGTCTGGTGTTCAAAATGAATATTCTGCCATTATAGTGGATCAGCACTTGATTCTACTTCAGTATTCAAGACACCATCTGCTATCTTTGCTGGCATTTTTCTCTTCTCCCTCCTTTTTTAAAAAGGAATTCTGGTTAACGATATGTCACATTTTGTCAGTGTCTATGACAGACTACACAGTGCGCACAGTGTGCTGTACATGAGCTGCAGGGTGCAATTCCACCTCCAAACAACCCCATAGAGCACCACATCCTGCAGACACCAGTCAGCAGCAGCACATATATCACCTTGCAGAGAGATGATTAAGTCTCTGCTGACCAGTGGCAGGTTCTGGCCCCAGATGACAACAAACTAAAAGGCAGAGCACTATCTAGAGACACCATAATAACATATATACCTCCTGTACATTTACACTGGCAAGAATAATTTGTTTATTGGGTAGATGTGGAGGCACTACACATTTCAAGGGGGTAACCTCTGCCTTCTTTCCAGAAGACAGACCTGTTTCAGAGCTGAGAGTCATTCATGGGATGTCAGTGATCACCATCTTACCCTGGAAGCCAGGCTAAATAAATGGTTCATGAATATCACATCATGCTCATGTGAATTTACAGTCGCTACATGGTTTATCTGCTGTACCATTTAGTATCATCCTCCCTGCATGGTAAATAATTCACTGTCCTCCTTTCAAAAAGGACTTCCTATATGACAGAACACATGGAAAAGCAGCATCACTGACAGAAATCTATCTTGTGAAAGAGTTCTTGTACTTCTTGACTATGAATAAGTTATGTCCTGTTCACAGAAACTTAGTGTAACTATAATATTTAGCTGCCATGGTATTCAGTATCTTCTTGCCTGCACAGTAAATAATTTATCTGTTTATTTCTGCAGGGGATGTCATATGAGCGAACTTGAATGGCAGTTGATTACATGCATAGTATGGATAGCCCAAGAAAGAATCTGCAACACCCATGTGATAGGAGTCCTGGTTACGGCTGCAGAACAGCTGAGAAGTGAACACGCTGCCTATTGACAAGCTTTCTGTAGGGGAGCATCTGTGAATAGATGCACGCTGTGATAGCACACCAGCACACATCTGTTTATGGATGCTCCCCTACAGAAAACTTATCAATAGACAGTGAGCCAGTGCCCTGGCTCTCCTTGGTGTTTCAGCTGAGCCTGCTATGCAGGGACGAACAGGGTTCTCACTAGGGGTGATCTTTGGTCACTCTTTCAAAATCACCTTGAGGCTCCTTAAAGCAACATTATAAAGTATTTCAGAGGCCTCTATTGCATTGAAAACTTTGCTGTTGTTTAGATTAGTAAAATATCATTTAAGTAAAGTGTTCGCCCTCAATTTTCATGCATAATAATTTTGTGTTTTTTCTATCTCAACAAGACTCCTCGAGTTTGGAAACTGAACTGCAAAATTTCTCATCATCACCAAGAATCAGACTTGTGAGGACTCACTGCTATATTACCAAGAATATCCTCAAGCCTTTCAGATTCTTGGGTTTTCCAGCTCCTACTACCCACTTTGACAGTAAATATACAATCCTAAACAAACAACAACTGTCTCTGACCCAGCTATATTTCCTCACTCCACACGGAGGCTGTGAGTCTGAGCTAGGATTTTTATAGCCCTTTGAAAGAAAGATTATACCTGCAGCTTCCTGATGGGCCTGCTACACCCTTTCTGTTTGACCAACAACAAATTTTTGCACGTTGTTTTTGCTGTGTGTCTGTCACCACGCCATGCTGACTGTCACTGAGGAGAGTTTTACTCTAAGAAGCCTCCCGGAAAGCAACGGACTGGCCCGGAGGCAAAGCTGGCTAACCCAAAGGATCGGGTTCCAGCAGCAGGCTTTGTGCCCTAAGCACTCCCAAAAGAAGTCCTTGCAGCAGTACACAGCCTTCTCAGAAGAATTAATGTGATTGGATTTTGTTGCTAGATGAGCAAGTTCATCTCATCTCTAAACTTTATATATCTCTATTGCTTATGGAACTTCACAGAACAATCACAGTTGAATTAGCAGGTTATTAACGTGGACCAAATGAGAGTGTCACAAATGTAATGCAACTCTTCTGAGCTTCTACAGGAACATGCAGTATTCAGCATTTTACACGGCTTCTGAGCATTCTGAGTTTGTTTTTAAAACTTCAATTTGGACTGTGAATTACATGAGATCTACTTTCTTTCTCACAGCAATTATTCAATTCAACTGAATTGAATTAAGCTGCAACTGTTTATGCCAGTGTAATTAGGAGAAGAATCTAGTCTGATAAGATAAAACATGACTTTTTTAAGAAATAGTGCTTAGGCTGCACTGTAACATGCAGCTACATCAGGAGGTACAGGTAGCATTGCTTTCCTAGCCTGCCAGTCTTACCAACTCCAAACAAACAGCCATGGAAGAAACCCCATAATTGCTTGGAGACTTCAGAATTCCTCACTGACTTCCATAATCAGCAAAATTGGGTTTTATACCGGAATGGAAATTAATGGCCCTGTCAAGTTTGTATTATTGACATTCTACACCTTTACACAACACGTGGGTCTCCACTGGCTTGGAAAATTCTGGTGGCTTTTTATTGAAAGTATGCTCAGTTTACATTAATATACAAAAACATATGCCACTGCATGCACTTGGGAAGACATTTTATTGAATATATTATTAGTTTCAGAACCATATAATGAAAGTCTTGCCTTCCAACAAGATGAATTACACTTAGGATAACTAAAGCTGTGCATTCACAAATGGCATCTTGTTGTTTGAGCAATAAATTATTCCTGGAAGCTGGGCACAAGTTTGCCCAGAGGTGCTAATCAGAATGGATACCATGCAAAAGCTATGCCAGTGTCACAGAAAGAAAATTTTAATTCTAGAAGAAGCTTACATGGGAGAATAAGAAGTAGAGCAGAGTGAAAATGTTTCTTTCAGGTTTGATGTTTGCCTAGTCAGGTAATTTGAAATATTTTGTTCCACCTGAGATGGAACAATAAGTTCACCCTCCTTATCTGATCTTTTCTTGCCTTTCATTTAAACACCTCCCTAACAGAATGATAAAAGTTCATTTAATTTGTGTAGTCCCAGATCCTACCCCTATTTACATTTGTTATCCCAAAGAATCCAAACTAATCCATCAAATCTAAATTAAACATGGACCCAGCTTTGTTTATGATAGAATGTTTTTTTTCTGACCCTAGTTTTAAAGGATGTCTACCGCTTATGGGGAAAAAGAAAAAGCTTCATCTGCTATGAATCCTTTAATATACTTGTGGGGATTATAATGATGACCAGGTATTAGCTGTGGCACCAGTTTGTCACATAGTAGGTAGGTGAGCAGAGATGAGCATTTATTACTGGGCAGTTGGATTATTTTATTAAAACCCAAGCAGAAAAAAAGGGAGTCTCCACCACAAACATCCTACAGTCTGATAAACATGATGGACATGAGTAAAAAGGTTTGGTTTATATGGGGAACTGATCTGAGTGAACTTGCATGTTGTAGAGGGCAAGATCCACAGTGCAGCCAGAAATTCCTCAAGATCCAGCTTAGTATTTCAGCCAAGTGTCTCCCTTTGGTACAGTCTACAGAGCAACTTTGTATATGATTGTACAATTTATAGTGTTTCCTGCCAGCAAACAATTTTCTCATAGGTTCATCTCTGAAAGAAAAATTGATTAACTTATCATGAAATTCCTCTTTTCCAATATGATCTTAAAAAGAAATACTGACATTGATACCAGGGCTTAGCACATTTTCTTTAGTGTTTTGGTAAGATTTTCCTCTGAGTCTCTCAATTCTCTATGGTTCACTTTCTCTCTGGAGAAAATCTTCAAATAACTCCAGGCAGAAAAGGGAGGGAAAAAAAAAATCAAAACATCAAAAAACCCAAACCAAACTGTAAAATGCTTCTTCAGAAGCTACCAGTTCACTGTAACTGAATAGCTCTGAAAAACTAATACCTGCTTATAGTCACCTCAGAAAACAGAGCCTAGAAAGAAAAGAGCTTTTGTCCAACATGTTTCTGAATCAAAGCATTTCACAAGTATTAGCTAAACAACCCTTACAACGTGCCTACAAGATAAGTAATAAATGATCTTTACAGACAGAATAAGAAACAGGACCTGACTTGCCAGTGGACACTAGGAAAACAAGCAGCAAAACCCCATCTAAACTCCGAGTTTCCCCATTTCCATGAGCTCCTCAGTTAGCTATGTAGACTTGCAAAAAAGTCATGTCTGTTTCATGAATGGTCAGGAGTCAGGGTATGACATTCCATGCACAGAGACTGTGTCTCACCAATCTATTGTCAAGGTGATTCTCACTGGGACATCCTCATCCTGGATCATGCAGGCTGTTCAGCCTGCCCAAACTGGCCAGCCTGGCTTGGGCATGTGCATGAAAATCTGGGCACGACATCACCTGATGGCCCAGAGCAGTGTCACAGTATACTGTGGCTGTAATGTTAACACAGTTCACATGCAAATCCAACCACTTTGGAGTACTTTTTCCTGTGTTTAGTTGAGCCCTGCATTACACAAAAGCCAGAATCCCAGCCCAGGTGCCTTTGGGAGTCAGTGGTCAGGTCAAGAGGCTAAATGTGCAGGTGATTCATTCTACTCTTTGGAGAAGCCATTATTCTGCACTGACAGACCCAAATTTTAAATTATGGGGGTTAAAATTATTACACAATCCCTACTGATTTATGGCAGTTCCATACTGCCTCATTCAGAAATTTAAACTTATAGAGAAAATAGAAATAAGAGGTGACAAAGACTGCACATTTTCCTTCAAAATACACATTATTCACTAACACTAAAACCACATGAGCAGCAGCCAGGGACCCCACAATTCTGTGACAATCTGGTCTTTGACAGTTTCAAGTGAATTAAATGACAAGAGACTAAACAGTCTTCCTACAAGTTCACTGTTTTGGTTTGGAGTGTGTGGGTTTTTTTTTTTCTTTTTGTGTGGGATGTTTGTTTCTTTAATTAAAATAGTAACAAATAAAAACAGTCAAGCAAATGTGAAAAGCTAACATAAAAAATGGCAGGCATCAGCTTAGAACAGATTCAAAATGGAAAAAAAAAATCTTTTTTTTTTTTTGTCTTGGGAACACTAATAATAGGTTCTCTTTGTCTCTGAGAATGCCTTTTTCCCTTCATCACACATGACTTGGTGCAGGACTTGCCTAAGTGTGATACCTAGGCACAAAACAAGTGAGAAAGGAACCTTTGTCTGCTATTTTAAAACAAGATTTTTAACCAGAGAAGGGATGATTAAAATGCTCTGTGTGGCAGTGGTAGAGGAGTGACTGTCTCCCTGACAACAACGATAATGCTCATATGAATAAAATCCTGTGTTTACATGAAAGTCTGGAGGTTCAGGTCCTAGAAATGTCAAATGCAGCTGAGCCTGGCATATCATATGGCATTGCTCCTGATTTCTTAATTTTAAGGCATGAAACACAGTGATATTCAGTTTATTTTTAGTTGAGTTTTTCCTTTTTCTGTTGCTAGCTCAGAGAAGTATAACATTTCTAGAACCGTGGCTCTAATGGCATAATTTTTTCCAGCACATGTTGTTAAATTCAATGACTGATACATTTATTGCTTTACAATTTCTTAACAGATTCATTACATTAAGGAAGAACATTATTTGGTTTTCTTTATTGCCACAAGGCATATTTATATCAATTAATTGCTTTAGATGGTCATATAATTTCCCCTCATTTCTGGAAAAAACCATACACAGTTAATGTTGTGTGGCCTGGGGGAAATGATGCCATTAGGCCCTTCTGAAGAACTCCAACTGAAAAGGTGCTTCATTCTGTGGAAATGTGGGTTTAGGCTTCAGAGCCAATTGCTTCTTTCAAACTTTAAATCAAGAAGCACGCATCCGAAGCTTCCCTACAGCAGAGAGAGTAAGTGCTTTGAGAGCTGTAATCAATAGATTACATCGGTTCCCTGAACCAAAAATACATCTATTTCAGATTAACTGCAATCCAGAGGCTTCCCAGTCAGCATGGCCTCGGTCTCTTGCATCTGCCAGGCATGTCCTGAGGAGCAGGAGATTAGCTGGTACTTCAGGGTGAGTGCAGGGGATGACTGGTTTCAGTGGGCAGTTATGCACCAGAGCGTGTGTCGGGGGCTTGACAGCTGCAGCCAGGGTCCAGCTAAGCCCTAGATGTCAAGATGTCCTGCTGAGCTACAGTGCCAAACAGCAGCTGGAGCTAGGGCTCCTACTTCTCCTCCAACTAGCCTAACCACAGGCTGTCTTCACAGCTTGGCTCTTTTCTCCCAGCAGTTTTAACACAAATCAGGAGCATAGCAATGCACAAAGCACTTTTTCCCCTGAGTCTCCCCAAAAGTTTCACCTGCTATAACCAGGCACAAGTCAAACGCCGCACTGAGACTCCACCAGGACCAAAGCACAGACAGAGGGACTATCCCTCTCCCACCACTTTGACAGTTCCTGCTCCCATCCTCTCTCTGCCAGCCTACCCGTGGTGGTCAGAAGGACGAGCCCCACGTGGTGAGAGGAGCAGAAGAGCTTACAGTACTGCAGCAGCACAGTTGTTTCCACCAGCCCAGCTCTCAGGAGCGTGCCCGTGCCATGACAAGCAGTCGCTAGGCTGCTAGCTGTGTCCTTGCACAGACAGAGTGCCCTGGCCAGACCCTGGACATTTCTGAGAGCTCAGCACAGTGACCTGAGACAGGACAGCCCTTGGGACACTGTCTTGAGTACAGCAGAGTGTTGAGGTGTGCAGAGCTGCATGGAAACTGGTCTTCAACTCTGGCTAGGCATGGTGGATGCAAACTAGGCTTACCTACCACTAAGCTACCTCAATCTTTTTTCTTGCTTTTACAAAGCCCATGTCAGCAAACTCTTGCCAGAGGCCACCCTCTTCCTCATGAAACCACACATAGTTTTCTTCCATCCACAATGGTGTTTGTTATATACACACAAACATGGTATCCAAGGCAGAAGCAGGCTGACCCAAGGTCACATTCAGAAGTAATTCCCTACTCTTGCCACCAAAACACCCCAGACTATGTCACCTAAGAGCACAGGGTGGCCCCTACCAGCTGCAGGGGCTGGCTGCACAGTGGTGCTGGGGGCTGCAGGGTAGGTACTGCCAGACCCTCGCTGCAGCCCAAACCTGTTCTCTGAGCTTGGCATCCAGGCAGGCTTGCTGGAGGAGCTGCCTTTATGAACTGGAAGTTCTGACACCTCCAATCCTGCAGTGACAGGTAACAAAGGAGAAGGAAATTATTCATATGGCAGCAACTGTCATTTTAATAGGCTACTTATCACACCGTTGCTACTCATCTCTGCTATAGTAGTGCTCAGGTTCATAATTGTTCTGAGCAATGTACTAACACAGGGAAAGGTGAATCCCTGCACACTAATCGTCTTTTTCACGAATTATGGTGTATTTTCCTTTATTTATAGAGTGGGAAAGAAAACAAACAACTGCAAATGCACTGCTCAATTTTCAGATACAGCTCTGATAGCAGAAGCAATTAGCAATGTGGTCCCTGGCAACCTGGCTATAATAATTCGAGATGTTTACTTTGAATACTTACTTCCAGAGTGTCTGTTCAAAGTACACTAGTTTTCTTCCTAGTAGATGACTAAAAGGTAGCAAGCCAAATAGTTTTCTGCCTTTGTTATGGAAATGCTGTCCAATTAAAAAAGAATTTGTTGTAAAATCAAACCATACTTAAAGTAAATTAATTTCAGATTTCAACTGTTTGTTTGCAAACCAATAATGTATATTAATTGTATGGAATTCAGTTAAAACTTGCAGCAGTGTAAAAGACAATATCCAAAGACAGCTAGAGCGTTTGCTTGCTCGTGTAGCTGCCTTTTTTCAGTTGCTTTTAGTATAACTACTACTGCTTTTCAATCTGTGCATAACTGGGCTTTACACTGAGGCTTGGGCCATGCTTCAGACCAACTTACTATTGGACTCTCTCTCACATGAAGCTGGAAACAGGGACCAGATTGCTTTTAGCATTCATCTCTTCTACCTTTGGATTAGAAATGGCAGCATTGTTTCCCAGTCCTCTGGCTTTCCTAAGCAGGAAGCAGAGAGGGGGCTTCATGCATTGGGATGAACAGCCAGGAGAGAGTCAGAGCAAACGCTTCAGGCTGGAAAATTTTCCTGTGATAGCATTTATGAAGGGTGAATTAATTCATTGGAACCATCTGTTCACAGATAATTCACAATAAATAGGGATGGAACAAGAGAAGCCTGACTGATGGTTTCCTGTGAGTTGTTTGCCAGGTTGTGGGTGCTGTCCCAGCAGCCTGTACGTGTTTGCCCGCTCCGAGCACTTTGGGAATCTCAGGCGGGACCGCAAAGCTGGGAGGAATGGATGTGCTGCTGCCTAATCCACAGCAAAGCCCTGCTGTAAGCACAGCTAGTGCAAGTTCTCCCACATATATCACAGAGTGGCAGGGCTGCTATTCAGTGTGGGACACAACCAAAGCCTGGACTGCTGCGGACATATTAACATCAAGTGGATTGGTCCCTTGAGCATAAAAGGTTCTTCAGTTTGCAATGAATGCTTTTCCAACATACCAGAACTGCTGCCCCTACCATTCTTTACAGGAAAATAATCTTCAGGGATTTCTAAACAAAGAGTAGCTATCAGGATTTGTCTTTTGTGCCCTGGGTTCCACATCTGGTCAACACCTTGTTTAAAACTCATTACTTGAGCAACCTTTTGGTTTTTTTTTGGGGTTTTTTTTGTGAAGTTTAGGTATTGTGATTTTATTTCTGGTTTAGATGTGACTACTGTACACCTAGTTTTCATCATGACAGCTTTTTATTTGAAGATAGGGAAAGAAACACCATGGAAAAAACTGATTCATTTAATTGGAAGTGATCACAGAGATCCTTGCCCTGTCCTAGGCTGAACAAATTCTTCTGGTCTTATCCCATACGATACTTTCCACATCTCAGTCATTAGCTTATACCTAATCCAATTTCACATCCTCTCTCGTGCACGTGAGTGACGAGGGCATAATATATTTTTCCAGCATAACTGTTAGGACCTATTTGTATAAGTGCATTATTAAAGCCATAGCTTTCAATATATCTCAAATGATGCTTCTCAGTGTTTCCTTCTGTGGGATGGGTGTGGAATGGGTGTGCAGGAGAGCACAAGCTGCAGGTCTCAGGATTTATTTGCAAAGCAAGGCATCTGGCACCTGTTAGGAACGTAGCAAACCATGCCAGTCAAGGCTGGGAAGGTGTGTAAAAGCATCAAACCTCAACACTGCGTTGTTTGGGCTTTCTTTTCCCAGCACATTTTTTTTTTTTTTTTGAAAGTACAGGAAGAAACTACAAAAGAATAAAACCAGGACTTGTGCAAGTGGGGAAATTATTTTCGTTATAGGATTTTCTTTAATGCTAATATTGCACAGGCTACTACTGCACTGCACATCTGTCTCAGCTTTATTTTGTAGAACTGAACTGTTTTTCATAATTTGTACTGGGTGTTTTGTGTCTAGCCCTACTAGCAGCTAGTGAGACCTATCAAGCAAACATTCAATTTATTTTGGTGGATTCAACTGGAGTTTTGCTGAGAGACCAAATTTGGCATTTTAAAGTTGTTTTATTTTAGTAGGGAGGGATTTGATCTATCTTGTTATTGGATGCAGTTTTAAGCAATAACAAAATGAAAGACCCCTTTTTCTTTTTTCTTTTTTTTTTCTTCTGAGCAAAAGAGCAAATTTCATTTCAGGGAATTAAACATCATTATTAGAGGACCCTGAAGACACAGTAACCAAATATTTGGAGTAGAGCTACATATCTCAACATTCCCTTGCATTTCTCATGAGCAGCATATTTAGATGCTGTTCCTCTTTCTAGGCAACAAGCAGGATGACAGTGACAGATAAGACAGTGGAAGATCAGCCTCTCGTCACCACTAACATTTAATTTCCAAACATTCTTGGTTAAAACTGCTCTTTTCAAATCAGGTTTTTGCAGAGAGAGACAGAGAATTGCTTTATTTTCTCTGCTCCAGTGAAGGACAGGCCTGCTAATTTATCTAGAATAAACACACATACAGCCCACATTGTCCTCTGATAATGTTGTTTACAGTGGTTGGCCCCGTCCAGTGTGTTGGAGATGTGGACTGTTACAGATGTGTGGAGAGTTAGAAAGGATTATCTTTGCTAGCAGCATCAAGTAGCTATCGCTCTTTGTCTCCCTGCAATTTTCATTAGGTCTTATTCATGTGCCCCTGAGAGCAAGAGAGTCAAAGTCATCTGCCCACTGGTTATTATGCTGCCACACAAAGGGGTTCTTCAGCCTAGAACAGGAGACTGAAAACAAGTTCTGTTGACAAATTATTGTGACCCATCCTATTCCTATTTAGAATCACTGCAGCTGTCTGAAGCTGAAGTTAACGCTCCCATCTGCACATACCCAGGGTGGTTTTACACCCCTACACAGAACAAAAGCTCCATGCATGGAGATCATGCACCAAGAAATTCAAGCAAGTCTTAAGCTATCTCATATAGCTCCTTCAAGTATTGAAAATTCCTTTTGACTTCATTTAAAGCCGTACTACATGTTGGGAGCAATTTCTCTGCCCAGGTTGGTATCACAAAGCTGAACCTACAGTTGGACTCAAGTTTATATATGTATTAATGGAACAACAGAGACAGAAAGCTACTTTAGCTGCCTGTAGTCAATGGGAAAACACTGCTTATCATCTTATATCCCATCTTATGGACTTTTCTGGTATGCCACAAACCCCAGAGTTACTGTACCAGTAAGTGCTGATCTGCAACATAGATATATTCACCTTCTGATGCGTGCTGGGGGCAACAGAAAACCAACAGCTTCCTGGCTAACTGAAAATGAGTATCTACTGCAGTTAATATTTGTTAGAAACAGAACACCCAACACCTACTAAATGGAAATGAAATCTCCCCACAGTTATTGGAGCAGCTATCACAGAATAACTGACAGCATATTAGAAACTACATTGACTTTCAAAGCCACATTTGCTTCTAGTATATATATCTTTGCTGTCTGACATGATTCAGAATGTTTTATCACATGGAAATCCCTACACTGAGGAAAGCAAAATCAAATCTGCAGTACATGTCAGCGATAACTAGTTGGGCAACGATATGTGGGAAAGCATTAGGAGTCATCTTGAACTGAACAGGAGTGTGCAAAGCAATGCTGATGAACAAGAGCAGATTTCATCAGCTGCATTAATATTGCAGGCAATTAATCCTTCCTCTTCAATGTTGGTTAGGCCCCAGTTAGAATAATGAGTACGGTTCAGGGCCTGTTACTCAATTTATTTATTTATTTTGGAGATTAGGGAATCTTTGTGGAAGACTTATAAAGTTTAATTCGTAGTGGTAAAGAAAATTAACTTCTTCTCTTAGAGTTGGACTGAAGACTATCCAGAGGTCCCTCCCAATCCTACATAAGATCAGAGAATCATAGATTCTTACATCTGTGGATAACAAGGTTAGTGCTCCTGGCTACAAATAAACAAAAAAATACTTATCAGAGAGAATGCCAAAGTTAAACCAGAGAGCTACTGCTGCACTAATGGATTTTTGTGCATTGACCTAATGCTGGTATTAATGACTGTTACATTAAGCCTTTTCCCAAAGATTTGTATTTTATAGAAATTTACAAATGGCCCAAAATGTTCTTAGATTTTAAGATCAAAAACCTTCTCACTATAACCTCCATCTAATGATGCAGATAATTTTCCAGACCTTAATTATGAGATGACAGCCGTATCCTTCCTGAAAACAAAGGACTTGCAGAGGAATAGAGCAAACATCTTGCTCATCTCACTGGTGTTTTTATCTCTGCACTAAGGGCCCTCTCTCTGGAACTAATTGCAAAGGAATAGATTTGGCAGAAATGGATGCTCGCTCTACCCCAGGAGAGGAAGATTTCTACAGGAGTTAATGTGCTAGCAGAGAGCAAATCTGCCAGCATAACCAGAAATGGGGGCTGACAGCTCTGCGTCCCAGGGAGTGCATGGCCTCATGCAAGCAGGCCTGCTGACAGCTTTTCTGGGTCCTAGGAGAGCCCACAGACACCCCAGCTTGTCCCGCCCTCATCGCTCTGCAGTGTTGAGCAGAAATCAGGATGAAAGCATCTCTGCAACACAGACACCAACACTGGAGGAGCTGCAAGGGATGATGAAGTCGCCCAGAGAAGCTGTGGGTACCCCTGGACCCTGTCAGGGTTCAAGGCCAGGTTGGATGGGGCTTTGGGCAACCTGGGCTGGTGGAGGGGCCCACTGCAGGGAGTGGAAATGGATAGACTTGGAGGTCCCTTCCAAACCAAACCCATCTATCATTCTGTGAAGATGATTCATCACTTGCCTTCAGGTTTTATAGATGCAGCTTCAACAGCCAGGGCAATACTGACACAAACCAAGACTTGATGTCTCAACACATCCTCCCTGAGAGCACCTCAGTCTGATTCAATTTACAGGTATAGGATGCATTGAATCAAATTCCCTCCTGCAGATCTATCATCCAGCTCCTCATAAACAAGCTCTCCTTTAAAATGGTATTAAGTCAGCCCACACATCATTAGACCTGGAGTTATAGCCCACAAGCGCTGGCGAGTAATTTACTTTCCATATTTACCTACACGTGGGTTTCTGGCAAACCAAACCTCAAGCAGCGTAAGGGCTATGCAGTTATCCAACCCTCTGAGTAGGAAATAATCTCAGTGGAGAGTTTACTAATTACCTGCAGTGAGAGGGAGTAGGCTAAAACATTTTGCAGCCTAAGTACGTTGCCTTTGGGAGCTCTTGAACTGCCTTTACCTGTCAGCTTTTCCCTGATTCCACATCAGCTTCAAACAGAAAATTGAACACACTGAATGGAGAAGAGCACATCTGAATTGAGGCTGCAGTTTATGCCTGGGAAGTGAGTGTGCCTTCCTGGGACACAGCTTCTTGGCTGTCCCTCCCACTGCAGGAAGGACCTGTTGCTGGCAAGAAGCAGGAGGACAGCAGGTCACTTCTGAGGAGTAAAGTGGTATCAGCCATAAGAATGAATCCTACAAGGCAACGTAAATAGGAGCTGTGAACACCCAATCTACACAAAACAGTGTGCCCAGCTGTTGGGCAGCAGAGGCTGAGCTGGTTTGGAGAAAAGGCAGCTCATCCTTCCCTCATGGCAGCACCATGTTCCCAGTTTTCAGCAGCGCGGTTGCAGACAGCTCAACCTCCCTGCAACCATGAAGCATGTGTGGCCACATGTCCACAGAGGTGCACCTCAGAGGGGACAAGGTATCCCCAACAGGAGCCAAAACAAGCCACTGGGATCATCCTCCAGTGTCCTCCAAGCAAACCACAGAGATTCACCTACTCGCATTGGCTGCCCTGCTTCCCACGGCTGCGGGCAGGCTGCTCATTTCACAGGGGAACTTGTGCAGAAGTCTAAGATGTCCAGCTCTGAAATTATTCACATTACAGTTCTAAACGAAGAAAAAGCTTGAGTGGGAGGGTTGCTGTCCCAGATTTATTAGAGAAGATGTTTAAAATAAAAAGAACCATCTGGATAAAGCAAAAGAGGCTAGTGGCTCCTAGGAGGTCAGTGTGCACTATGCAGTGACCAGGTAGAAAGTGCTCCACTGATGCTGTCACATTTACTGCTCGGCTTCTGAAATCCTAAAACGGCTTCAGTGGAACTTTCCTCCAACTGATGGCTATCCTACCTACACCACAAAGATTTCACCTTCTTTACCTGCACTCAACAGCCATTAGTCAGGGGAAAGCTTCTGTTTCTTGTATTTCCCCTGCAAGAGTGTTGGGTGGGTGTTGCCCCCACCGTGGGGCGGTTCCCCTCATCAGAAACACAAACCCAGAGAATATGAGATCTGACTGATGAAGTCTGTAGGAGGGAAAGGCTTGGGGAGATGATGGGTCCTACATCATGGTTTGAATCTAGAACATTTTGCACCCTAGAAAAACCACTGGCTTTTCTTTCCCCCAGGCCCAAGGGGAGGGCTGGCCAGGGGCAGCTCAGCTTCAGAGGCTAAAAGATAAGATTTATCATCCCCCAGTCCCTTCTCTGGAAAAGTCAAGGATGTTTCATAGACATGCTGAATACAGATAGTGCTGTCATCTACCAGTCTAAACAACTGTCCATCCCCAAAAATCAAACAAAACTTCCATTATCTATCAGGAAAGACAAAATCCAGCAAGGCTTTTCAAATCTTTTGCCAAAGTAATGGGAGGATTTTTTGTTAAAATGCAGCACACACTATCACAGCCCTCCTAGTGCCAACAAGCACAAGTGGCCCAAGGTATTCTAGACATTTTTTTTTCTGAAGCCTGCTGTGCTCAGCATGAGTGATTTCTGTTTACAAAGAACCCCAAATGCAGTGTTTCCTATATAAAGCAATCAAGAGTACAAATTCCAATTCTTTATACCATTTTTCTGGACCTGCAGCTACTTGAACACCGTTGCTAGAAGGTGTAATTCACAGCCATCTCAGACCAAAAGAAAATGAGCCTAAACCTCATAAATCAATACTGCTGCCTTGACGCTCTGCACCTTTCTAGGTGTTTTCCAGAGATCCTGAGGTGAAACAACAAAAAGGGGAAGCGTACAGTTAATACACCCTTCCTGAAGTGTGGTCCAGGCTGCAGGTTTGAGAAGTTGTTATGCTGATTGTTCACAGCAATCGAGCTCAGCAGAGGCTTTCGCGTTGAGCACGCTGCATCATCTCCGGGGAGCTTCCTTTACAACACTTATAAATGAGAAAACAAGATAACTTTAGACTGCACAGCTGCAGGGTGCAGGAGGAAAGCAATAAAATAACAGTGAATTAATCTATTCATTCAAAGGCCACTGAATTGTAATGCATGGGTTTAATGAGGCTGGACTCTAAATAGCTAATGAGTAAGAAAAAAAACAGGAAAAAAAGTATTACCCCTTCAGACCCCACACCCAGCTCGCTCTGCTGATCTCCCAGAACGGTTGCAGGCAAGGCTTCGCACATTATGTAGGTCAGCGCCTACTCTAAAATTCATCTGTTTTAGTGAAAATAGAGGGCAGGCACCAGAGACATGCTCCCTGACCCCAACTCTTCAGAGCCACCTGGCTGGAGGTTGTTTTGGTTTTTTCCTGGCACTCTGCAGTTTGCCCCTCACAAGGCTGGAGCGCAGCTGTACCATGCGGGTCAGGCTAATGCTCATCCTGAAAGCTGGGCACAGACTCTCGCAGCCACGCTGCAGTGCTGTACTGCTCTCAGGATGAACTGCCAGCTCACAGTTTAGATAAATGCACTGCTAACAGTTTTTATAATAATATATCTTGAATCAGGAAAAAAAGAAGCAGTACACTGTATTTTACTAAGATGCTGATGTAAAGTTTTCAGTTACAGGGAGAATATTGAATGGAGTCAATTTTTAGATAGCAATTTCCCATTACTGCCACAAACTCTGGGTGAAGGCTGTGGTGAACACTGCTCTGGGCGAGGAGGTGCAGCAACTGCTGGAGACCCACAGAGCTAGAGCCAGGTCACATCCAGCCATTCCTCCCCCCACAGAGTCATGCTTCCTCCTCACCTGCCTGCACAAACACATCTGCTCCCTCAAAAACTCTGTGTGCCCTCCCTCCCCGAGGAAAGAGGGAACCATCACGGGTGACAAAGATGATACAACATTTAGATAGAGCATGTGCCACTTTCATTTCAGGCTGGGATGAGAAGATGAACAGGGATGAAGTGGGGGAAGAAACTTAATTTATTTTTTTTTTAGCACAAAATCTTTGCTAGTATCATGCTTGATGTCACAGATGTGCATTGAATTCTAGTGGATATGCAGCAGTTGCACAGGGTGGAGATAGGGGTTTTTCATCATGTCGCTGCATTGCTGAGTCAGAGCCCTCAACTCCCCTCGATGCATTCATGCAGTGCTGGCATCGGCTGCTCGAGCGACAAAAGTCCTGCAGCATTTTCTGCTGGAGCAGCTACAGCAAAGTAGAGTGTTCTGGACAGGGTTCTGAGTAATTGAAATTCCCCTCGCTTTTCAAATAGGTCATTTAGTCTTCATTTTTGCCTTGTGCAGGCTTGTAAAGGTAGCTGATTTCAGCTTAAGCACAGTGACTTTCACACAGCCCAAAGTACCTATAATCTGCCAACATGGAAAGTGTTTATATAAACAGATGATTCTCTGCATGCAGTGAGTTTATTTAGATGAGAATTAGTATTCCTCTATGTATCATGGATTGATAATTTCCTTTACTGATACTATGATTCTTTCTATGCCAGGAGGAATTTGTAGTGAGAAAAGGATGCACCACAGGGGTCAGCTCCAGCCAGGTGACCCCCAGCATAATTCAAAGAATGGATGCTCTCCCAAGTTTTGGAAACTTCCCAACGCTAGACACTGCTTCTAAAGCTTCCAGTGCAATGCTGACACATGCCCACATATGTAGTACAGCACTCTGCCCTACACCACCCCGGTGAAAGGGCTTGGAGGGCCAAAGACATCCCCCTGTCCCAGGGCAGCCCTCCAGCTGCTTCACACACCACCCATGCCAGAGGAGTCTCCTTCACTCAGCACTTGTGCTTTTGGAAATTTGCAGTGCCACCCAAGTCTCCCAGTGCAGCCTTTGCCCTAGGTCAGGCACTCACAGAGTTTTGGTGTGAAGGACTGATGCCTTAGGTTAGGCTGGATTTCAGGTTAACATCCCACTACAGAAAGTGCCTCAACCACACACAGAGCAATTTGCTCCAAACCTTGTCACTGCCTGGAGCAAAATGTCAGGAAGCACAGACCATCTTAAGGTGGCAAAACCCATATTATCCATGCCAGAATCACATCTTTCCAATAATTTGTCACTTTTCTAATCTACTGCCCTAAGAAGGACTATTTATATATTTGCTGGGGACATTCTGTGAATTCCCAGAGAACAACCAAGGACACAGAGTATCCCAGAGGTTGGGGAAACCAGAGATGCAGACAGCATGTGAGCAACCTGAATTATCTGAGACACAATAGCCCCAGGAGATAATATCAAATTGTAAAAAAAAGTTTGAAGGAGTACGATAAAAATAACCAGATCAATAGAAACTACACATAATATTTCCTCCAACTGAGCAAAGCTGTGCGTGTTTGCAAAGTCTAGAGCTGAAAGTATATCAGAAGTTCCCCTTTTTTATAAACTTAATCCTAGTTCTGGAGCTGGCTGGAGTATTTCTGGTTTGAGTGTACCAGGCTTTTGGCCCATGCACCCAAGACATGGTCACAACGTCAGCTGCACCTTAGCACAACCTACAGCCTAAGCGCTGCGCTGGTGGCAGAAACAATCCATACCACAATGGCAGCCCCCTTTGGGTGTCTAAATATAGTTCAGCTCTCCTGGAGACTTATGTTTTTAGATCTTACAGTGGCTAACGTGACCTCAGTGCAGACTGGTTTAAAATATATATGCAGACACCCACGGAGGTAAACACATTCCGTGTAGGTGCGTCTCTGCCTCCATTAAAGAGATGTGCCCACTGGGCTGTGAAGAGCTAAGTTAATTCTGCATGAAAAGGCCCTTATTTGTGTGTTTCTGGCAACAAAACATCTCAGATGGTTGGGAAAGGTGTTATTAGCACTGTGTTATTCCAGTGCCATCACACCCATATCCCAAACAACCTCTCTCCCCCATAGCCTTCTCCCAGCAGGGCAGCTGCAGTTGCTACTGCTGATGCAGCTTTACAAATCCCGAAAGTCAATCTCACAAACCCGGGGTTTATCCAGATGAAAGCCAGCAGAAAACTAAGATCCCTGTCACAGTATGCCCATGGTACAGAGAGCACAGACCCAAGATGGACGCAGGGAAACCATACAGACCTTACTGAATACAACTACCCGCTGTGTGTGACTGATGGGGCTGTGGAGATGCCCTGGCCAAGACACACAGACCACGGCCAAACCAGTGAAGCTGGCCATAACATTGCTGGGTGTCATACCTCTGCCATCAACACCTCTAAATCATCAGCACTTATATCTTTTAAAAAAACAGCCAAACAAACAAACAAAACAGTTAAGAGTTTAGGCAATCCCTGACTGGGATTTACCGTGGTCTGTGTGTGCCACTGGGGGCAGCTTGGCAAGACTCATGAACAGAAAGAGGGGAATTCGTACTTAACTAATGCTCACTTCCAGTGCATGGTTATAAACAAGTTATATTGCTGCTGGGGTGGTGGTTCTTTTTAAATGGAGCATGGTTTACACTTCCTAGCAACAGGCAGGATTTCTATATTTGCACCAAAATTAGAATAATTTACTTGAGAGTACAAACGGGTTTTTCTCAAACACACATCTCTTAGATGTTCAGTTCAGAAAGTACATATTTATCCCTGTACTTCTGTGTAAATCTGATTAAATGAGTCATTTCCAAGGAAGGTTAAAGTTTAATTTCAACATTGTCTGCAGGCTAATCAAAATAACAGAAATACCAGTCTTACTGAGGGAAGAAAGAGACAAGAGATGGAGAGAGCAGTTGAACACACTTCATTTACAGAAAACAAAGATGCCCTTGTTTTGTACAGTATTCTGCAGTGGTTAGGGCTGTCTTCATGTTGAACCACTCAGTCTCTTATCTTTTTAGTGCTCTCTCTTCTTTACTATCTCCTCACATCTATTTCCATGTACAGAGGGAATGTCTCAGGCTGAGACACAAGCCACCTCTAGCCTCCAGGTAATGCAACCAGCCATCATATGCTGCCTGACGGAGCAGTGAGGGCTTCCTTGTCCAGAAGGGGTTTGGTTTTAGTTTTAAAATGTCTCAGATGTTGATGATAAAGGAGTAACCACAGGCTTGTCAGCACGCCGTCATGCAAACCCTTACTGAATGACTGTGTCGCTCAGGGGAACTCTTGTCCCCAGCAGTAAAATTTGAGGAGTTTCCCAAATTCTCCATTTCTTGAGCCCCTTTGGGCTCATGGCTCTGCACAGCAGAGGAGTGGGGAGGTTTGCACTTGAGACCCTGGGAGGAGATTATCAACCTCCTCCTTGGCAGCAGCAGAGCAGCATACCCAGCACCTTGCAGCTCTGTGAAGGGGAACCAGCCCTGCTGTCCCTAATCAGCACAGCACAGGAGCTGCTTTTTATAGCAAGACTGCATCTTCCTTTGTACTTCTGCCCAGGCTGCTGCTGGCAGATACTGGCAGGGACATCATAGCTGTTTTGAACCAGTCCCTGGTGAAGGCACAGGCAGGTTGAGCCTGGACATCCTCTATGGAGCTGCATTGAGGTTTCGGTACATTCCTGCTCCAGCCTGGCCCACAGCCAGAGCTGAGCTTTCCCCTGCCTAAGAGAAAAGAGATTCTGAAAAATACCTAAGTGGTATGTGTATTCCCTGTGAGCTGCTGTTCCTGTGGGGACCTCCTTGTGCCCCTTCCACCGGTGCCACCATTGTGTCCAGAGTTGTCCACAATCATTTCTGCTCTGCATCACAACTGTGCTGCAGCTGTGCAATGTTCACCAGAAAACAAGACAGAAATACAAACCAAGAGCTTGTATTTTCCTTTCAGACTGGGACTCCACTTTTCTCAGATCCCAAGGAAAAGGGCTGCTTTGCAGCAGATTGCTCTGCCTTGGAGAAACCAACACCAAGAAACATCATTGCTGCAGTTGAGAAATGTCACTGACAGCTAAAAAAAAAAAAAAGAAAAAAAAAGTTTCACATCCTGAACACAGAGCTTTCTCCTGAGAAAATCCCTGTGGTTTGCTGTTCTCTCACAAAAGGAAATGTACCTGAAATTTTGCTGGCTGTGGGAGGCAGCTGGTGGGGAGGCGGCAGCATCACAGTCCCAACTCCTTCCCATCCCAGAGGAAAACCCCCTCAGTTGCTTCCTCTCCTCACCAACACATACCACGGACAGAGGGATGCAGGTGGGAAGAAGGTGAGAACTCTTTTTATATCACTTCATGTGTCAACACTCGGTTTTGCTGTGCTCTGACCACATAAGTGCCACATCCAGGACTGCAGAGCAGCCCCAGCTTGGCCCCATGATGGGGCCAAGGCATGCAGTGCAGATCCACCTTCCTGTGCTGCCCAAGGGGAACCCATGTCCCCATCAATTATAGTTCTTTGGGAGACAAGGGAGCCTCAGTCTTTCCTGGGAGCAGCTGCTGGGGCTGGGAGGAGGTGCCCCCTGTCTGAGTGCAGAACAAAGTAAAAAATACAAAAAGACAGAAGGAAAGAAAACAAAATGCAAGATTGGGAGAAAGCACCAGCAGGCTGTAAACAAATGGATGGGTGTCTGCATCTATGTGAATTCATTACTCCCTGAAGCCTGTAGGGAATGCTTTCCCTAAAGCAGCACATCACAGGGCTGGATCAGAGCCACATGGAGCCAAGCCCCAGGCAAGCTGCAGCCCACTGAGCCCAGGCAAGCAGCTCTCCACCCGACAGCAGGACAGCCCTGAGCTGTGTCTCTGGAGAGCCCGTGGCTCCCTGTGGAACACAGCACCCAGTGGCACAGCACATGTGCATGGCACTATGGACTGTTCAGAAAACTGCAAAACTCTTTTGGAGCCCTGACTTGACCTAAACTGCTGCGAGGCTTCCAACCCTCTGAAATCCCATTTATCCTTCTTTGCCTTTCCCATATATTTTTTTTTTCTTTTTTCCATGCCAGGTATAATCTCAAATGATAGTCTAAAGCCTCCCCCACAAATGAGGGCCAAGATGATTTATTCGCTTCCCCAGACCTTCTCGCCCAGCCACCTCCTCACCCTGATCCTCCAGCCCTTGTTGAGAGCCAACCTGAGACATCAGTGTCGGTGGTTCAGACCTCTCAAATTCTTGGAAGCCAAAGCAAAAATTTTTCCTTCATGTTGTCTTTTATATTTGGAATAAGTGGCTTTTGTGGTTATTAAATGCTCCCATGACGTGCTGACATTTGGCCATCCCTACAAGCTGTTTAGTTTACATTTCAGACTGTATGCTTTTTAGTGTGACATTATCATTTAATTCTTTCAATGAATTGTGTGCTTTTTGAAGTAAACTGGGCAGTAAATTGCACAGGCTCTTTCCGTTTGGTTTTACAAAATGGCCTTTAAGGACAGCACAGGGAGAAGACCTAATTAAAGCATTAGATAGGCAGTTCAGTTACTGCTTGTGGCTTTGAGCTGAGCTCCTACCATCTATATTCTGCTCTTTGACTTTCACACTTTGCCAGAGTCTTACCTGCTTGGAGGCCACATCCCGCATCCCCTCCTGGTGAGCGCCCCCAGCCCTCGCTCCCTCTGGCCGCTTATCACCTCTGACAGCACACAGCTTCTCCCGTTTCCCAAAGCAGATACGGATACTCTGGAAACCCAAACACAGTCTAGGAAATGGTGGGCCCAGCCAGCACACCTGGACCAACCTCAGCTCTTTCCAAGCACAGCTCAGTGAAGCTACCCAGAGGATGCAGTGCAAATTAATTGAGAAGCGCAGGTACTTTGATGGTGCCGTAACACTTGGTAGAGATAATTAATACGCTTCTCTGCGTGGAGAATCTACTGAAGCTTTGTATTCCCACTGCAAGAATCAAGCAGAACAGGTTCTGTTTGCAAACCACCTGATGCTCAATCCCCAAGAATAATTCCAAGTTTAATAACAGGGATAGGATTGCGCAAGCTGCCCTGCACCGACTCCCCACAACTTGGGGTGTGCAGCAGGAGAATCAGGTATGAAAAGGGTAAATATGTTGATCACAAAAATCAAAGAAATCCTGAGACACAAAAAATTTCCAGAATATCCCAGGAGCAGCCAATCTGCAAGCGTTTAGATTGCCTCCCAAGATCACCAATGCAAAGGTGTAGAGTCACAGGAGGTGGCAGGTTGTCAGAGACAGGAAAATCTGGCTGCTTTTCTGGGCTGTGCCACGCAATACCACCATCGTATCGGCCAGATTATAGAGCTTCCCTGTTCAGCCTGCAGCTGTGTGTATTACTGATGTCATTGAAAGCCAAGCCAGAAAGAAGATTAAAAAAAAAAAAAAGAGAGAGAAAAAAAAAGCCAGAGAGACAAAACAACACATTTTAGTTTTGGTCTATGACACTTGGGACATTTTCTATCGGAACAAGAGGACATTTGTCTGGGGTTGGTCTGCAAAGACACGACACACCAGCAGAGACACATTTATTATTTATCCAAGCCCTGGGCCTAGAGAAAGCAAAAGGCTTATGTAAACACCCAGTTGGGATTTCTAGATCCTCACTTAGACATTTGCTGTACTAGCTTAGCGTGGAGAAGCTTTTTTCAATTAGGGACAGAGAGCAGAAAAGGATTCCTTCACCAGAGAGTGGGTACCATTAAGTGCACCATTTGGAGCTGCTCTTATGTAGCTGAACTGTAGTTTTCCCTGGGGTGGAAATGGGAAGGGCTGTAACTACCCACTGCTGTAAGGGAAATGCAGGTGTTAACTCTGTCAGTACAAGCTCTCCAAGGCCAAGCTGCTCAGCTCTCTGCTCTTAGTGGGTAGGAAGGGAAAGAGATGCCTCTGCCTGCCTGGGGCAGCCACTCTGGCAAAGAGGGAGGACAGAGGGGCATCTCTTTCCCTTTCCTCTCACCAAGAGGAGGTCACAAAACCTGCACCCAAAAGCAATAGCACTATTAAGTCATCTCAACCTGACTATTTACACTTGGGTCCCTTGCTCTTAGTTTTGGGTACAATCATTCCGTAGGACTGCTTGGTATGGGATCTGCAATGGCATGTAGTGATCCACCCCAGGCAATTCCCACAGCCTAAATATTGACCTTTCATTGCAGTTGCCCTGACAAGGCAGAGTTTGGCAACATGATGACGAATGTGCTAAGGTTTTGAGAGAGCAGAGAGACAGAGCTTAAGAACAGGCACACACAGCATCACAATATTTTGGTGTTTAGCTTTGTGAACATTAACTCACAGGAATTCAACCGTATCTCAATCATTAAATGACTTCTGTTAGTAACACTGGCTGTGAAAGAGTAGGCAGCCAATTGAAGCTCACATTGTGTATTAAAGGTCAAAGCAGCAAATATTTTTTAATTGAATGACAAATATACAAACTGTTTAGATGTCAAGAAGTTTGAAAGTAAACACGAGAGTTTGGTAAGTTGTTCCAGAAATCAAATGAGATACATCTATACTTTAAGTCATTATTTTTTGTTAGAGGGCTTTCAAAAGCAACAAGGGGCCATTCCCAACTGGACCAGGAATTGCAGTCTAACCAAAAGTGAGAGATGGCTAGAAGCTATAGATTAACAGTTGCAGAGTGAAGATAGCTTGGATTTTGAAGATACATTGCTCTTTCCTACACACCTAGCAATTCTCAGTTTTCAGATAGCTTCAGACACCACATAGTATTCAAGCTATTTATTTTCTGCTTTTACCATCCCTATAATCTCCTCCATCATCTCTCACCACATGTGTCAAAACCCCACAAGATCAAGATCTGACAGACCATGCAGGGGAACAGTAAAACTGACTGTACACAGTGTGTTGTGAAATGCAATGAACTAAACAAATAGAAAAGCAGGTGGTATATTTTCTTAATTTGCTTCATCCACCTTGGGTGTTGCTTGGAACAGCACTAGGCAGGCATTTGCTAACAACTCTGTGTGTCTGCAACAGATGGTCCTCCATTAAAAACGAGATCTCAGGCAGAGAGCTCTGGGAAGCCCTTGAGAGACTGAAGGAACTGTCAGTCACGTATTTATTCCTCTCTCCCGAATTCAGTCTGTAAAGCCAGCCATAGGAGCCATGCCCAAAACAGAAAGATAACCAGTTCCATCCTCTATTCTGCCAAGGTACCAATCCTTTACATGGAGCATGTGGTCCACAGCTTTTTTTCTTTAACTAGTGTTTGCCAAAGGATGCCAAGAAGAAGCAGGAAATCTGAATGGTAGCTGCTCCACCGGCCAAAGAGTGACCACAAATAAATCAAGATATTAGACAAATAGGTTCTTGACAATAAGTATAAAATACAAGCTAAATCTTAACAATGACATTTCTATTAAATTTCAGTGCCCAGGGAAACCTAAACTATGATTATGTCACAACTCATAGATTTCCCTATGCTGGCTCATGGATGAATTTTTAAAACCTAATTTTGCTGCAGTATCTTTGAAGCTCAGCTCCAGCACACATGGTAGGGAGCTGACAGACATTATTTAACTCTGCAGAAAAGGGCTCTTCTTGGTTTTGGACACAGAATAACCTTGGTTTGTCTGGAAAAATAGGAGAGCAGAAAGTGCCTTGTGCACATCACCAACTGTGAAAGCTAGAAAGTGTTTTGCAGTTTCGTCACTGTGGTGTGACTGGAAGCTCAGCCTGGCTGGTTGGGATACCAGAGCAGCCACAAGTTTTGCAGTCTGCTGCTAAAGACTGCAAGACCCAAATGCCTCCTCCAGCAGCTCTACTCACACCACAGTTGCCCAGTATAACAGAAGGAAAAAACAAACAAACCCCAACCCACCCCTCCAAATAGAAAAAAAAAAACTCACTCTGAGAAATCAAAGCAGGGAATTTTGATGTTCATCTGGCTTTCAGCCAAAGCACTGTTCAAGGGACTGAATGATGCAACCTGCCCTGTCACACTACTGCATGTCAGGAGATGAAGACTCAATATAGTCTGGAAGATTGTCCAATCATAAAATCAGGGCAGATACCCTGGGGAAGATGTGCTCTTCCTCTTGTCTCTGAAGTGTGCTGAGAATGTGCATTTATCCCTTTTCATGTTGAGTCACAGGTTGGGGTGGGGAGGGAGAGGCTCTGTACCTGTGTGCATGCACGCACAGTTTCTGTTTCCTCACAGATGGGAATAATCCTACTTATACCCTGTGTGAATCATTTTAATATCTGTGGATAAAACCACAAAAGCAGATGACTTTATGAAACAGAGAGACTGCTTGTCTTGTCTGTGCCACTCTGTTCCGTGGCACAGACAAGACTTGCTGCTACCCAGGCACCTCAGCTCCCCTGAGCACACACAGCGTTGCTGTCCCTGTACTGGGACTTTCTCAGCTTATGAGGTGCCTTGGCCTAAGGTTTGCCTTCTGGAAGCATTTCTCTAAATCAAATGGGGAGAATTTCCACAAATCATCCACCCCAAACACACTGTGCTACACAACAGAGACATCTCCCAGCCAAAGGCATGGAAGTAAAGGACCCTGTACAATTTTCTCAATCAAATGTACAGTTTTAGTAGCAAATCCAGTCAAATGTAAGATGTCTTCCTTAACAGCTAACTGAAATCACCCAAAGGATGGCTGTGACTGCTGCTTTCAGGCATTTTCTTTCTTTAATACCTCTGACTTCCAGACTCCAACCCAAAGATGTTATTTCTCTAATAAAGCACACACAAAAAGAGCAGAAAACTGTTGCAAAACCTTTTGGTGCTCTGGGTGCTTGGTGGTGCTATCTGAAAGGATATAAACACTCATCCATATTTCTGACTAAGTTATTTACAGTAGCTTCAAGTGTTGAAAAGATGCAGGTATTTAAACCCATTCCTGTGGCTTCTTTCTGAGCTGACATTGATTTTTGATAGCCAAATTCACACAAAAGCATCCATTAGACAAGACCCATCTCAGTGAGTGCAGCAGCAGCACAGTGAGGAGGAACCCCAGGCCCCGAGCAGACCCTGCACCCCACAGGCACTGGCAGGGAGAGGTGGGAACAGATTGCCACATCGACTCAGTCGTGCTAACATGGAGGTAATTTCTCATAATACGGCTCATTTCCCTGCAGGCACAAGTAAAAGTGTGTGGTTTTGTAGCTGCTATTACACTGTGATGGTTGCACTGCT
This sequence comes from Heliornis fulica, assembly GCA_013399135.1. Lineage (NCBI taxonomy): Eukaryota > Metazoa > Chordata > Aves > Gruiformes > Heliornithidae > Heliornis > Heliornis fulica. The sequence goes on along the minus strand of VXBZ01009849.1, from coordinate 705,818 downwards.
TTAAATGTCCTCTTTGGAACAGTACATCAATACCTTTAGAGAAATAAAGCTGCTTTCTAAAGTTGTGTTATCTGTAGAAAGTCTGAAAAACTTTACACATCTCAGCAGAAGGCACATCTGCTCTCTAAGTAGCACTGCAGAGAGAAAGTTGTTGAATTACTGTAACATTGTGTCAAAGCACTGCATCAGGCTGTGATCCCATCATTCACACCCTGCAGCAAGGAAAATCATCCCCATGACCTGTACTGCCTTTTTTTTTTCCTAACTGCAACTTTAGGTAGCATTATCAAGTTACCAAAGACCTAGTGGACTTGGAGCTTTGGGCAATGCAAAATGGACTATAATGTCTTACTGCTCTCTTACAAGAGAAAAGGTTCACTGTGTCCCAGAATCCAAGCTTTCTATCAATGTGATCTAATCTTGGAGAAGCGACACTCACCATGTTCAGGCAAACATCTCTAATGTACACCTCTGAAATATTCTCAGCCTACCAAACCTTCCCAGGTTCACCCTATGAGTTGTCCTACCCCACAACCACCAGTCCCCTACCCGCAGGTCCGTCGGGCCCAGTGTCACCATAGAGCCACCCCTTCTGCCCCTCTGTGCAGAATGCTTTCATCGTGGAAAAGCCAACAGCAGCAAAGCACCGAAAGCAAGAGAAAGCCCTGAGCACACATCTCCTTGTGTTTCTGTTAGGCTGTGGTTGGACTTGGTGATCTTAGTGGTCTCTTCCAACCCGAGTGATTCTATGGTGCTGCCTTGAACCTGACAAGAGCTCTCAGAAAAGGCCCAGGGAGCAACACCTCTTGCTGCCCCACATCACAGAGGCCTTTCAAAGGAGGGGATGTTGTCAGGGGTCAGTTCTGCAGCATTCCTCCCCAAAAGCACGTCAGGGTGCCTCAGCAGAGCCTGGCTCTGCAGAGGAGCTGCGGTGTCACTGCTGAGAGGGGGACACAGTCTGAGTCATCACCACACACCTCTTACAGATAACGAGCTTGATACACTTCATTACTATCAAGAGCTCCAGCCTGGCTGCCAGGATTTGCAACTGGAAAACATAAATGCAATTTCCCCATCTAGTGGTCCGGCAGAGTAAAAATGGCACTTTTTTTTTCCCCCTCTTGCAGCTGATGGGGGAACATCTCCCATCCGAGTACTCATCCATCCACAGCTCTGCCCACCCTGGCAGCAAGGAGGGGTAGAACAGAGATAAACCCTACAGCAAGCTGCAGACCTGCCCAAAACTATTGGAAAAAGCAGATAAAGAAAACAAGCAAAGTAGCTCTGCATGCTGCAAAGAAAAAGGTGCATAGAGAAGTGTGTTTCTCAGGCTGATGCAGGACTGAGCCCAACACGTTTTGAAATGGTGAAGAAAAAGGTCTCCTGAAACATCAGAATTGCCTTGGAAACTCTGACAAGCCGTTAGCTGTGACAGCAACCAAAGAGCTTCTAGAGCTCAAACCTTCATTCACTGGAAACAGGCCTGACAGGCAGTGTTATTGGAGCAGCACACAGAAATAATAAACCAAATCCCTCTGGTGAGGCAGCTTTCAGCTGCAGTGAATTACATGTTTCCACGGGCCATTCATTGCTACGATCCTCCTCACTGTGACAGGATTAAAGCAGTGCAGGGTGATGGGGCAGCAGGGCCTGGCCTTTCCCTCCTCCTTCACTGCCAGCTGGACTTCTCAGAGGTTTTCAAGGAGTGAAGGAAAGGGCAAGAGCAAAACCAGCTCCCACCCAAGGTGGCACGTGGGGAGCAGTGCCCAGGCACTTACCCACTGTGGAGATGTAGCAGCCACCCTCGCTATCCTTCCCAACACATGTTCCTTGCCGCAGCGAAGGTGAGAACCTGACCTTTGGCACTACTGAAGAAGCAGAAATACTCCCCTCAGTGCATCCCCAAGCAATGAGACCCCAGCCCCTCTGTGTCCCCAGCCCCTCTCCTCTTCCCGATGCCTGGTCTTCACAGCGCTGAAACTAAACCCCATGCCTGGGACGCACCAGCCCTTTCCAGTCTCAACCCAAGCCACCCTCTGTTCACTTTGTTTTCCACTTTGAGCAATCACCCAAATGTGGTTTGAACCAGATACTCTGTGACATTCTCTTGTGGCCAGAGAATTTAGTATCACAAGTGGTACAACCAAACTCCCTTGATGCAAAACCGAAGGAGCAGCACAAACTGCTCCCATTGGTGTGCAGGATTTTTCACTTGTTCAGTTTCCTTTTAGAAAGAGCAGTCAGGGAGGTAGTTTGCTTGACCCATTACAATTCAGAAACTTTCTCCTCTCTGTCATTTTATATCAGCAGCAGAGAAATGGTTTCTTATTTCCTGTTTTATGGATTTTCCATAGAGAGCATCCAGTCCATGGAATAATGATACACACCCACTCCTGTTATATAAAAATCCACTACTTTTAAACATGCAGCAATTTATCTGTTCCACAAGGTTTATGTGTAGCATTTGGTCTGTTCACACACCAAAAAAAAACCCCAACAAAATTCCATAGCTTTATAGAGAATGAGATGTTCCCATAAATATCAGATTTCACTTTAAGAGAGAAAGTCTAGTTATACTCACAAGAGAAAAAGGGAGAAGTTGGCCAATATGATCCTGTCTACTCAGAGCTTTTATTTGGGGCTTTTCTTGACTAATCATGTTAATGTAACAGGCAGCATTTTTGTATAACAGACTTTGGTTCAAACTGGCCATAGCCGGGAAATAGTTTGATACCTCAACTTAAGCCATGCAAAATATTTTGCTGGCAACTTTAAGAAGGGAAAATCCCCTTGGGGTGATCTGGTCTGTGCAGTGGAGGGAGAGAAGCTGCTTCTGGCTTGTGACTTCAGATGACTCTGGGCTCGGAGAATGTGGGACACGCATGAGACATCGGAGGTGGGAAGAAACAGGCATCAAAGGGAAAAAAATTTCCCTGGCCAGCAAATGCTCCCCTGAGCTGCTCCTTATCCCCGTGATCAGCTGTGCTCATTCCTCACAGGGAGGACTTGGAGAGAGAGAAAGGGAGCCTTGCCAGGTATCTGAGAGGAAAAGCACAGCTAAATCTACATCCATTTTGTTGTAGCTGTAACGGGGACAAAACAAGCCTTCTTCAGGTTTTAGTATTATTACTGGAAGCAGCAGAGGTTGGGGACTTGGGGAGTGCAAGGATGTGGTGGTGAACTTCAAGTACAGGAAGCTAACGATGTTTTTGGAAAAAAAAAAGAAGTAATTGTATAAGCACTACATAAGGGCATAAGGGAAACAAAATAAAAGGATTTCTTTCATATCCTGGGGAAACAGCACAGTGGGTTCAGCTGTGGAAAGCCCAGGACCAGCTGAAGCAGCACCTAGTTAAACACCCATGCAAATGTAGGGTACTGGGAGCCCCATCATTTGCCAGTCTGGAAGGTGCCTCAAGAAGAGAGTTTCCATTCTACTTTGCTTTTGGGGACTTCGAGATCTTGCTTCTGTGTAATTCCTGGGGACCTCAATGTTCACTGTTCCTCTTACCAGCAGGAGGTAAAATCCCTGGGACGAGATGTGTCCCTGGTGACTGATGTGGCAGCCTGGATCACACTGGGTGGTTTGCACATTGGAAGCTCAAGACAGGTCTGCGTTTCTCCCAGTGCTGTCCTGTTTTTCTGCTGCCAGATGAAGCTTTGCATGGTGCTTTAACAGAAGGTGCTCGTAAGGGACCATCACCTTAGACCTCTGAAACTGCCAGGATCTCACCACTTGCCCCTCGAAGAGAAGGTTGTCCTTCCTCCTTCCCCTAAACAGATGAATAATTCTCTCTCAAACATGCAGTTGGGTTCAGAAGGCCCAATCCACTCTCTCCACAAAACATAAACAACTTAGAGACAGCCTGAAAACTTTCCCACACTGAAGCTGTCACCTTCTCCCCTCCCTTTAGGAGGATGACTCTGAACCCAGGACAGTAATCTGGTTTTCTGGCTCTCTCTCGTTTCACTCCTTCATTCAGTGTTAACAAAACATGACTGCATGCCAAACACAGCGCAACGTCTGTGGGGAGGAGATGCATCTGGGATGGACAAAAGCAGGAGCCGCAACTCATTTCCCACAGACTATCTCAGAGGGCAGCACTCCCTCTGGGCCACCCATCCTGGCCAGACCACTGTTACAGGCACAGGGCAGAGCTCCCCAGCAGCTCTGTTGGGCAGACAATGCCGTGGAGACTTCAGGTGACCACAAACGCTGATACCAGCCACCAGCCAGCAAACGGGGAAAAAAGGGTCTCACAGCAAAGATCAATGCTCCAGGTGGAGCCTTGCCCACAATGCTCTGAGTCAGCCATCGTGGACTGATGGCGCTCGTGTCCTGCGGCATCACTCAGCCCAAAACCAGGCACCTGCACCTCTGCCCTCAGCCCTTGCTTTTTGGTTTGTCCTCCAAGAAGCTTAGCAGTCACCCGGTGCTAAGTGTCACTGAGATGTCTTTCTCTCAAGAACAGAAGCATCAAGAAGAGAGGCACAAGAAAGCCTGAGCTGGAGCCTTTCACAACAGGAAGGAGGTCGTTACAGCTGTAATTTACTGTGGTAGGCTCTGCAGCCTGATTGCAACATATCATTACACCAGTTTTATCCTCTTCCATTTGGCAGATGCCGATTCCTTCCCCATTTCTTACAGAGCACAAGCCAACATGGCAGCAGTTCAAATGGTTTAAAACTCTGCCAACAACAATAAAAAAAAAAACCCAAACCCAAAACTTGAAGAGTTCCTACAATTGCATTTGCTTACCCAAAACTAATACTTACTTACACACACATGTAAGAACATACACAGTTCAGCCACTTTGAAAGGGTGGTGCTGGAGAGGCGGTGGGGCTGGTCTCCTACCCACATAGGTTAAACAAATAAAAGATAGGATATGCAGGAACCTGAAACGAGACGAGGTGCAGCTCTCCAGACAGATAAACCCTGACTCGATAGCTCACTGCCTCAAACACATTAGGTACTTTCCACACAGAGAGACCCCACGCACACATCCCTTTTGCAAGACTTCTGTGCACTGTCACACATGGAGTCAAGAGTCACAGACCACAGGGAGAGCACAGGATCAATGCTATATCGGTGGTGGTGGGAGGGACTATTCAGGAGATAAAATAGTTTCTTGTCATGTGTTTCTCCCCCCTCCCTGAGACTCATCTTCACTCTCCCTGCAGATCATTAGAGTCCAGTGGTAGAAAGTACATGGCAGTTCATTGTAAGCACTTCTTTGGGAGGCTAAAATGCATGGTTTTGTTGGTGAGCCCCTCATTTACACCAATGGAAATAAACAGCTCCTATTAAAGTCACCAATGTTAGGAAGTTTGAGGAAAAGGATGAGCTGTTTCTGTCTCTAGAGAGCTTCACATCTCTACTGCACTGGACTGAAAACCTTGGTGCAAGAACCTGAAGCCACATAGATAAAGAGAGCTAGGAGGGAAACGGGGCTGTCACTGCCTCCACAAGCAGTGTTATGAGGGTGAGATTCCTTATACACAATGTTATATTTCTCCTAAGGCATTTGTTCCTCTTAGTTTTAAGGTTTGGGAGAACCTGGCAGGATGCTGGAGCAATCACTGTTTGCATCCAGCTGCTTTTTCCAAGGGAATTTATTGCCAATTACCATGTCCTAGCAGAAAATTCTGGGGTTTTTTCTCTTAATGAACTGCAATTCAGGAGCTGGCAGCCCACAGCACAGAGAGGAGGAAGGTGAGAAACACAGGCCAAGGCAGAGAAGTGCATCGTCCCTCATTCCCTGGGCTTGGCCAAACAGGGGACTCCACAATGGAGTTGCAGACCTACCACCACAGAACCTTCTGTTGTTTGTGCAACAAATGTACAGGGACAGGCATTTTCTTTCTTTGCTATGCTTTCTGGAGCCAGCAGGCAATGGGATCAATATTTGGGAATATCCCAAAAGGAGAATGGTGCACTGAGTGGCATGAAAGTCTATATTCTCCTATCCAATTGTATTTGAGATCCTTTGATTCCTTTGTGAAATCAAGGCACTACCTTGATCTTCCCATCCAAGCGATGGGCAAAGACAAATGGCTATCAGGTCAGGCTAGCTGTCACCTAATGGAGGATACTCCTGAGATACTCTATCGTTCTCTGAGAGCAGTAGGACAACATATTACTTTCTTAATTAAAAGAAAATAAACTCCTTCAGGGTACTGAGCTTATCTAAGGAGCTGTCTGCAATTCAACTAAACCAATGTCATCCTTAGAAATATTTATACACTTTGGGAAGGAACTTCATTTCAAACATTTGTGACAGTTGCAACCAATCTTCAGGTTAAGTCTAAGTAATTAGCAATCAACATGGCGTGTTGATTCTGTATTTGTGTTCTAGATTTCAAACCTCGGTCGCGTTCCAGCACAATCAAGGCAGGCACGTTTCTAGAATACCTTGTTTACAACTGGCATGGACTGTTGTATCAGACTTGGAAAGGGTTGGGGGGAGAGGAACAGAGAACAGCCACTAATCTTTCTTCCAGTTAAATTCTTGTTTATGATTTCAGTGGTGCGGCATAAACAACCACGAGCAATGGAATAATTTATATTTTCTCATATAAGAATGTGAAGCTTAGAAAAAAATGTTTTCATTTAAAAATGGACTTCAATATCTTGTCAGAACAATAAACACATTCTTTTAAAGGTCAGCTATTACACTTTCCATGAAAAAAAGAATAATCTTATTAATCCTAAGCGACTTCCTAAAACAAAACAATAAATGACTTATTTCTTTCTATCTTCCTGCATGTATTATCAGCAAAACATTAATGAAAAGCAATTCCAGTGAAAAATCCTCTGAAGGCTTTTTAAATGTGGATCAGCTCGGTACAGAATAGCAAATATATCTGTGTGGTCAACAGAGTGAACAAATTCGAAGGAAACAAATCTGCCGAATGAGCGTCTCAGCAGTAAGACGGAAAAATCTCGTACGCTGTGTAATATTTCTGTATGGAATGCATTTGAATATGAATGCTTCTATGTGCAGATAAACCCTGCATTCAATCATGTAGAGCTGTTCTACGCTTCATTTTGCTGCTTAGGTTTCATAAAGCAAACAATCTGCTCCCTCGCGCTCTCTGCACTGCGGTGGGCCCCACTTCTCCAGCACCTGGTCGGCCGCTCTTGGGCACGAGTCCCAACAGCAGTTCCTTAGGGAGATACATTTCACCCTCCCAGCAGCCTGAGCTCGAGTGTGTGCGTGTGAGGAGAGGATTTCACCCTGTGTGTGACAATCCAGAAAAGGGAGACAGATTTACCGTGTTTTGGATATTTTCCTATACAATTCTTAAGTCACTGAAAGCAAGAGACTCTTTTGCAGTAAATTCTGCCCTGGTCAGCAATCCAAACAATTTAAATATTCATTTCAATACTATAACACTGCAAAAAAAAGTCTTCTTTTTTTTTTAATTAAATAAATGGTGGCAGTCACAAGGGAGATTTCAAGAGGCTTTTATACCAGAAGGCTCTTTTCTGATTATTTAAAAGAAGTTAATTTTAAACACTACGCAGACAGCCTCTGGATGAAAGCTCATAAAAACCTAATCCTTCAGAAATTAAAATTTTATGAAATCAGTTTACTGTTGTTATTAAATAACTGTTACAGGTACAATTCTCAAAGTGCATCCCAACTCGCTAATCTTCAAGAGAACACTGAGCAAGCAGCAGGAGTAGTGAATATATATAGATAACTAGTCCCTATATAACAAAACATCTTCCCAGAAAATCTACAAAACCCACCAAATTTGCAGTCTATAGACCACCTCAGCTGTATAAAATTATATAGATCTAGTCTAGATCTCCATTGAATTAAGTAAATCCTGGCCATAGAGACAGTTTCTGACACTAGGAAAACTCTACACAAACTTTTAAAAAGAAAATACCAACAGAAAGGTTTTGTGCCAGTTCAGAGCAAAGCCTTTATGCTAGAAACAAGCCTGGACCCTAAAAACAAGACATCATGTTTTAAAATAGGAGTGCACACACACTCCCAAATGTCAGATGATTAAATTAGAAAGTGAAAGGGATGGATAATACACTTAACCCAATAGCAATGGGAGGACCCTTGACTCAAAATGAGACATCGTATAAAGAAAACCCATCAGTCTTCAAGGAGGCAAATGTCATTGGAGCTATTCATTAGTAGCACTGAGCATACATTTTCAGAGAGGTTTTCTTAAGGATCTTACCAACTCTTTCTTAAAAGAGGCAGTAGCTCACCTGGAGCCCATGCCTAGACTATCACCGCTGGAGCTGTTACTATTGAAGTTAAAATTCAACTTCTGTCAGTACAAAAGCCCTACTCTTTTCTCGTTTAGCTGCTCAGAATTGTAAGCACCATGCTCCCCCTACCCTGAAAAATACCAAGTAACATCTGCTTGAAGCATCCAAAATGGTTCAACATTCTCAGCAAACTCAGTTACTAGTCACTCGTTTTCCTGCATGGCTTTAAGCTCACTGAAAAGTGATCTTCCCCTGTGGAGACTGGCCATTCGTTCCTCCCTTTTCACTGCTTCATGTTTGCATTTACTAATCCACAAAACACACACACAAAAAAATGGTTTGTCATCCTACAACAGCTCAGTATCTCTAGGAACATATGCTGAAGTATTTATAACTTTTCTACACATCCAAAGCCACCGTATGAAGCAGATTCTTCCGCTCTTGACAGCACCTTAAAAAGATGACGGTTTGGTAAGTTTGACTTCTCTTGGTAGGAGCTGTCACGTGGTAAAATGAAACAAATCATATAGACATTGTTTCATTTCTACAACCAAGATTTTGACAGGTCTTTTATCCCTATATTCTGATTTAAAACTGCCATTTCTTTCTATGTGTTGTAGTTTGGTTTTTGGTTGGTTGGGTTTGGTTTTTTTTATTTAGATTGGTAACATTTGTATATAAATGTGTTGACATTTATTTCCTGACAGGTTTTATGTGCTGCAATTATCAGGGGCCATTTACCTGTAATATTCTTTGTAATTCCTTCACAAATTTAATTCCATTCTACCATTTTTCTCCCTGGATTACAGGATTTTTTGTTGTTTCATGTGCTTGTGATGCATCACCCAGACTTGTACAGACTTCCACACACAATGGCTTTTAGAGTTTGGGAGGGAAGGAGCCTTGCTAATGTATACTGCCACCAGAAGAGCTATAGCCAACCAGGTGAAGCCCATTTTTCATGTCTCCACTGACTCCAAAAGCTGTCCCAATTCCTAGGAAATCTGAACTCGGCACCCTAGGGCCACCTTTTCAACTAGTTATCCCCCTTTACTTCTGAAGCCTGGCTTTGCAGTCAGTCGCGTCCCGAGTGCCTCTGCAAGAGCACCCTCACCGCAGCCACGCACCCATCAACACGACCCGTACACCCAGCCTTTCCCTCTCACCTCCTCCCCACTCCTGAGCACGTCTCCCCTCCTCCTCAGCAGCACAGTTTTGGAAACACAATCAAGCCCTTCGATGTTTTTGTAACTGAGGTTAAAAAAAATGAATAGCTGAAACCTCCCTGATCTAGGAAACTGCTGGCATAGCAACAGAAGAGAGGAAAATCAGAACAGAATATTTTTCAGCAGCAAACCTTTATTTTTTAAGGACTAGGGGTAACCCTTCCCTGCCAGGTAGACTCCTTGACAGAACTGTCTGTGTGGAAGGGGAAAAACAGGTTATTTCACAATTTGGAATTAAAATTTCTGAAGTCTCGTACAGAAAGTAGATTTTCAACAGATGATGTTGCATCTTTGTTACTGAGCATGAAATGCTAATTGAAAACAAGGTCAAGGTGACTCATATCTTGAGGATCAAACAACATATGTTCACTAAAGGCAAATATTGCCAAACGAGCCTGATTGTATTTTTGAAAGAAACGGAAAAGTTAAACACTAAGAAATGAATTGGAGACAATTTAATGTTTATGGATTTCAGTAAGGAATGCGATATACTATGTTTGATATCCTGAGGGAAGCCATTAATTGAATTGGCTTGCTCTGAAATGCAGTTAAATTGATATAAATCAGGCCACAGAGCTTCAGAAAAAAAAAAAAAGAAGTAGTAATTATAAGCCAGAGTCCTCCTAGCATCTACTGAGCTCTGACAGGCCAAGGTTAGGTCCTTCTGACTCAGCATAAAGGACCTAAAGAGACAATATTGGAGAAGTTTGGCTTTTTTCAAGCAAAGATGAAACTAAATACCACCTAAGGAAGTACCAGTAGAAGAGGAGACACCTAAAGGCGGCAGAGCTAATGAAGCAAGGTTTGTGTGAGAGTGTCCCAGACACAATTGCATCTGGGGATCTAACTGGTGCTGTCACCCTTCTGAAACAGCACAGACTGTGACAGCAGAGAACACTGTATCCCAGTGCAGAGCGACGCTACAGCCAAGTAACCCTGAAGTACACAACTGCTGTTGCCTTATGTTTATGATTTGTGTCCTCGAGGTCTAGCACTCTCTCTAGTACATGCGTGTCTGAAAATTGGATGGGTTCGAGTCCATGTGGCTGTCATGGACCTTGCAGTCAGGTTGCCAATATGGCTTTGCAGTCAGGTTGGCTGGCTGTCTAAAACCACTCAGCAGCCCCAAAGCCATATGATTGGAGAACAAATGGGTGAACTCGGCTCTTCATACCAGCCCCAAACATCTGGAGACTGGTTTATTCGCAAATTAAAGCCAAGTCAGGGCCCAACTTGGATATGGATTGGCAAGTCCATAAGCACAGATTTCTATCAATCACAGCACTTATGTTTCATGGTCAAAGCAGAAACGGG
>VXBZ01009849.1:627049-695031 GCA_013399135.1 Heliornis fulica | reverse complement strand
GTTGGCGGGCGGGTGTGTGGGGGGGGGGTTCGGATGTTATTTTTGTCCTTTGTAGACTTTATTTTCTAGTTTAAGTAAGTGGGGAAATACAGGAACAGAGAAATGGGAAATGAGCACTCTGTTTTTCCACCTAACTTTAAAATATATTTTCTGTGGTTATGAGAAAGGCTTGTCCTTGGCCTGTGTTCCACTGGAGGTTAGGGACCAAACATGTGTTTAACACAAAGATTTCACACAGTTCTCTTCCCAGTGATGGGCTTTGTGCTCCCAAAGCCTCCGACACGCGATTCACAGTGCAGCAGCAGCAGGATAGGAACATGCAGTACCTTTTGTGCAGAAACATGCACAGCAAGTGCCCTCTCCCCTTCCCTGGACCTCACCCAAATGCCTATAGGACTTCTCACCCAGAGGCATCCTTGGCTGGAAGCTATCACTCTGGAGCCCTGCTCTCCCAAGCAGCAGTACTGTGCCATGCCCCCAGAGCCCAAAGCTGTGAAGGTCTCGGGGTTAGTTTCCATATTTCAGGGGAAGGGTCTTTCTGCAAAGGGCAGCACTTCTGCTCTCTGCAAGCATTACAGTGGGGACTTTTCATTCACAGTTGAAAAAGAAATGGACAGAGCTGCAAAACTTCTCGAGGGGACCATCACAAAAGCCAAGTTCACCCTCCTCAGAAGGTTTTCCCCAACAGCCCTGGTTTGTGAGGAAGAGAAACCCAACTTAGCTCCTCCAGACAGTCACAGCCACCACCATGGCTGTGGTCGTGAGGAAATTATACCTTGGCAAGGTTGGAGATTAATTTTACTACTTTCTCTGAGGTTTTAAGTACTGTATGTAAACCAGAACAAACTATAAAGTGTTGAAAACTTTTTTTTTTTAAACAATTTGTCAGAGCAGAGAAAAAAATTGTTATTAAGACATCTGTAAATAGCTCATTCCTTACCCTAGGGATATTGTTTCTTCCTAGTGCATGCAGGAATGTGGCATAAGGTCCATGAAAGCTTTCTAACATATGGGGAAAACAAATAAAAACCCAAATGGTCCAGAATTTTTTATGTGTTTGAAAGTTTATATAATATTAGCATTTACTTTGTATTTGCAGAGATGTGTTTGGGGGCAATTTTTTCCTTTTTATAAATAAGACCTGTGTGATTTCAATTATGCAGAATATTTCCAAGAAAGGAAAATGCACTGTGGAAACTTACACCACAGTCCTGATGAAATGCAGCATTTTACACTTTCAGCTGTATTATGAATGACAATAAAACCACCCCAGCTGATAGCAGAGGAATTTGTTCCATCCTTGAGATAATTTCTGGAAATGCAGCAAACTTTCTTCAAAGACCAACATGTTTCCATTGTTAGCAGTAAATATTTTTAGAAGCTGTGAGATTAACACCTAACTGCAGTACATAATTCACAAAACTCTCAAGCACAAAGAGGTCTTGAACTTCAGGGTTGCTCCGAAGATGTCAGAAACACCACCACGGTTGCTCTCGGCAGTGGGTTGAGAGGTGCCCCCAAGCACTCAGTCTGCACCATGGGTTACACTGACTCATGCCCAGCAATACCACGCTGGATGCAGGCCCTCCAAAGCACGTTTGCATTGTAAGCAGAGTTTAGGTGCTAGTAAACACCTGTCAGCTCAGGAGCTACCGCTGTGTGGGGCTAGGGCAGACACCACCAGCACGTCTGCAGCAAGTACAACTCCCACAAGACGCCCAACTGAGCTCTGTGTAACCAGACTAATGTCCTCACATACTTATTCTCAAGGTCAAAAAAACTTTTCAGAACTTGCTATCTCTTTACAGGCCTCAGCATCTTTAAAATGGTTGCACAAGGAACAAGTAGTCACAGCTAAGCTGTTATTTAAGTGTCTCTGGTTGAAAGACAAATGCAAATATTTTGATGATATTGCTCCTCAGGCAAAAATCTGCCCACTCCCAGCCTACATGTAGCAGAAACTTGCAAAGAAGCATTTGGTAGAGATTTAAAGCAAAGGTAATCTTCTATGTGCCCCAGATCCCAAAAGGTTTTATTTCAAAACAGTATATGTTTGTGTGTATGCCAATTTGAAAGTCTCCATTAAAAAACCCCAAAACAAGTCACTAGTCATGGTCCTGCAACATCTCTTGGTTCAAAGTCATTTTGGAAATGGCAGTAAAACAGGGTTGCTGAAGTTTTCCATCACTGGCACAGACAAGCTGCCCTTCTCCAAACACACGCCAGCCAAACTGTTGGGGAAGGACACAGGGAGCCACAGGGAGGCACAGACTGAGCTGAAAGGAGTCAAGGTAAGAAAAATTCATGGGGTGTTTGGAAGGGGGGTATGTTTAAGCTTTTGGGGTTTGGATTTGTCTGGGTTGAGGGGGGTGTTGAAGTATACAGACTTTCATTAGCTTGTTGAATGCGTCAATTAATTACATTAAATTTCACTCTGTTGTCTCTTACTTATAAGGCTGATAAAGCAATGGAAATACTCACTTGGATGAGAAAACCCTCTTAGAGCACCATCTTCTAAAAAAACCCAAGCTCATCACTGTGGAGATAAATCCCACTTTTTCCTGGCAATTAAGCGCCTACAGGGTTTGCAAGCTGGTTTGAAAGCTGTCTGGCAAGTTTCACACCTAAGCATAGGAACTGAGAATGGGTTTCCCCCCCACACTTTACAGAAAAAACAACCCTCATCCTCACACCCATTAGTCACACAGTTTGTCTCATTTTCAGGCAAATTTGCTTCTAAGAAGGCCACCAGGAAGGTGGAGAAAAGAAGGCCACCAGGAAGGTGGAGGTGTAAGTGGCATATGAGATACGTTAATGGTAACATGGTAGCGGGGTTTATATATATATATATATATAGATGGGGGTTCCCTGGGACTTGAACTAATTTGCCTTTTATTGAATGGGGGCCCTGGACCATTTTAAGAGAGATGTAAGGAGGAAGGAAACACAAATTTAACTTTTTGCTGGAAAGACTTGAATAAATGCTTGAATAGGTCCCAGCTTTTAATCTTCCTTCCCAGCATTTACAGCTTAAAGAGACCCATTACACCACAGGATCTCAAGCGTGCCAGAGGATTTGCCCCGCTCCCAGGTGAACAGCAGCTGGGTGGTCCCTGGCAGCCCCTGTGCTGCCAGGCACAAGGAAAGGAGGAGAGTAGCAGGGAAAGGTCTTTCGACCTCAACTTTATTAGATCACCATCCTAGGGCCAAAACTTTTATTTGCTGGGCAAAGCTCTTTCCTGCATCGCTGTTGCAAGTTAAAAAGCTTGCAGGTTATTGCCCATCCTGCTGCCTAAGTCACAACTTATATTTGCAGCCCTGGGATACAGCTGGAACTGAAAACATTTCAGAGCTCAGAGGATGAACTCCCAATTTTTCTCAACTCCAAGTCAGTTAAGCTGTCACCGTCATGCTCTGCGGCTGCAAACCCCTCTGAAACTCTAAATTTAATGCCCAGATCAAAGGCTTTGCACAGTTCCCCATCTCCAACACGGACAACAGTAGCTCACAGCACTGCAGTCAGAGCATCAGTCCCAGCTACAGAAATCCTCGGCCCATTAGAAACCATTCAGACAGACAAACACTGGAAGTCAACTGTGGTTTTAGGTAGCTGGGACATAATGGTCAAAGGGGAACAAACCCTTGCGTGACACAAACAATGCGGGGTCAGATTCTCTGGAAACAATGTGCTTCACGACATGCCAAAAATTCACTTCTGTCCTGTCCATATTTAGGTGCTGAACACACCTGCAGCCTCTGTTGCATATTGCAGCAGCCCAGTAGTTTTCTTGAGGCCAAGTGAGAGACAGCACAAGTTCTCTTGGATTCTGAAAACTCCACAGTTCTGCAGTCAGAAACCAAGACAACCCCACCGACAAACCCAGGTATGGGGTTTTATAAGCCCCTCAACAGGTGCTGCCCTCCTCCTCTCACATCAGCCCTCTCCCCCTTGCTTTGCTTTGGGACTGGGGCAACACAGATGTGCTGCTCTGCAGCATGGAGCTGAGCTCTCCCGCACGGAGGGACTGGCCCCACAAACACACCACCTCAGAAATCAACACCACACCCACAGCGCTGACACAGGGAAATAATTCAAAACAACAAGAAAGAATCAATAGTCTAACAGACCCTGGTCAGTCCCTGTCTAGTGGAGGACAGGGCTGGAGCCACAGCACAAGATGTACATTTCTGCAGTAAGCAGAGCAGCAGCCCAGCTCAGCACCAAGCCTTGCTTTGAGAAAGGCCAAGCACCAACAAACCCAGGAAGCCATCACAGACCAGCACCGCTGAGGAGGAGCACAACGGAGCATTTTCCTGAGGCAGGAGCAGCCCTGCCGAGCTTATGGGAACATGCTCAAGGTCCCAGGCCTCTCAGCTGCCTGCAGTAACATCTGCTTTACTGACAGGACTTCAGCGAGGCACCTAAGAAAATACTAAAAGTACCTAATAAAACACAGCATTAGGGCTTAAATTGAAGCGGGACTGTATTTGGCTCCCTAACAAGGGCCGACGCATGCCGGGACCGGTTTTCACTGGTGAGGAAAGGTTTACACCCTAACAATTAAAATTTTTCCCATGCTGATATTTTCCAATTGTTCCCTTATGATGGAAATATCTGTAGCCACTTCAGTGATTTTTCTTCTAGAGCCTAGGAGCGAGAAGTCACATGCTGTGCTTCCTCAGGGGCATCATGATGCTTGTTTCTGGAAAGGCCCGTGCCCCCAGGGAGCTGAAAAGACTGGATGGGTCTCTTGAGGCTCCTCTCCCACCCAGCCAGCAAACCAAAGCCAGAAACACAGCGTTTCTCTTCACAGCTCTCATCTAAAGATGGTGTAAAGCTTTGTTCTTCCTGTGGTGAAAGAGCACAGCACTGCTGACGGCAGCGGTCAACGTCTTCCTTGAGGAGCTGCTGTATTTTCTCCTGCATCCAAAGTCATCTGTTTATTTTGAAACAGTGACAAAGTCTCTGCGGTTCTCCAGACAACACCGTTGCCATGTCAGTACAAAACATCCCCCCCTCCTCTCCCTCTGTCTGGCCACCCCTCCCTGCATCTGCCTGTCTGCATGCGATGGGTGGGAGGAGAGAGATTTTCTTTCGCTAAATTATCCCTCTGAAAACGTACCTCAGTTGTTTCTGGACAAGCCCAACATTACATTCCTCATCCAGCCACTTGCCTCGGCTGCTCTCCGAGCTGTGGCTTCTCCTGGTCTGTGAGCAGAACCCCAGAGCGCGACGCACTGCCCGTGCCATCCCAACTCCTCCACATCAGCCAGCATTTGGACTAGCAAGAGCTTTCCCAGCCATTCCCCCAGCCAGCACAAGAAAGACCGTTCTGAAGGTGAAGGCCAGTGAAATACGCCATGTGAAAACCACACCATATACTGGGGACAAAATAGTGAGTAAAACCCCAAAAAAACACAAGCAACTGCAGTCCATTACATTTCCAATGCTGAATGTGTTGGTGTTTTACAAAGACAGAGATCTTGAGAGAAGGTGTCTGAGAGAAGGAAGGCTGTCAGAACTGCTGAGCCCTGTAAGGAACTGCTGATGAGCAAACAGATTACTGTACTGTTGTTCAAATACCCTGGAGCTGGAAAATTGAGTATTTAAATGACTTAGAAAAAGGTAAAGTAATGGAGATTTCTATCTAAGCAAAGCCAAAATGAGAAGTTCTCCCTAAGTGTCAGGAAATAGTTTGCAGTCTCTTTTGGCTATTATATGACAGCACACATGTAGTTCTGTGCTTTATCACATTCCATACATTAATTTAAATGACAGAAGTGAACCGAAGCAAAAAAAAACAAAACCAAAAAACCCACAGCAGTTGTATATATTTAGTGGCCAGTGGGTTGAGGCAAGCACGTGAGCTGGTCGAGAGCATAGAGGCTGTGTATTGAGCCATGATGACCAACAACACGCCCCACAGGTTCATACTACTGATGTGGGATTTACATACACCACTTACACACCACTCAAATCACCCTCACTGGAAGGTGACAGCACTGCTGTTATCCAAACTCTAGGCACTAAATGGCCAACTATGCCATATGCATCTCCATGGAGTTATTTTTCATATATTTCATCATAGCAGAAGAATGACTTCAAGGGTTTTTTTAGGGATGGGTTGGCTTCCACATGCCAAGGTTCTGACCACAGTCAGGTCTGGACAATCTAAGCTTCTAGATACACATGCAGACTCCCTTTCCTCGATAGCCAGTGTTGGTTCTACAGCTCTGCCTTTGTGGCAACAACCCCATCACTGTCATCAGGCTCTTCCTGGCAAGCCTCCCCACACCGCGTGAGGTTCCTTGTCCTCACAGGAGGAGGGGTCTGTGATGGGAGGACATCTTGGCCACACGCCTGTATGCTTACAGCCACCAATAGCAGAAAGCTATGGGGGCTCTCATTAGCACAGAAACCACCCTAAGGAAAACCTGTGCACCCCTTGACAGACAGCCCTTCTCCCTGTGGGGAGACATCCTCTCCCCACAACAGTCTGTTGTGGGGAGAGGATGGTGAAAGGAAGGGCTGTGCAAGTACTTCTCTCAGCCACACACAGGCACCTAGGGGCAAGGGGACACCGCACTCACAAGGGCACACGGCCCCGTGGAAGGCACAGGACAGTCAGGGCCAGGCTTCAGCTGCCTTCCCCAGCGCAGCACAGCCCAACCTCCTCTCAGTAACGGCAACAGAAGAGAAAAATTCAACGCCAAGAAATGTGAAACTCCAGCCAAAACCCAAAAGCCAACAGAGCCGGCGGCCAGCGGGGCCGTGTAAGTATGCGATACGTGACAGCGCGCTGCGTCTTATTAAACAGCAAGCACCTCGCAACAGAGCAGCCTCCAAAACCTTAATTTCCCTGTAATTGATTAACTGTCCAGCAACCAGACTCGCTTCACCTCCGAGCCTGAGCAAGCGTGGGAGGGAAGCTGGCAGCCGCCACGCGGAGCGAGTGCCAGTGTGCGATCAGGGAAGTGCTCTCGCACCACATTTGGGATTATTGCATTCCCTGGGGAGAGGCCAAATACTTCTCCCCACTCCCCAACCCCCCCCTCAATCCCCTGGTTTTTTTTTCACTTTCGGTGCACGGGGATCAGGATGGGAGGAAACGGGTTCCTGTTCTTTTCTCAGTCTGACACTCCTGCCCTGACCCTCTCAGTCAGGCTGATGGATACAGACGCACCGCCTAGCCCAAAGGCTTGCACGAGAGGCTCCTGGGAGCCTCCTGGCTGCAAACGCTTCATTTGAACAGAGGTGCTGCCTCTTCAGAGCTGCGTCAGGCACCGCCGTTGCTTTGGCGCTGTTGGGCTCGGCAAACAGGAAGGGGACCTAGCCGTCCCTCATCTCCCAGCGCATGTGGCCGCCACACGCAAACGTCAGCCCGCTTCTGAAGGCCAGCACAGAGCAACAGGAATGACTTTGTTCCCGTAAGTCAACAAACAACGTTTAGAAAGGTCTGTGCTGTGGGAGGATTTCTTAACGTAATACAAGTCATCAGACTTAAAACACATGCCTGCTCTGGTGAAGTTAATAGAGCAACAAGGCTGTGGAGGAAAACAGATACAGGAAAACAAGAACTTTCTCCTGATGACTTCATCCCACAGGGGTCAACTGCAAATCAAGGGCAGCATTGGTTGGGAAGGGGAAGCTCTGGAGATTTCTTGGAGAACTTGAAAGGAAACTTGTAGTGTTTAATAACAAAAACAACATTTTTCTTCTAAAGAAGAGAACATTTTCCCAGCACTGTACCACGAGAGCATCACTCGTGGGGAAGAGTGTTGCAACCTGTATGACCAAGGAATGAGCCTGGCCTGAGCCGCTGAAGGGTTTGGTTCACCCCCTTGTACTGTGTGGGCAACATAAGAACATGTGGACAACATTGTCCTCTCCCTGCTTCCCCCATGTATTTCTCTAAGGCAGTATTTAGTAGGTACAGGTGAAGTACTTGAGCAACACACTGCAGTTAGAGTTTTGCCTCTCTTCCCACTGCTTGGAGAGCATAAACATGTTTATTACCAGAAGGATCTTCTTGACAACTGCAGGACCTCTGAGGACCAGCCATCAGATAACCTCCCAATTCAAAAGACGACAAAAAGCAGCATTAAAATCCCACATTCATATAGACATCAAGAAATACCTTTCTGTGCTTTAATAAACACTCAACAAACAATGGAAACACCCACACAATCAACTCCTACAGCCAGCTTTTGCCAAAATACTTAATCTACCTTAAACTTTTGTGCAAACAACAAAAGATACACTAAATCTCCCCACTCCAGTACTACGTACAATTTGATATTAAGCACCAAGAACAGCAGGGATAAATGTACTCTGAACACCACCACCACCACAGACACAAAACTTCTCAAAAAAACCAGCTCCCCAAAAGCTTGTTATTTAGAACATTCACAGAAATAAAGCATTAGTCATTAGCTCCTGAATCTCCTCTACCTGCCTTCCTGAAGTGATGTAATTCATATGCTCAAATAAATAAAAATGCAGAACTGAACTCAATGCAACAAACAGTATAAATTAGTAGGTTATTTAGTACTGAAGTGTCTAACCTACTAAAGCATTTAACTCCCTTTGTTGTCTCATTAAAGGGTGAGAGCAATAGCCAAGGTACGTCAGTCTTACGGACTGCAGAGCTCACAGGGTGGAAGAACGTTGAATAAGTGCTAGGTAATTTTCCTCAGCCTTCACCAGTTACAAAGCCTGTAAGGTTGTGATGTGTTTCTGCAATCTTGTCATAGTGTGCTGTACATTCTTCAGTATGTGTAAGGATATAAATCTGAAGTTTATAATTTCAGCCAGAACGGTGTCGTTTTGTGAGGCTATTGCCCAGAGGGTTTCCAGCCTGTTATGAAATACTGCTGCTTTGCAGTTCCTGATGAGCACAGAAGGTGCCTCTGGGCACCTCAAAGCTCAGCAGCAGATTTTAAAATACAATTCACAGGTCATTGTCCTCAGACAAAGCTTCAGCAGCAGACCAAAGGTACTGTAATAACAACCCACCGAGTGCGATTTTAACCTACTGTAGCTTTACACCCAAAGGAAGAAAAACCTTTCACTTCAATCATTAATCAGTGACACTCACGGGGAGGTGGTTTGTTTTTTTTTTTACTCTTGCTTCTGACCTAGATTTGATCTGCAACTGTCCTTGTGCAGTTTTGAAGCCAGAAACCCTTTAGCCTCCCATACACCAGTCTAGGAACCCAGTGGATGTGCACTTTTCATGGCAGCATGCCAGTCCCATCACACTTCTCTAGAGCTGCATTGAGAGATTCACGTCTGACATGCCAGCCCCATAGCTACCTGAAGAAACATTTTATTTACTCAGCTGATAGCTGAGAAGCAGAGAAGCAAGTGGCATAAATAGTTTTCCTTTAAACATATTAATTATTCATCAATACAATCAATCAGCAACTCATTAAAACTGCTCAGTTTTTACATAATCATTTTAGAAGCCTTTTATTGTGTGCTTTGTAGCTGTTAAGGATATCATAGAATGGCTGGGTTGGAAGGGATCTTTAAAGGTCACCTAGTCCAACCCTGCAGCAACTATCAGGCACATCTTTAACTAGATCAGGTTATCACTTTAAAGCCCCTAAAAATAACCACCTGGCCAACACAAGCCCAAAAAACAAACATTTTCACATACACAAATGTCCACCAAAACCACATTTCTCCAGAGACAGCAAATTCTTATTATTTGGGGTGGGGTGAGCGAAAATAGGTTGCAAGGAAGCACGTTGGGATAGATAACATGTGATGTAAAATAAGAACTAACCTAGAAGCTTTCATAAAATGCATTTTCTACCAGTCCTGAAAAAAAAATCAAAGTTGTGGTAGTTCATTTTCCAGCACAATTATACAAGTTTTTAAAACATTTGTCAGGACTGCTGTCATCTACACTTGCTATGTAAACGATGTGTTCTGGTATTTGTCCCACAAACAGTAGAAAGGTTTTGCCATTTCTGAATGCTTTCCAGAGGTTCACAAAACACTGGGACACATTTCTCTGCGTACGTGCACATATAGGTTGATGGAAAACTGCAATTTTGCCTTGGAAAAAGTCATAAAAGGTCAAAAGCATGGAAAACCTCAAAACACCATTAGAAAGCTCGCTACATTTTTGCGGTGCCTTTGGCATCCCCTTTCTTAGGGTTTCTCACTCTTCCCCCGGCGCTGGCTGCGCTGCGTGCTCAGCCCTGCCAACCCCAGCTCACCCGGCAGGGCCCGTCTTTCGAAGCACTGCACACTGTAAAAGAAGCCTCCTCCCTACTTGCCAATCTCTCCATCTGCTGCCACAGCAGGGGTGTTGGGAAAGCTCTACTTAGATGTCCTGCTGCCTGTTGCTGAAAATCTCTGCCATCTGCTGTTGCCTTCACTTCCGTGTCTCGCAAAAATATCGGCGACTAACTGGAACACAATTCCTTTACAAGATGTTTACAAACGTTGTTAATTTGAATCATGGCTGCTTTTTGATTGCTCTGGTATTCACACAAGCATAACATGTTGGCATGGATTAAGGGCTAAAGATGCAAAGTCAGACTTGTATGGATATACAGTAATTAAATATAGACTCTCTACCCCAGACCTATTTCTTACAAAACCTTCTTTTTAAAATGGTGATTTGGATGACTTCTGACCTGTGTGAATAACACACAAGTCTCTCCCAAAGCCAAGCCCTAAATCCACCACACAACTTACTGCACTGGAATGCACAGTCATACACAGAAACAAACTGTCTCTGACCTGCAGCAACCAGAACCATGGACCAAGCACACAGCAGTGGAAATGACCCTCTTCAGATCACTACTCTATGATTTAATGTATTTCCACCCACACCTGACAAGCCAAGCCCAGACCAAGCAATTCAGAGTATGCCTCACTACAAAGAAGAATTTTAAACCAAGGCAAAACAAGCATTTGAAATAAAAGCATGCTCTACAATCCCTCTGAAATCCAAATACAGGCACTGATACTTAGCTGTGCAACCAAACACCAAATGCTTTTAGGACAACCCAGCAAACAGGCAGCACATCACCTATCACAGCAGCCTCTGCTGCAAAACACCCCTATCACCCACACAACAAGCAGCAAAACCAGCCCATACTGCCTGGATATAGCTGGCCCACAGGCAGTTACACTCAATAGTTTCTCCTACAGGAGTTTAGCACTTACCTTTGTGGTTGCTCCTGGGCACTGCTCCTCCTGCCTCGCCTGTTTGTGCTCAGTAGTGTTCCTTGTTCCAGGTAACTCGAGCAGGAGCTTGGGACCATAAAGCCAAGTGCTTCACACAGGACTTGCAACCCCAAACTGCAGTGCTGAGGAACCCAGCCTCACCCTGCCCTGCTCCTGCTAACACCCAGGGAATGCTGGGAAGGGTGGGCACCTCTTCCCCAGCAATGGCTTGCACCTGGACCTGGGGGCAGCTCATCCCCAGCAACAGCCCACACCTGACACAGGGTGGTGGCCAGCAGCCCCTCCAGGTGCACCTCATTGTGCATCAAACCAGCACTTCAAAATGGCTCCCTGCACCTCTGTGTGCCAAACCAGCCCTGCCACTTTGGCTCCCCAGCCTGCAGGTGCTGAGGCAAGGGCAAAAGGTGTCCTCAGGAACTGTTTCTCTTTGGTTGCAGACTGCAGTGTGACAATGGCCACATCTTATATGGTAGAGCTGACCAGGCTGCTCCCAAACCCACCCAGGGGAGCAGGAGCCCAGTGGGCCCAGCAAACCCACCCAGTGGGACCAAGGAGAGACTGGGAGCACGCAGGGTGCAGCAGCGGGGCTGGGGGGGTTCTGTGAGGGGCTGCCCTGGGCAGGGTACTGTTGGCTTAGGCAGGTTCTGGCTGCCTTGCTGAGCCCTCAGCCCCACGGGTGAGGCTAAGAGGGGTGGAGGTGGGGGAAGGGTGGGAGCAGGGAGAGGCATCAGGAGCAAAGGAGGAAGGTGGAGGAGAGGAAAGCAATGTGGGTAAGGGTAAGTTGTCTTTGTTTCTCACCACCCAAACCTATTTTGTCATGAAATGACATTAATTTTCCCTGAGTCAGTTTCAGCTGTGACAGTAATCAGTAAGGGACAACCCTGTCCTTATCCATCCCAGATTTTTCACCTTATTTCCTCCCTTCTTGGAGAGAGAGCAGCTGGGTGGGTGCTCTCTCACCACACCGCAGCAGACCCACCACAGGGGCTCGGGGTGCATCTTGGCTGCTTCAGACCAATTCAAGTCATAAAACATGTACATAGTAGTGTCCTGGGAGATACCCAACTTGGGACCAGGTTCCATTGTTTGGAAGCACAGGAAAGGGCAAGTGGTGAGAGGGGAGGTGAATCATTCTTCCTCTTCAGAGCCATGGTTCGGTGACTTCTCTTCAAAGGTGCGTCACCTGCCCATTTTCACTTGAGACGCAGCTCCTGAAAATCCACAGTGCACCACACAGTTGGTTAATGATTATAGAGGAGGAAACTATTGCCACTCCAGCTAATAAACAACAGCAAAGCAAAGATTTTCAGTATTTGTTGTTCCTTCCAGACCTGTTGCCGCAACTCTTCCCAAAAACTAGGGACACTTTTCCTCCACAGTTTTCCTAACAGTGCTTCATATTAAATTTTTGTCCATCCAGCTCCTGACTTTTTTTATAATGTGGTAATATTATACTTTGCAACAGAGAAGAAAATTATGCATAAAGAATTATTAGGATGTCACATAATCAAAGCTGCGAGTTCTGCAAAAGGAAAAGAAGTGATTAAGCAATTATTTGCCACTATTGGTTTCAGTTATGGGTCCCCATGCAATAAAAGACACTTTTACAGATATTTAAGTAGCTTCTGGAAGACCAAACATAACATTTGCTTTGACAAATAGTTACCTAACAGGGGGGCCGTCCACTTCATTTAACAGGAGGAGAAAGAACTCTACTCTCACAGAAGCAGCTTAGCATGACAATTTTCACAGGAAAAGAAAGACCTAAAAATTTATATTGTCTTGGAGTTCTGCCTTTTCATGCTTGAGCATGAAACGGGCATAGATTGGTTCCCTTGGGTACAAAAATCCAGAGTCTGTTCCTCACGAAACCCAAGCTTCCCACCTCCAAGTAAGTGAACATGTAGCAACTAGACACTTTGCACAACATACTATTAGCTATAGAAGTGTGGAAAACTTGTTTTCAAAACACACAAGCAAGAACACAGCATGCACAGAGAAAGGAACTCTTGCTCTACTGTGAAGTTCTTTTCTGTGCTTAAATGCAGACCAGCTTCACTACGTTTAAGCAAAAGGAAAGCCTTTCCCAGGTGGTAAAGAGTTAGAGGACAAGCAAGAAAACTTTCAAAGCCTTTTTGATTTTTTCTCACACCTCCCATGTTGAATAGCACATGAAAACAGACCAGCATGTTTGTCAGAAAATTATTTCCTTTCAGAAACCATAACATTAACCTTTCAGAACTTAATTTGTCTCCTGCAAGATTCTGTGAGCTTGGAAAAAAATCTTAATTGTGTTAAAAATACCTTTAGGATGAAACGCCGAACTGTTAACTGGTTTTGGGAAGGGAGGTGAAAGGGACAGAGTCTCAGTGATTCTTTGTCATAGCACTGTGTGTATACACACAAATTCTGAAGTGTTCATAAAACTTCACTTACACATCAAATAGACCAAGCATACAAAGCCCCTCCACTGTTCAGTTTCTAGTACAGCCTTATAAAAACAGTGCATTTTCACATAGGATTTGATTTAATGCCTGTTTTATCCCAGGTAATATTATCATAAAAAAAGAGAACACTTGAAAGCAACTTGACTAACAGAACCAGATGTAAAACATCTTGAAGCTTACAAATTCACCACCAAATTACTGACAAAAAAACTTGAAAATACTGGGTTTCAGAGTTCAGGAACATCTGTTCCATCCAGAAATTCCCTTGTACCTCCTGATGTGCTGCCATGGCAGGATGATGCACTAGGAAATAGATTGTGATTCCATTTTTGTCATTTCCATCTGTTTATCAAGGATGTCATGTGGGAGAGTGTCAGATATGTCTAGGTAGATGATGTCATCTGCTCTTCCCTTATCCATAAACACTGTAACCCTGTCACAGAAGGCCACCAAATCTGTCAGGCATATGCTGTCTGTCACCTGTCACTTCCTTATTTTCTATGTGCATGAACATATTCTGAATAATGATGTATTTATTAATGGTTACAGGAGGTGCCCTGAGGAGTCACTTGGCATAACAATTTTTAAACTGTAATAAGAATACCACGCAAGAAAACAGATGCCCTTAATATGAATTTATTAAAGAAATGCCAAAAAATGAACCAGAGTGGTAAATTAATGTCTCCTTTACTTATGCTTCATGAACAACTGCCCACCTGACTGTTTACATTGTCCTCACAGTTGTCATTCCTCCCCCCAGCCTGTGATGACCTTAAGCTCTGAGCCTCCACTGACGTATCTTTTAAGTCCGTCACAAAAAGCAACGGAAACACAAGTCAGCATGAAAATTTAAAATGCTTCAAAACTTCCCAATCCTGTTTGAGACTTGACTGCTCACCAGAAGAGAGCAGAAGCTAATGCCAAGTCTGGGAGAGCCAAGATTTAGGAGAGGTGAGCAGACACCACCAGCAGCCAAGGAAGGCAACAGTGCCAGGAGTGTTATTTCCAGTCTTCAGTCATGACTGAAATCCCTTCGAAAAGACTCCTTCAAAGCTCTCATCCACTTCAGCGGCTCTGGATACTCTCCACATTAATCACTCCTAGGAAAAGAAGTGAATGTTGTGCTTGTGCAAGCAAAAAGCTCAAGAAACTGCATGTAGAATTTCAAAGTTAGCCCTTTCTAGCATTTACAGAAAAAACACTGAGTCAACAGCGGAGCATCTGCAACCACTTTCAATGAAGATGGAAGATAAACCAGAGCTGGAAGCACACTCGCTACACGAGAGATGCCTTCAGCATTCCAGCATGCTGGCTGTTGTCACCGTTTAGTGCAAGGAGAAACACTGCTGGGACAAAGGCAATTTTAATACAGCTGCACAGAAATATCTACTGGCCCACAGAGATTACTTAGCTAGTTGTCTCCCAACCAGCTTCCAAGCAATATTCAAATCTGTCAGCAATTTAGCTTCATGTGCTACATTAGCATTGTTTGTACTGAGACTCTGAATTACATAAAATAAGTCTCTCAGTACCAAAAGGATCAGGTTTTAGGATCTGTCATTGCCAAGCATACAATGCTGGGTTCAAGCTACCTCAGAGTAAAGGTCTGTTGTACCATGCACTAGCAACTTCACAGTGAGGAGAGCGCTTCAGCACTTGATTTAAGCTCTATTTCTCTTCTGTATGGTGCATATACAGTATGGGATTGCTTTTTCTGTGGAATGTTTTAATTTTGGGAACCCCAACACAGTGTCCTCTTCAAGTCTTCTGTCCATCATAGATGACAAACTGATTTTTATCATAGCAAAAAACCAGTAACAACATCCATATCAATTCATCCTTGTATAATTATTGCATTAGCAGCAACATTATTTCTTAAAACATTCGTCGCCCATTGCTGGAAGTGACAAATGTTTACTTCATTATATAATTGGTTCTTCTTTTTTTTTATATTATGTTTTGCTTTTTCCATCTGTTAGTTTCCATGAAGTTGCAACACAGTTTTGGCACAAACTAGGTAACGTCCATCACAACTTATTTGTCGGTCTTATTTTCATCAAACATCTGGAATCGTTCTGAATTTCTCAACAGAGCAAATATTGCCCAAACCTTACTCCTCAGAAGAGAGAAGAAACTTGATGATAGTTGAGGCTTTGACTAGTGCATGTGCTTTACAACCAAGTATCTCTGTTTCCCAATATAATTAATATTTACTCTGATTTGACTCAGAAGAAATTAACAGAATACTTCTCATAAGCATAGCTCAAAATATTGTAAAGATTACTGGGAACAACAAAACAATACACTGTAATCATACTTAGATGTAATTGCAGTAATTTCAGAGTAGCTTCTGGACTACTTAAAGCACCAAAACTCAAAAAGAACCCCAAAACAACTTGAGAGTTTGCAATAATTTTTTTTTCATTCAAGGCTGAAAACTTGCTTTTTTATGAGAAGTTAGGAGATGGGATTGCCTTGACTATAAAACCTTATTATTTTGCTATAAAGCTGTAAGTAATTAAACATTTGAGTCTGTTCTTTAATACTATACTTTCTTCAAAGTGAAAGGAAAATATATCTTAATTGGAAAATATGCCCATTCTACTGTGATTTATAAATATGCTTTGTTGATTTACAAAAACACATCAAATTTAAATTGGGACCACTATAAACTAACTTTTGTAGGTGTGTAGCACAGGAAACAAATAAAGCCCAAGTTTTCCCCAATACAACAGCAAATAATTATCTACAAAAATCCTCTTGTAATTTCTGGATTTCATTTGCAGATACAGCAACACCCTGGCTAGTTATCTTCAGTCAAAAAAATAAGGGAACTTTATACCAAAAGCACAACTGTGTGTTCCTCAGGTAACACCACACTTCTCACTACTACCCTTACACTCAAAATAAGAGCTCATTTATCTTTTAACCATTTAAAGCATTCTGTAAATGCTTTCCTTAGCCGCCTACATGCCCTCACAGTTCCCCAGCTTCAGAGAAGCTGTCAAATGTCTTTTGGACACCCATCTTGCATATTGCAAAAATTTCTAAAAGTCCCATTTATTTTTTCATCTCCTCCAATCCTCACAATCTTTGCTGCAATTTCAAAGCCTTTCTTTTGCTCAGATGTCAGTGACAAAGCAAGCCGGTTCTTCAAGGATAAGAGGTAGCTTCAGCCATGTCTGGACTTGTCTGGAATCAAATACCTTTTGGATTACTTCACAGTACAAGCACAAACTTCTGAATATCCCTGCCTACCACACCTTTTCTGACCAGCTGGTGACAATGCACACACCCCTTCTGTAACTTCTTTCCAAGGCTTTGTGAAAATAAGCCCCCTCCACTGAGTGTTTGATCGGAGTGGAGTGAAACAGTAAGGAGGGACGTCTCCCTGTTAACCTCCACACAGCTTGGAGAATCCACCTTGTGTAGTGGCAAAGGTGCTTAATAACATTTTCCTCTTCAGACTGGAAGGAAATCTCCACTTTTGCACTTCTGATTGGTAGCAGAGAGAGGCTTCGCTGTCCAGACAGTCCTTGCCCCTTCATTCCTGGAGCAATCCTGTTCACAGTGCCAGATGTTGGGAACACTGCTTGCACTGCAAGTAGCACGGCTATCAAGCTCTGATGCTTCAGCACCGTTCCTTTTCTCTTTCCCACCTCTTCACTGCTCTGCAGAATGAAGCCACACCATGGTCCACTAGAAGCAATACTCCCAAATGAGTGGGCCACAAAGGAAACTCTCTCGTTTCAGACCTCTGCAGGTCAATATTGCTCACACACTTGAAGCACTATGCAATGTACAAGTCCTGCCTGGGCAATTTGCAAATGGTTTATGCCAGTCCCTTGCAAGTTGGTACTCGGCACCATGCCCTTTATTTGTCCTCAACAGAGAGGCTGTTGATGTGTTCCTTTTTCCAGACTTGTTCTCATATCTGTAATTCCCAGTAGATATTCAGAAAAATAACTCACAGATTTGTAAAAGGACAGCAAGCCAGGAATGCTCTAAGTGGAGACCCGTGTGTATAAAATAGTTACAAAAACACGTTGGGTTTGAGTAATGAAATGCCTGAATGTGTCGAGTGAGGTAAGTAATATTAAACCTGCATCGCTACATGTCAAGTGAACACAGCAGAGTGATGTAACACTAGGTATGTATTACCTCTGTGTGAAATCTATGCCTCTCACTGGACTCCAACTGGCTGCCCTGGCCAGCACCCCTGAAAGAATGTCCATTGCTTTTTTTCCCCCCACTTCTGCACCGGAAGCGATAGTACAATGACGATCACGAAAGAGTAAATGCAACTGCCCTGCTAACAAACCAAAACACTTGGAGTCATTAAAACGGGAACACCAAAGAAAGAACAAAACTCACATAATCCAAGCCACTAAAACCTGCAAGGAGTTGAACCTGAGAACTCAACTCCTTCCATGTTAATTTTTATGGAGAAGGTAAAGTCAGACAAACACACCATTTGTCATACGAAAAGAACAGTGAAACACATGGAGTATTAGCATGTGAAAGAAACATGTTGCAATTATTTCAAATACTGCTTTTATATTTTATTAACAAGCAAGCATCCCTGGAACTGTGTCTAAGTAAAAAAAATACTTCATTAATCAACCAGAATACAAGGGAGTTATATAAATTTATTTTATGCAACATTGATTAGTTTTGAAAATTCCCATTTTTAGTGTTTTAATTTCATCTTTTATTAAAAAAAATCACTAAAAGGACACAACCCACAAAAATACAATCTGTATCTGCTCTATATTTACAGATAACTGGTCACTGTTAAGGCACAGATTTAAAACTAACATTTTAATGTAGTAAGTCAAATATTTGTGCATATTATAACACTAACAATACGGTATACTGTACTGTCATGTTCCCTTTGTGGAATCAAAATAAGTGACAAATCTTTTTTTCTTCCAGTGTGGTGGGGTTTTTTTTTTGGCTTGTGATTCCCTACTGAAAAATGTTGTTAAAGGGAAATTCTTCACTTTGGTGTAGATGATATAAGCACTGCTCAGCAAAAGATCACACCAACTTAATACTGTAATAAAATAACTTTCTGGATATAGTACTGCCTAAATACATCATATGTACTTACAAAAACTAAATCTGAGAGTGTAAAGGGGTGTTTGATGCTTTCACATTTAGGCAAAATAAGCAAGAAGGGGTTGCAGAAAATTCTGTACAAAGTGTTGCTGAATGTTTATTTCATTAAAAATATTTTATAAAATTAACATGACTGAATACAATTTGTTCTACAAACACTGGTCTTGCAAATGCAAACATGGCAATGAGAGCTTATCTGTAAGCATATAAATAGTCCATGGGAATATCTACATGCTTAGAAGCAAGCACAAGTGTAAATAATTTTAGAATTAGAAACTGTGACTTCCAGGAGGGTTTCCACAAAGTTGCTCCTGCCCGTGTACCACAAACACAAATGTCTCAGACACGTGGATACTGACCCTTAGCAACTGAGCACAGTAACATCGCTGTGAACAACTACCTGTGTACAAGATGCTGTTTTATCCCCTCAGAGCTGCAGCACAATCTCAAACCCCAAGGAAGCTAACCACTACGCGATCGACAGGGGAAGTCACCCAGCTATACACCATTAAGTAGATATGGCTGAAACAAGTACTGAGCAGTTATTTTTTGCCAACTGCAAAAAGACTTGATATTACTCTTGATCATCTATGCCATCAAGTATTAGTTTCTTTAAATTCCCTTTGTGTGTGCAAATTCCTCTATACATCGCTTTGTATTCCCAAGAAAGAATTATCTATGGAAAGTGTCAAAACTTTTCTCACCCATTTTTTGCATAAAAAACCAACTACTGTAAGTGTTATTCTAATGCCATCTGTTAAGAGCACTTGACAGTGGTTTATGTCCATCTCAGAAGGTTTGTACACTGAACATAAATAATACATTACAGTAGAGGTAACTCACGATATTTCTTATGGGAATGCTTTCAACAAATTCATGCTTGGAAACATCATATTGCATTGCAGAAAGAGGCACTTTATGAATTCCTTCATTACATTAGAACCCTTCATAAACCCATAACAAGGTATCTGTAAGGACAGAGGAATAATATTGCCAAATTATTTGGACTTTCACAGTATAAGAATGCAATAGTTAGCTCTAGCCACTTATTATATGTATATGGACTCTTTCTGTTGAACATAACTTGTTTCAGAAATAGTTCATCTCCAGAGTTTTAAACACTTCTGCAGCTGACAATTAGAAATCTAGATTGAACAAAACAGATGCTATTACACCTATTTTATGTAGGTCGCTTAATTGCTGCAAACACAGTCGTGTAAGTAATACACATCATTTATTAAATGGCAACAGTGCTGTCTTGTCAAATTAGATTAGTTGTCTGTTTAATCGTACCGACAGCCCAGAGCTCTAGTTTGATGAATGCCTTTCATTCTCTACCATAAATCTGCAGTAGATCAGTTTAATCTGTTACATATTACAGGTGGATAGAATCTAAAAATAAAAGTCTGATATAAATAAGTGTCCTTTAGTGGCAGGGTACTAAAAATAGCCCGTTGCTTTGAGACAACCATTAAAAACAGTTTTAGCATAACAGGCAGCAGTTAAATATGATGACTGCAAAGGGTTAATATTGCAAGGTCCATTTTGGTCTTTCATTGCAACTGTTATGGTGAGCAAGTAGTATTATTGCAAGCAGCATTAGACTGCTTCATTAGAGTGTAATAGGACTGGTCCGCTACCAAGTGGCTTGATTTTGGAACAATCTCTTCATATAACTACCGGGGAGACAGAGAGAGGGAAAAATCTGCCTAAGAACCTGTTTCTAGTACCATTATAGTGAGATGTGACTTAACGCAGGAACACCTGAAATAAATTTGATTAGTGCCAATATAAAAGTTGATATGGAAATGAAAGAGAAATAAATTTCCACAGGACAAGAAATCAGAACATGTAAAGTGCAGAAAGACCTCAATAATTATTTTGAGCAGTACCAGAAAAATCCATCTTGATAAAACCAAAATCTACGCTCTCTGGCATCCCAGTTCTCCATTCTTCCTTCATTCAACAAAGTAAAAATTCAGTGCATACATTATAGTTATAGGTAATAAAATACTAAACAAAGAACCCTATATTATTATTATTGCAGATTTTGTCCAATCTACACGAGTAAAACGTAACCCACATTTGGTGTTTTGAAAGACAACAGACAAAATGTGTTTTCTCTTTTTTTTTTTTTTTTTTTGGCACAGTATTGTGCAGACAAATGCTTTGGTCCTTGACACCCAAAGTCCCAAAGTGCAGAGGGTGGTGTGCAGTGAAGGCTGTCCACAGGATTGCCATGTCCGTCTGTACAGCTGACTTGTGAGCCACAACTTACTGCTACCAGCGCCCGCTGACACTAGCAATGTCCGAGTGATACTGACGCGGCAGTCTTCCACTAGCTCCACCTTCCAGGAACGAGGCACGAATGTTCGACGGGTCAAAGAGCTTTCTTCGGTTTTTGTTCAGTTCTATGAAGGTCACACAGAAATCTCTCATCAGAAATCAATTTTATTATTTTTATCTGAACCAGAAGCAAAAATTCTATTTGGCAAACAAAATATTTTAGACAGAACAGTGGGAGCACAAAGTATCTGTGAGGTGTTGGGTCAATTTAACAGTTGCACAGGACACTCAGTGTGCCAGGATAAGGCTCTCTGAGGCTGCCTACAATTGTTTAGCAGAGATTTGGTGTGGAGTAGGTAATATTTTGCTATACTGGCTGAGACCAAATTGACATAGCTGGAGCACTCTGAAAAGGTTTTGCTGTAATACTGAAAGGCTGCAATCTTCCTGAAGCTGTATGTACACAGTTGTATGGCTGCGGCACAACCGTGCAATGCAAACTGAGATGACAGAAAAGCATTAGCATCTTGATCACTTCATAATGCACAGTTTCTTCTAAACCCCAAAACAATCAATATTTTAATAAGGACTCTGAGAAAAACCACTCACCTCAGACACATACCCTACACTTGTATTAGCAATTGCTCATCCAAAATTTTCTTCCTTCCCTCACTTTTCTATGCTCTTAAACTCCATGATAGATACAAATCAATGAAAGATTACATAGATTTTCCATGACTGCTATCAAACTAAGTACATTGCATTTTTACACTGTTTATGCCACCATTTAAAATTCATAGGACACATTCACTAATGGCAACAGTAGAAGATACAATTGGAAGAAAAATGATCTTGTGCTGCAGCAAGGTATCTGCTGAAAACTCTTCCTCTGATTGAGATTTCTTGCCTAGACAAGATGACAGGGCACTGCTATGCAATAGGAAATCTTGTGCTATTTATTACCACCAGAAAAATCTAGTTAGGCATAACTTACTACAAAACATAAGAAATTTTATTTGGCCTTCACCTTTCTGTATGTAGGGTATCAGACAACCCTTTAATTGAAATGGGTTGGAAAAACTCAAAATAAGTTATGTGTTTCTTTTCAAACCTATGTACTTTCCTGAAACAGCTGGTCTTGAAAAAGCTTAAAAAAATATACCAAAAAAGGAAGTTGATCCCAACCCCCCAAACCACCAGGCAGTTTTTCCCAGCAGGAAAATCATTCTGTTTATCAATCAAGTGGAGGACAGGTAACCGAAACCCTGAAAACACCAGTTCCAATAGGTGTGTAGTGCTGCTCAGACTTTGCAGAGCCTGTAATCCCAGAGCTTCTAAGAAGGGGCATAAAGTTTTTGGGAGTACAAAACAAGGTTGAACAGTGAAACAAGCTTCCTACCAGCCTCCAACTTCATGAGGCAATACAGGTCCATGGAACTGAAATCTTATTCAGTAATGTGAAACCTCTATAAAGCCTGGTTTTAAGTGCATTACGATAAGGGGGTGCAAGCCAATGTCAGCTCTGTGGACTACACTTACTTTTCAGTATTACCAAGATCCTCTGTCAACTGTAAACACACAATGCAAATGAAATAGTCTGTTATTTACCTGAGATTGCAAGCAGCATTTTTCTTCTGGCACCAAAAGTGGTAATTCCTAACTCTTTCAAATCTTGATCAGTAAGAGTAAGGAATGTCTGCAGATCAATCTGGAGTAAAAAGAAATAGGTAAACCATGCAAAATAAACACCTCCCCAAAGCTATTAAGGTATAAATATTTTAGCCTCAAGTGTTTTTTTTCTCCTCCTACATTTCCAGTTAATTTGCCAACCTATTTTTCACATGCAAACTGCAATTGTTGCCTTCTAATGGCTCTTTCACACAGTTGCTCTTCTGACAGATGAGAAACTAAGCAGGAAGCAGTTTTAGAGAAGCATAGACATCAATCTTGTTTCTTGTTGAGACAGAGTCTTGTTGAGACTCTTGAGATTATTTCCACAACTGCTACAGTGTACTTGGGAAGAGCCAGGTATACATGTCTGCAAATAGGGTAGGTGCTTCAGCCTAGAGTAGGTAATATGAGTGTGCAACTACTAGCGATGAATTGGAATTAAAGCACTGGGTATTTTGTAGCACTTCAAAGCGTGTGCAGCTATGTATGTCTGTGGGGGTTTGCTCCCAATACAACTTTCAGAACTGCAGAAGAAAATTGTTTAGCTTTGCCTTTGACCAAACCACTTGGCTCACCACACTTAACCAGGCTCTCTAGAGACGAAAAACAAGTACACACAAAACCCCACCTGTCAAACAAAAACTATCCTTAGTGTTAGAGATCAACAAAGTCATCTCTTCTTTTCAGGCATAGCAAGTGGCTAAGGTAATGGAAAAGGATGAGTGGAGAATACCGGTGTTATGGAACATGCGGTGGAGTACAGAGGAGATTAACCTGAGGAACTGCATACAGAATTGAGGCACAGCTGGATTTGGATTTATTCACTCTGAGAGACTGACATTTCTGAACCAGTTCCATGTTGGTGTTTTGTGGTTGGACTTGCTCTTAAAGGTCTCTCCCAACCCAAGTGATTCTACAATTCTATCCCACACCTATCAGTGCTTTGCAATCCAAGAACAGCTCATTAGCTCACATGCAGGCAGCTCCAAGCACTTTCATGCAGTTCTGCACAGGACTAATTGCCCACACCACTTAAGCAGCATGACTGAAGAGACATAAGAAATGCTGGTAGGAAACACACCAGATCAAGCTGCCTCGAGGCTGAGATGACAGCAATACACTGCAGTGGATGCTATGAGTGCATATACACGTGACTCCACACATAGGAGAAGGTACAAATTTGCCTCATGTCTACCCTTGGAATAGTAGTGTGCACTTGATCATGTCCCTGCTATGTGCAGTGTTCCTCTTGTGGAAACAAATCTAAAGCTAAGTACTGGAACATCACAGCAACTTGTGCAAAGTAAGTAGAATGTCCTCTGTGTATGCTCTTCACAAACACACACAGAGTTCTCTTAACGACGTGACAATCTGTGCAAAAACACACTACTGGTCTATTACAGGTGCAATTCTAGGTACCACCTCAGCTTACAAATAGGAATCAGGGTTTAAATTGTCTTGAACAAAAAAAAACCTCAAAAAACAACCAATTTAATCCTTTGTTCAGTATAACTTATAGTTGGAGGACAAAATAGCCAGCCTGGGCACAAGTACTATCTGGAAATAAAGACACAATACAGCTTTGTAAGAACAGCTCATGAATATCCTGTCAAAACCACAAGACTTCTTTGCGGCTTTGGTCAAGAGGCAGAACAACTACTGCAGGAAAGCATGCTGAACACTAAAGGTGTCTTTCAGAGGAATACTAACCTCTTGCTGTTGGAATACATCTGTGTATTTGCCCAAACCAAGTTTGCTGAACAGCTCAGGCAGGTCAGATCCCTTAAACAAGCTGTTCAGGTTACAGCCGTTGCTTCCTGTCAGCGAGGAAATGCAGTCCATGTAGTTACTGCTGCTGAGATAGTGTTCAGCTGAAAGGCAAGCAGTGCGTTTTTTAGTCACGTCACAGAAGCACACGACTTTGTCCTGTAAACACCATATTGAATTACATCATTAAATTAACAAAATATTCTGAAATAATGAACAGCATAAAGCTCTTTCTTTTTATTGTTAATTAAGTCCCAGTGTTTGTTTCTGCAGAGATGTATTTGGGTAAATATTTTAAGCAATAAAAAGCCCTTTATGTGAACTGTCACATGGATAAAAGCCAGTAACTCATACAGGGGAAAGCTGCAAGACCCTGTTGCTTTTCTTCCTACTAAATCCTCTGTTTTCCAACAGATGTTGTGGAAGACACTACTGTACACAAACACAATCAGTCTTTTTTGGTCTAGATGGGGAGAAAAGAATACTGGAGTAACTTCTGGTAAAGGATGATTTGGCTATTACTTTACTACCATACAAAAAAATAAATGCAATAGCTTTAGAAAGAATAAAACTGGAAATACACTCTACGCAAATTTAGACTACTTTTCTGAAAGGTATACCCCTAAAAACAAAGTTTCTAGGGTGAGACTCTTTAAAGAGCAAGAAAATTGATTTAGCAGTGCAATTGTTTCCTCTGTGTGTGCATTCTGATAGCATGTGATCACATAGCTCATGATTATTTTTCCTTGTGCTGTGTGAGAAAAGGACAGCTCTCAGGGACCACGCCAGGCATTCACCTAAGTGTGGCCACCGTGAGCGCTCCCTCCCCTACTACAGACACAGGCAAGAACAACAGTGAATACATGTAAGAGGCTTGCAGGAGGTAAAGGATACTCTCAGAGGTAAAATTAAGATTGCACCAGAGACCTCTGCTACAGCCTGCACTACAGAATGCCAATAGGATGTGAAAACCACCATTTCTCACAACTGGCCATGCTATATTTCTTGATTTCTGAACACAAACTAGTTAGAAGAAAACTGATCCCAAATGTTTCTAACACAAATATATTTTTAATCTTTCTTTATTTTGATTAATGTAGAACTTGCATTTTTTGTGCTATTAACTTGGAAACATCTATTGCTTGAGGTCAAAGATAAACTATTCATCTCTTGTTCTGCAAGTACTTAAACTGCAGCCATTTGCACCTGATCTAAACGTGCATTTTAAAATCATGAACAATTACAATTATACCAACCCTTAATATTTTCTGTAATTGAAGCTATACTTTCTCTGATGTCCAGCTTTTACTATCTGTGTACTCTGCAGTTAATCTGGGATTTAGGTTTTATTCACCTTTGCAAGAAAAACACACACAAAAAAGCAGAAACCACCATAGCAGTTATTTCTCCATCATGGAGTTAATTACTAAGGACCAATATTCCCTACCTCCATTTTTAACTCTTCCAGAAAGGCATATTATTAAAAAATGAAATTAAATTTCAAAGAGCTAAGAGAAAAATTAAGGCTTTAAACATTTAAAAGTAATTATAAAGTTTACAGCCTGCATCCACATAAAACCAGTGTTTAAAATCTTGTGCTAGGCCATGCCAAACATATGGACAGTCTTATTTTAGCACCAGACTCATGCTTTACAACGCAGTATCAGCACAGAGTGTGACTTCTACACAAGTGAGCTAATAGTCCAATAAAGACCAGGTTGTTGTTACATCAGTAACAGAGCACAACGATGATAATCTAGAAATAAGCTTGTGTATAGGTCGTTTTCTGCACACCCTGAAAAGTCCTCTTCAAGATAGCAAGAATGTCTTGCATGTAAAAAATTTCCTTAGAGGTTTTCCTTTCAGACCATTATTCTTATATCACATTACACAGTCCTACATATGCTTCCACTTTTCAATCTGTAAAATGTTTAATTTACAGGTGTTGGTAACTTAAATCCCTAGTGAAGTCAGGAAAATATTAATATTAAAAAAAAATTCCTCGATATAAGATTTACTTTTAAAATCAGATCATAAGAAATTATTAACCTGATTTATTTTGCTTCCGTTTGGGGCTTCCAATTGAGGAGACAAATTCATGGGCTGTGGGTCCAAGGCCATTACGGTCTCTCCAGTTATCAGATTCACTGCCGCTTCCCAGGTGCTCCGGACTGTTGGACCGTGACAAAGACATCGATGAACCCTACAAATCACAAAGAGAAATTTGGGCAAACCCTAGAACTTCCACTGTGACTCAGATGTTTTCTTTGAAGCAGCTCAGCTAAAACAGAAGTTTTCAATTTTAGCAAACATTCTTTTAGCAGTTGACTTACAGACAAATATTGTAAATCGGACACAAAAGAACCAAGGTCTGCTTAAAACTCAAGTAGTTCACAGATTTTAAGCAGAATTTCTTTGAAGACCATGCTTCAAAATGAATTTTTCAATATTTCCAAGTTTGCTTCCCATATGGTTCCACAGTATCACATTACCATACAAATTCTTGGCAAACCAGCCTATCAGCTACATCCCTTCACAGGGAATGGAGCATACCAGAACATATACCTGGAGGTAAGTCAGGCAATTACACAATGCTTGACAACTATACAGCATACAACAACTCTGCAATGGCTTGTCAATGTGCCTTTTTTTATCAGATTTTCACATTCCTGTTAAGTACTAATTATCGACTTTCATCACTGTGGATCACAATGTTCCAAATTAAGGCTACAGTATGCCCTGAAAGCAGCAGTTAACTATGGGATTGGGTGGTGCTGTAACAAAAGAAGATGGATGTTATTGATACCACACACTTATGTGAACCAGAAACTGTAGAACCTAATGATTATTTTTATTCTATATACTTGCATCACTTTCCAATTGCAAAGCATAACTGAGGCAGCAGCAATCTTTACTACTCAGGAAAACTGACACCACTGAAAAGGCAAAAGCTCTATGGCACTGGCATTAATCAGGAAGGGTAACTATGGTTAACAAGACTCAACAAATGAAGAGAGGCAGGAATTGACTTCAAGTATTATAGAAGAGCAAGAAGAGACAAAGCCCCTACATTATGTTAGATCACTAATATGACAGTTACAAAGCAAAACATCATCCAATATTTCTGGAAAACTGAATGCAAAGTGAAATATCAAAGTGAAGAATAAATATGTTTGGTGAGCTTATTTTAGAAATTTAACTTTTCAGACATTAAAGAATAACAGCAATACATCTGTAAAGATTTCAGCACACGGCTCAAACACACATGTAGGAATAAGTACTGCCACTAATACAAAGGATGGTGAAGTCTGCTAAACAGAAGGGCTATTACAAGGTATCCCAAGATTTTTAGCTTCCACAGATGTTTCCACAATAGCTCATATCAAACAATGCAAACAGGAGTCCTAACATGCTGTGGTTTGCACATGGGCAGACTCTGAGAGACTAAGATCCTCATTAGACTGACAAGCCTGCTTAGAGACTTTGCAGACAAAAAAAATTCACAAAGGAAGTGCAGAACACAAAGGTATGTTTTTAGCATGGTTGAATTTTCTTTTGCATTCAAAGAAGATGTATCCTAGAGAAAAGCTGTAGGAAGTCCCAGTCCTGAAGAAGCATAATATTTACACTTTCTAGATGTAGGAGAGAAATAAAGGAAGAGATGTCCCTGTGGTAGCTGGGAAAGATTACAGCAAGGAAACACACTAGAAAGCAATTTCAGAATGCCTTCCAGAAGAAAGAGACATAAGTTCCTTGCAAGATTCCCATGGTGGGACTCTGAATAGACTTGCTGGACTCTGTGGGTGCCCCCTCCCTGGGAAACCTCCAGTCCTGGTGAACAGTGTAAATGGAACAAGCTCTTCCAGTTCTACAGCTCTGTCATCAGGAGCTAAGCTGCAGCCATTCCTTGTTCTAACATTCTGCTCCACCAGACAGTGATTCACATTATATAGTTTGTTATGTACACACTGTTTTAATTATGTTACAAAATTTCTACCACTTGTTGACAACTATTGAGACATTTGGTCCTATAAGTTGTTTTAAGTTCCCTTAAATATATTTTCAGGAGCAGACTTGCATAAAGCTAGGGTAAGATTTATAAAGCAAATATAGCTTTTTGTGTAGAGCTGAATATATTCCATATGCCTTAATTTATTTCTCACAATAAAAAAAAAAAGAATCCTAAGAGAAAAACTAAAAAATCCTATCTGCAAGACTTTTTACAGAAGTCAAACATTTCCAAAAGAAACAATCATTTACCAGAAATAAATTTCATTTACTTTTTTTTTACCTCATATGTAGTTGTCATAGATGGCTTGTACGATACATGATTTGCTCTTCTTAGTTCCTTAATAGTTTCTGCAGGCATAGATTTAGAGAATCCCAAACCACTCCATGTATTTGTTGGAGTCCTCACTTCTGTTACAACTGGCTTCTTTAACATAGCTGAAAAAATACAGAGACAGAATGATCAAGAGAAGGGGTCTTGGGCTTTTTTTTTTTTGGTGTGTGGATGTCTGGTTTCTTTTTAAGAAGGTAAAAAATACAGTGATTGTTACTTATCAATTTTGTAACTCAGTTTATCCCTGCACTAAGAAGCAAATTTACCAATATGACAAGCATCTTAAAGTTTAACTCGCATCCAAATAAAATTAAGCATTACAGCCATGAAGGTCTCTGATCACAACATTAATGATTTGCATAGAGAAATATGCAGAGAATACCCTATCTGCAAGTTGTTTACACTGCATTTTATCTAAGTACTGAAGTTTTTGAACACGAAAACTAACACACAAGTGTTTCACTACCAGCTTTAAAAAAAAAAAAATCAAACCTGAAACTTCTGAAAATTCTTTAAGCTATGTACCAACAAACTTTTCAGAAGTCATTGTTTACCTACATACCTTTGGTTGCTAGTAGCTTCTTCTGTTCATAATCAAATGCCTAAAAATTAGACAAGAAGGAGATAGCTTAGCTGCCATTTTAACTAAAGGTCAATCTAGTACTCAGCTCTTTGTGAAAAGCAAGGTTTTGAAAGTGGCTAGTGACTACACCTAGGAGAAACCTGAAGTACCACACAATAATTTGAATGTAGTACAGTTTACCTAGGAAACTAAGTGTTCACTCACTCCACCACAGATAATGGGGACTTCAAATAAATACTGCTGCAGCCTTAGATTGATGTCAGATAGTTTTAAAATTTAGACAAAAATTTCTTATTTTTTTAAAAAGACTTAAGCATAGTTTCTCTCAATCATCTGTTCTTAACACAGAAAAGAAGGTATCTTAAGCAGCAAATTTAGACCAGTTATTTTTAATATTTTTTAGTAAAATTTCAAGTTTACTTCTTCATGCACTTAGCTCAGAGGAAGAGAACCTTAGTTTTGACATGATTAAAAAAAGATAAATTCTTCCTATGAGAATGGAGGATTTGAAGTTTAAATGCCCTGGGTTAAATAAATTATTTTTCACTGAATTATAGATTAGCAAGTCTAAACATACACACAAAGCTACAAAAAATGCAGCACTGAGCATGAAGCATTATATTCAGTACTGGAAATAAGTAGCGAATATGATGCTTCTCAGATAAAGAGAAAGGCTGCAAAACATTAACCTTAGACTTGTTCCACTACTCCGTGCTGTTTAGTTATGCCCACAGCAATAGCTGAAAGCTTCTCTGTTACTACTGCCTGACAAACAAAGGGGTCTCTGGGGAGATTTACAAGTAACATGGAAATAGTTTGTTGTATAGGAATAGGCTGTAGTTAAACAAGGAGGAGCCCCACAAGGAAGAAAACCATGAGTATATGTACATATCCACATTTGTAAAGCAAACCCACCATATATCCCTCTGGATACATAAGAGCCTGAAGCTATGGAAAAGATTTTGTGCTGAGACAGCATATGGAAACATGTAAAATCTCTCTGGTATCTGTAAGTCTCTCTTCTCAGTGCAAGAATGCAAGACAGGGTTTCTTATGCTAGTGTAGACTAACAGAGTCATGCAATTTATTCTTTAAGTTATTTTTATTCAAGAGAGGTATAAGGGCTCTTGTTTTCAAGACTCCCAGTTGACAAGCCACTAATTGAAAGAGTTAACTTTGCTGGAAAACACTATTACTGAAAAAGCA
This sequence comes from Heliornis fulica, assembly GCA_013399135.1. Taxonomy (NCBI): domain Eukaryota; kingdom Metazoa; phylum Chordata; class Aves; order Gruiformes; family Heliornithidae; genus Heliornis; species Heliornis fulica. Next base: position 664,399 of record VXBZ01009849.1, on the reverse strand, counting down.
GTGACAAGTCACTCTGCTAGTCAACAGTCACATTGTGTTCTGTGCTAGTTGTACTTTGCAAAGCCACACTTTGCACTGGACTTGGGCTTACTCAGGAATACACACCTGCATGTTGACATACGAGGGCTGAGGAGCGAGACGCGCTCTTTCCGAGTTCTGCTGGGCAGCTGCTGCTCTCTCTGCTGCCCGTTCACTACCTGGAGCCTTTTTATCAGCCATGGGACTTTCAGAAGCACTTAACTCTGCATCTGAGAGCAGCCTCTCTGCAGTACTGCAGAACAGAGTCAGTATTAACGTCAGTCACCTTTACAACAAGAAGCAAACATTCAATGCAGCTCTGATAATTTTTACCCTGAGAAGTTTGGCAACACAGTGCAAGAAACACCAGCACGCACATATCTCAGCTTCTTTTGGTTTTCCTTTGCTTGAGGAGCTTAGAGATTCAGACTGAGCTGTCTGGTCCCTGGCACTATCACGAGGCCAGCAGCTCATCAGGTCTAACAAACTGACAGTAGAGCAGTAGAGGTGCACAATGGAGAGTAGGGAAGTTAACATGGGTCCTACTTGCTTCAGTAATTGCAGTCCTACCTGTCACAGCACGTGGTAACATGATCATAGAATCATAGAATTTTAAGGCTGGAAATGACCCCTAAGATCATCTGGTCCAACCATTAGCCCACCGCCACCAAGTCTACCCTTAGACCATGTCCTCAAGCACTGCATCTACCCGTCTTTTAAACACCTCCAGGGATGGGGACTGAACCACCTCCCTTGGTAGACTGTTCCAGTGCTTGATGACTCTCTCAGTAAAGAAGTTCTTTCTAATATCCAACCTAAATTTTCCCTGGCGCAGCTTGAGGCCATTACCTCGAGTTCTGTCGCCTGTTACTGGGGAGAAGAGACCAACCCCCCCCTCACTGCAACCTCCTTTCAGGTAGTTGTAGAGAGCAATAAGGTCTCCCCTCAGTCTCCTCTTTTCCAAACTAAACAACCCCAGCTCCCTCAGCCACTCCTCATAGGGCCTGTTCTCCAGACCCTTCACCATCCTCGTTGCCCTTCTCTGATACTTTGTAATCGCTCACACTTTCCACCTACTCTGAAGAAAATAAACACTTCAAAGCAAAGTGACCATGTTTTAAATGCTGTGGGCTATCCCAGAAAACTTGGGTCCCTAAGGAAACTTGAACACTATGTCCTCAACAATAAGAGCAAGACATACAAACAACCGAGTGACACACAAACAACTGAGTCGAGTTAGCAAGAATGCTTGGATTTCTAAACTATGAGAGCAGAATTAATGAAAGACATATTCTAGCTTTAACAGTGTAAATAAATGAGGTAGGTGAATATGCATCTGAAAAGAGTGATGATAAACAGTTCCAAGAAGGAACAGTGAAAACACTACTTAAAATAGAAAGGCAAAACATTGCATTAAGCACAAAATGTGTGTTGCCAAAACATATGACTAGTCAAAAAAGCCTTTCCCACTGCTGACTCACTAAAAGAAAAAACAAAACCCCCAAATCATCATTGAGACATGTGTTTGAGAAACTGATGCTATGCACCAAATTATTTTTTTTTCTAAGAAGAAAACATCCTCAAGCAAAAAGAAAAATGCTGTCAGGAATTGTCCTCAGCGTAATCAATAAAAAATAAAGAGAGTAAAAAACTGTATCCTTCAGAAATAGGTAGGAAGGTACCTCTTAAAAAACCACAACCAACAAACCCCACTTGTGGGAGAAGAAACAAATTTACCGTGCTCAAACCAAAGAAAAACACTTACAACAAAAACAAACATTAAAAGTTTGTGATTTTCAAAATGGGGGGGTATATTAATGCCAAATGCATTTTAAAAAATAACAATCAAGCTCAGTTTAAATCAGCTCTTTCAGTCTGAGTGAACCACACGTTCCACCTACACTCAAGTATTTTTCAATGGCAAAAGTTCTGTTAATCTGTTTTTGCACATTTAACTTACTGTAAGTGAGAGTTTTTGGTGCCTTGAAGCAATTCAACAGTTTGCCTCTTAGCACAGGCTTGTTTGGAAGAGCTCATCATCTGCTTCAGATCACTGGTGTTTGCTGAATGGGATGGACTCCTTGGCATGCCCACTTCTACAAAAGCATCATTGCAACCTACAAGACCAGTGAAGAGTTAAACAAAACACTTATGTTCTAGTGAACTTACTGAAGGATTGACAACTATGGAACAAACTCTGCTCTTTCTCCTTACAGAATTAAGCTGGTCTTCAGGGATAGTAACTTGGTCAAAGTTAAGAAGTCAGAAACGTAAGTTCAAAACATACGAAAAAGGTGTTAGCATTCACATGCATAGTAGACACACTAAGTATTTGTTTGTAAAAAAATAAAAATAAAAAATTAATATTCACTAATATTAAATTAGAAGTGACTAATTATTTCAAATCAGATTTTTTTTATCAACTTAACAAACCTCACCATGTGCTCAGATAACTTGTGCTGGAATGAAAGCTCTCCACTTAGTGTTCAAGTGGTTTTACAAATATTTATCACCTTAATTGGTTCAAATGAGCATTTCAAATGACCACAACCCTTAATAAAAGAACATCTCCTTGTTTTTAGGTATTTGCAAGGGAAGCAAGGACATGTTTTCTCAAGTGGAACTGACTTTTCCTCCCTACAAGTATGACAGAAAGAGTTCATCAGTTCCCTTCGTTCCTAAAAGGCTGCATAACTGAATTGCTGTTATGAAGTACACAAATAAACTATTTGCCAATGCCATCTATGTCAGTTTTCTGCAATTAAGTTTCTCAAAAGTGTTATTATTTCCTTTCATGAAAAGGTAAAAAATACATCATTTAAACCAGCAGAGTGTTTTAAGCAATGAAGGTAAGCTGCTTTAAACATGCTAAAATTTTCATAGGTTATTTCTCTCTGGTCTTAGGGAATAAAGAGTTACAAACACATTTATTTTGGATGGTCTTTTGAGGTCTCTTCCAGCTCCTAATAATATTCTGTGATTTTGACTTCAGGTACTTCTATGAAGAGCACAGATCAGATACAACTTCTACTGACTGACTTAGGCAACAAAGTTGAGACCCAGCGATATTTTCCTTCAACAAGGCAATGAAACCAATGCATCAAGCAATATATTTACTTTTTTGTTTTATGAACTCTACACAGACTGCATAAACACTACTGAGGCAAGAGAATGAAGTGTCAAAATCTTACCTTCTGCAGTATTTGCCTTGGCAGCTACTTGTTCTGAGGCACTGTGAGTACTTGTTTGTCTGACCGGATCACTGTGGTTTGTGCTCAACACGTTTTCTCCCAGCGATGTGGCAGACAGTGCAGCATACTTGATATTTGAGGTCTGAGAAGATTGTAAAAAAAAAAATCACTGAAGTAATTTCTATGCTGAATGAAATATTTAAAGAATTTCCCTTTTCTGTCTATGCAGGAGAGCAAAAAAATTCACTATTGACATAGGAAGGACAACAATTTTGAAAATACCACTGTTCTATTTCTAAGCCTAGTAGCTTTAAGAATCTATTAACATAGTTAACTTTCTCTTATCTTTTCAGAGTAGAGGCCTACTGAACAGATCTGGTTCTTCAGAGATAACAACACTTACCTTTACATGACCATTTAAAGAAGGCGAGCCTTTTTTACTCTCTGATTGCATGCCATTGACATGGACTTCAACAGGAGTCAAGCCTGGTGGTGGAGATGGAGTGTTCTGACTGTAATTAGGTACTCCAGACAACAGAATGCTAGTTAGGGTTGCTTGGGCTGTAGATGGTATCATTAGGTGTGGAATAGTAGAAAAACCTGTAACAAAATTTGGTCATATTCTTATTTTCTCATTTAACTTACTCAGGTACTGCAGTACTTCCATAAATCTCTGTTATTATGTAGCTTTAATGCATCACTAAAGCCTCCATTTGAAATGCACACCAAAACCATAATGCTTTATCTAACCATATTTCTGTAGGGTAATGTAGTTTCCTCTATAAACATTAACACCTTGCATGTGACAACACATCATAAGTTTATATAAAGTTATAACTTGAAATTCGGATATTTATTCCTCTGTGTTAAGATAAATTTAAGAATGAAGGTTCTAAAGAATTAAAGGTTCTGTATTTTCAACTGTCACTCTAATGACTTAATGAGTTATTTAGGCAGAGTTCATTTATTTCATGTGATATTTCTACGAACCTGTGGCATTTGTGTTAGCAAGAGACGTTGCCCATAGAGTGGGACTAGGCGTGCCTGAATTTGGACTCTGCAAGGGACTCACAGAGCTATTAAGGGCATTCAGCAGAGAGTTTGGAGCAGTTGAGGTGTTGACTGACAGCGCAGTTGGACCGAGAAGGCCTGCAAAAAATTGTGCAAGTGAATATTAAACTAAGACTTAAAGAACACAGTTTTTCACAAGAAACAGTAACACCTAAAAAACCCTCTACTAAATTGTGCTAGCGTGTATTATACAAACAAGGTCTAACATTAAACCTGCCGTTAATTTGATTCACTCAACACACTAAGAGTGCTTGTCCTTAAACTGGGAATCACATTTCCAAGAACAATTAGAGCATATTTTACATCCTTCTACTGGACTCTTAACTATTGTTGTTAGAGTCTGCACTGAGAGCTCCTCAGCACCACCTTCCTTTATATCATCTCCATTACTTCTGTCAGTTCATTTTCAAAGCATCATCACTTTGAGAAGAAGAAAGAAACTACACCACCTTCTTTTAATTTCAGACAACAACCTTTTTCTCAGGAGAAAGAATCACTGCTTCCATAGTATACTATTCATTTCCTTTGTGAATCTTCAATACTAGCTGTAAATCATCTCCCAGATGCATTGCTTGTTCCCAGTGCATTCCCTCAACCCAGCTCTTTGTGTAAAGAAATACATAAGTGCTGTACTTTTAGAGGTAGAAAAATCTAATCCCAAAATGCCGGCATAAGATCAGCATTAAAAGCCAGAATCAAATGGCACAAGAAAGCATTTCTTGCCCCCAGGGAAGCATGTGATGTGGAATTATGCAGCACTCCTGGGTTGCAGGTTGCATGTGAGCATGGTGGTTACATGATACCTCCCAGTTTCAAGAACCAGCATCAAGATTTGTCACTAAGTTCTTCTGGGACAGGTTGGCTTTCTATACAATGTCTGATAATCAGGTGCTTGCAGAATAACAGGTGAATCCAATCTGTCTTATCCACTTGTATACAATTACATAAGAAAGAAAGCTTACACATTTCTTTTCTGAAGTTTATATTGTCAAGTAATGTCTGAACTAAAAGCATGTGTATTCCTCGATTAAAGTGTGGTACAGCCAGAGCTGAAATTTGGTGTTAGCTACAGTAGCTTTCATGGTACTGTTGACAGATTTAAGTACTTGCTGAAATTCAGGACAACCAGAGAAATCACAATATCGCCAGAGTAGTTTAATTTGATAAAGATTATTGTGAAAGTTGTAGGAGAAACATCCTACTTCACCTGTATTTCCCTCCCTTTTGCTTTCAGCTGAGTGGCATTGTGAGCATCTGGAGGATTTTATAGAGAGATGAGCCACACTGCTGATTACAAAAGCCTTGGAAGAAGTTTCACATCAAGTTCTTGAAAAATCAGGTGCCTCTGGAATTCCCTAATATTTTAACATGATTCCTTACACAACATACACATCTGGTCCTTTTTTCTAGTACAAGTGGTTAAGGTTCAAACAAATACATAACTCTAAATTAAGTAAAGGTATATACAGAACACATACCAAGCCCAGTGAGTCCTAGTCCTGCTGAAGACAAGATATCCAAACCAGGACAAGAGAGACCAACAGGGCAGGAGACAGTAGAGGGATTTGATATGGTAACTCCACTACTTTCAAGTCCCAATAGACATTTCCGTGCCTCATACATATTTAAGGCATTTCGTTCAACACTTTTTACAATTACAGACTGTAGGAAAAACAAAAACCAAAAACAAAAAACCAAAAGAGGAAAACCAATGAACACAACTACAGAACATGGATCTGCAACTCACACACAGCATCTGTGTTTATACATAAATTAATATAAACTCCTTGTGGCTCTTTTCCTGATCTAGTTTAGAACAGACTTTTTTAATAATCATATTACTGGGGATTTGGGTTAAGATTTTGTTTAATACTGACTGCTAAAGAACATGTCAGTTGTATGCATAAGCTGCGCATTCAGCTTAATTGCTTTAAGAGCAGATCCAGAGTAGTTCTAGTCAGATACAATTCATCTCCTCATAGTTTATTTCTTCTATCATTATTTACCATGCCAAGATCAACTCTGTATTGTCAAATATTTAATGAAAAAGTCAAATTACTACAAAGGAGAGCTGCTGTAACATTCAAATTGATATTTCAAGCAGAAAATATATATGCCTTTCCTAAGTTTATGATCCATTAAATTAGGGAGGAGGAGCAGACATGTCAAGTCATCATCTCTAAAAAGCTGTCATGAACACCTAAAAAGAATACATAAGCTTTTCACCAACCTTGCTTGGTTGCTTTGGCTTTGGCTTAATGCTTATGAAGACATCTAACTGCTCCATTAGCTGTGTTATAAACTGCGGTTCGACTTCAATTTCTTCCTTCATATCAAACATTAGCACAAGAGGAAGGCACCCCTGAAAAGATGGAAAGATTAGTAAAATATAGACCCCTTTCCCATACAAGTGTTACCAGTAATCTGGAATACAGAGACTAAACACAAGTACAAGAGAATAAACTCAGAAAAAAGAGCAGGGATAATATTTCAAGCAAAGCAATTCCCTTGTATGCAATGATACAGGTGTATCATTCTACCCTGGGATTCCAAGTAAACAGTTTGGTGGTATAAGGGTAAAGTCATTTATTGAATATCTGACATTACCATCATCACCTACACACCACCATAATTTAGCTATTTATACAGACTTAGAGGTGTCTGGAGAATTCAGATTCTGAATCCACTATTACCGATTAAGTCAGAACAAAGCATTGTCAAGAACTGATAGCAGGACTCTCACAAACTATGTCTGAGATAAAGAAACCCACATGTGAAAAAAAATGCCTAAGGCACCATTGCCTCAGTTTTATACTTGGACCTTTCCCTACCCATCCTCGAGCAGCTAAATGAGTATTTTCTACTCATTGCAGATGATATCACTGAAACGCCTGAAATACTGAAACTTTAGAAAGTACCCCTAAAAAAGCCTAAACACCAAAAAGAACCAAAAACTCAATGGTCACAGGATATCTAAAAATTAAGTGTTAGTTCTCATAATATATTAAAAAAAATAGAGGGTACAAAGTTAGTGAAAACCAAATGCTACTTTTTGTGAATTTAGATCAACACTCACAGTATCACACGTCAGGAAACGTACTGCAGCAAGATATGTTGAATAAAGTTGTCGTTTAATCACTTTTCTGCATTTACTTGAAAATGAAAACCAGCCAATTGGTGTATTTATTCTTCAGACCACTAGTTCCATATAATTTTATGCTGAAATAGTACTTTTCAAAAGTACCACTATAGGTACACACCACTTCCCACAACTAAAATAATTTTAGCATAAAGGAAATGAAAGCAAGACATCTAGACTATTTTGACTCCATGAAGACTGATATTCACAGCTTAACTCCACAAAGTGAACTTTTCTGAAAAGAACAATTATGCATAAAGTATGTTTAAAATAACCCACTAAAATCAAATAATCAAGGATTTTTATGGTAGCAGAACTGCTGACAGCATTTCATACTTAGATTTTCCTAAAATTTTTGTAAAATGCAGCAGAGTAATATCAAAAGGTCTCACCAAAAGCCTGCTCAATTGAAATATACCTAAAAGTTAACAAGAAAATCAGGAAAAACAGAAGCTTCAAAGTTGAAATATGATATTTTATGGGCATGTTAAAAGGCTTGGGTTTTACACTGCAGTTTTGTTATCATACACCCTTAGAGGACCTATATGGTAAGAGAGAAACAGAACCGAATAACATCCTTCGACTCCCAGAGTGAACAAAGAAAGTTGTCAATGACTTCTGTAATTCAGTATAGTAAAGTTTCTCACTATTGTCTCATATTGTTAGTGACAATCACAATACCAATGAAACTAAAGGGTTTAAGGTAAAGGGGAAGACAGACAAGAACAACATTATAACCAAGAGTAAAACACCTCTCACTTAGATAAGTGTTTAGTTTTAAATCACTAGGTTATCTTTATTTTACAATTTGTCTTCATAACTACTATGAGTACTGACTTCATCACCACATCAAACACATTCTGGCAGCCCTGAAGAAACAAACTTGCAACACTTGTCAGAGATGAGGGATATTCACAATCTATACACTACAGAATTCATAGCCTTTTCAATGGAATTATTTACTGGTTGGTAATTAAGCCTCCATTTACATACACTGCTAAGCGATTTTTTACAAACAGCACCAATCATTACATGTGTCTTACGGTATGGCATCCATGTACTCATTGTGTTTTCTATGGCTATTGTAAATTCTGCCACAAAACTTCTAAAAGGATAAAATAGTGGATGTGGGACAGTAAATTGTAGTAATGTGCTTGGAATTATTAGACCAAACTTCCATATTTAAAAAAAGCCCTCACATAATCTAAAGTTTCTAGACTGAAGGTGTACTTGGATGTCATGTGATAGCTTGGCTGCATTTTCTACTACTTCACAAACCTCAGGTACTACTACTTCAACCTCACATAGAATAAGGTTATCTCTTCACATTTACAGACAATATCACCCTAGAACATAATAATCATTAATATAACTGTGTAGACAGAAAGGCACCACATACATTTTCTGCTGTACAGTAAGGGACAGTGACATGTAAGAGAGGTGGACTTCTGGAATGTAAGGGTATCAGTTTATCCTGATACCAGCATTGAATTGGATTTGAGTCCAATCCTCTATGCATTGTTCATAAATATCCATATAAAAAAATTAATATATGTACAAATATTAGCACTACTACAATGCCTAAAGGCTCCTGTGAAGATTAAAGATCAACATAAAAACCTGCACAAATCAAAACAACTCTGGTGCTGAATAATAATAAGAAACCTTTAGTATTGAGGCTGCAGTACTTGAAAGAATGTAACACTGCAGAATGACTGTTTCCTATGGTTCCCCAGTTTTTTTGAAAACTCAGCTACATAGTAACTGAGAACTCCCTGCCAATTTCCCCCAAAAGAAACATACTTAGCCTACAGATTTGGAAAACATAGGTTGACAAAGCAAAAACAAACCACTACCCACCAAACCCTCCAAAAACCTGCCTTCTCAGAAGCATCTTGTTATTGTAAATTTACACTGTTTATGTTCCATTATGTTGCCAATGTCATTTTTCAAATTAGATGAGAGATCACTGGTTAGATAACTACAAACACAAAATGTTGACAAAAACGGAGCACTCCACTGAATCAGCTTTTTGCAATGGGAGTAGCAAATCAGCCTTCTCTCTAAGGCTAGTTTACATTTATTTGATCAATTAATACATGCAGAATGAACATATTTGCTATAATCTGGCAGTTTTATCAAATAAATTTAACTGAAAGTATTTACCATGAGATATTGCCTGGCAAGACAGACAGACTCAATTGTGCCCTGGAGGTAGACAGTGGATTTCTTCTGTGGGTTACTAGGGTCAGGGAAGTGGATCTGAGCACCAGTCCTCTGCATGATATGTTTGATGTTACTGCCATTTCGACCCATCATAAAGAGATGATGCTGCGCTGCGATGTCTAGTTGTGTGCTCACAGGGATTGCAGAGGCCAGACTCCCAGCTAGGTGTTCTAAAAGCATGGCTGTTCCTTCCTGCAGGGAAAACACAAGGAACTGGTGCAATAGTGCTCACAGACCTACAAATCAACATTTCGGACCGTTTCCTTACTTGTCATGGAATCCACATTCCAGATAGACAAAAATTTTTCACTAAAACACCGGCTGAATTAAGGGTAACAGATGGAGTAAGCTCTACCTGCTATTCCTATTTTATGATGAGATTTAGTGCTTAATTGCCACTGTAAAGACAACATTGAACAGTTCAGTTCCAGTATGCCTAGCATTACTAATAAGTCAATAGGGATTTATTTAACATACTCACAAAATTATTCTTTCAATTTTGGCCTAAGATGTTCTTACTGACTTGAGATACACCCTATCAGTCTGTCCCAAAGCCAGTAGTTAACAGGGAAACTGTATTCTGTGAAGACAAACAGGCTCACAAGGGCTCTTCTATATCAAATCCACATCTCCCAATTCTGGTTTTGCAAGACAAGAAGGTTTACTGACTGTTAGGGCAACTTTCAATGTTATACACTCAAGCACAGTTTGAGAAGCTCAAAGTATGAAGACTTTGCAGTTGGGTTTTCTCCTCTGCTTTTGGGGTAAGATTAGGACATATTCCAGAATTGCAGGAAAGCCCATACACAAGGCAAAAAAAACAGTTTACAAGCTTAGTGTAAATGACGCTAAATCCTAAACTTAATATTTTCTACGCATTTTTACACCCCACCTATATCAGTTCAGTTTAATTTAAAAAATCACAAATATATTGAATGGTTCAAGAGTGATTATACAGTAACAACATGTATTGATGAAGTAGAACATAACCTTAATACAGTTTAAATATCAATTGTGTTTAGAACATGCAGAAACCTACTGAAGATGACACATTACCTTCACAGCACTAGTGTTATTTTGAGACCCTCTGACAATGACTGTAGCACCATACATTCGAGAGCGTTGTTTGAAGGAAACTGAAATGTTGTATGTCTGAGATATATGCTGAATTGTGGGAGAATTAGGATCTGGGATTGGTTGGAGAATTCCAGCAATAGGCAATTCAAACATGAGTACCAATGGAAGCAGCTCCTACAACAATGAAGAGAAAATGTTGAAAACCAAAGTCCTACTCACTAAAACTACTGCCGAATCATAACATATTAGCCAATGGTTATTAAACTGACACAATACATTTCCTGGCCAGAGTTCACTGATAAAAATATCATATCTTGAGTTGGATAGACACCAATGCTTCCAGGGACACAGTGTGTTTTGTATAGGCTTTTTGTTTGTTTTGATTGGTTTGTTTTCCAAACCAACAATTTTTATTTTTTTTTTTTGTAACAACAATAAAGCCAGGTAATTCCCCATACTTATCAAAAATAGGTCCATTTTTCTAAAACTTCTCCAGGAAGTCTCTTTTCTGCTGTGGATTAATTTGAGCTCTGAAAGTTAGCTACAAAGCTACATAAACATCAGCTGCCCACATGACTATCAAGACTGACTGACTACAACAACTGTGAAAAAGTTTTCATAACTTATTAGATTTATAATTATCCATGCCAGAATACACATACAAATCAAAATTAGAAGGTAAAGATAGAAGGAAGCTATGAGTGGAGATGGAACTGAAGTCCACCAAATCGGTTACACAAATTACACATGAGAATGGTTAAAATTAGGAAGGCAGCAGGTGCCTTAAGTCAGATTCACACAGGATGTCTGTACTTTTACAGGCTATCTCTGGAGGGTAAGGTAAGATGCAATTTTAGACACAGTATGGGATACTTGACATCTTACTTACACACTGTAGACTATGTTCAAGGTGCACCTTGGGTTAGTTAAAAATTTAGACAGAACGCAAATAACTTCTTATTATACCCTTTGCATTTTACCCTTACAGATGCTCACATTTGCTCCTATTTTTCTGCTGCCACATTAGAGAGCCAGACAACCCTAGGGTTCCCAAAACTGTAACTTTATTTTCTCTTTATGTGTTTTCAAGGGAACCCTATATCAAAATAGACCATTACCCGAATTCTAACTCTAGCGGACTCCACTCCAGCTGGCTGTCCTGCAATAGACACCTGGAATAGCAAGAACATAAACATAGTATCACAATTTCAAACAAGGCATTGGAAAAGTTATTCAGGTAACTGGGTACTCTAAAACTATTTTTTCTTAAAAAAAATAAAAAAAATCAACATTTATTTAATATCTGGTGACATCTTAAGTATTCTCTGAACAGAAGCTGAAAACTAAAACCAGTTAAAAAACCTCCAAGTATTATTGGATCGTGGGTATAACCCACGCTTAAGCAACTAGAAAAAAAAAGGTACAGCAAACAATACAATAGTTTGGATCAAATAATGGAATTACCACTGTACACATGTGCTCAATGCTAATACTCAACAGCAGACTTTCTGGAATGATTTCAAATCCCTGTATTTTCCTCAGTAGTGACTAGGATGCACAAGAGGTTATTCTAAGTCCAATAATGAAAGACTCAGAAGTCAATGTTCCAATAATATTAGCAACATGAAAGTAGTACAATGCAGGTTTAATAATTTATTCTAGTGCAGTTGAACTTTTACAATAGGACATTAATTTTTGCTAGTTAGTAAAAAACTAAACCTTGGTTTATTAGTTACATCATAAGCCAAAAAACACCAAAAACCCTAATACACTACGTAAGCAAGGTGCCACAAAAAGTTTACAAAAGCATAATGCTTCTCTACCATTCACACCAAGTTACTGACTTCTGTATGCTCAAAATGATTTTAAAGAACTTATAATTATTCATGAGCCATCACAAATTGTTTCCACCTGTTTTTAAAGATTGCTCACTTAGGAAGTTCCATGTTTTCCACAGAGTAAATGCCAAAAATCTGTCTCCCTGAATATGAACTCATCAGCAGCAGAAAACCCCAAATTTACAAAAAAAGTTTAGGTATATTTTATACTCTCGGGAATTACAGTATAAATTAGCTATTAAACAATACTTACTTGGTTGCTTTTCTCAGCTTGATTATTCCTATTTGAGTCTGGAAAATGGATATGGCATCCTGTTTCCTCCATCACCTTTTTAATATTATTGCCACCTTTACCTATCACATGAGAATGTTCCGTATGTGAAACATCCATCTTCAAGGTTACCCGATTGCTCTGGAAATCAAGCACCAAGAGTGTATTTGTTCGCAGCAGAACCTGAGCATTTCAGAGCAGTGTACTTTAAGAATTACATTTAAAATTGTATTTCCAAAGTATTTTTGCTGTGCCTTAGCTTCTGCTCGAGTAAGATGGTTTTTAGACAGATAGTAATGGGACACAAACCATTCATGTTCTCTTTCCGAAGAGGGAATAACATGGAAACAAATAGCTTGGATGATGTATCTTTAAAAAATTGTCTAAAAAATTTAAAACACACTCAAGCTTTTATCAACTGTGATTTAAATGCCTTTTTGCAATCCACTGGAATTTATTTTATTTCTGTGTTCTTTGAAAGGCAGCCACGCCCCCATCTGTTCTGAAAAGACCTTATGATGAAGACTCTGGTAAATCAAAACCATGGGACCTAAAATAGCTTTTTATCCTCTAACAAACATAAGAAATTTCTGATACATTAATTTCTAAAATACACAAACACTGCCTACAGCTGTTCTTAAAAGCAGTATTATTAACTGGCCATAATGTTGTTGTTAGCCGTTATCACTGGAGTGTTTCTCTTCAGAGATTCAAAAGTTGGCATATGACTATGCAGAAGCCAAAACACACTGCCCCAAAGACTTTCTACTGGATGGAAAGAAAATTTGACTAACGTGAGACCCCAGTCCAAAACCCAGATGTAGTCCTAGTGTTTCAGAGTATAATAGAGCAAAAGTTAAAAACAGAACTGAATACCTTCCCCTAAAATTGATTCCCCCACCCCCATCTAATTTCAAACAAACCCAAAAATTCAAGTTTGCTGAACTGTTTGTAGAATCTACTGTTTGCAGTGAGGCTCAGTTTCACATTTTAAAGTAAAAAGCCCAGTCCTATAAATAAACTACATGGACTTTTAGTCATATGACTAGAAATAACATTTCTATACAGTTCAGATCTGGAAAAAGTGCTTCAAACAAGTATTTTCTTGTAGCATGTTTAAGAATGTTTGTATACATCAAATAGTAACATCCTGAAGGAATATATTGCAGGCTTTGCTTCAGAGTTAAACACCTTCTGTTTAAATTAGCCCATTTAAAAAGATCAATGTCACCACAAAATTAGGCATAAAGGTGTCATTCCAAATAAGTTTTTGCTTACTTTTGTGTCTAAGACAGACATGATTTTCTCTTTCGCTTCTTTAACATTTTCCTTTTTTCCAGAGACTTTAATATGGGGATCTATAAAAGAAAAACAGATTTGTAAGAAAAGTTACAGTAACACATCTATTAAAAATTCCCTCACTGCTTATATATATTTGAATCCATTATTTAGAGATTATGATAAACTGTCCTGCTAGCCTTTGGGATTTAGCTAAAATGTATTGTTCCATTCCTTCAGCTCTTCTGGCAGTTAGGTTACTAACTTAAAACAGAAGTCAAGCACCACATGTACATCAATATCATAAACATTTTCTGCAATCCAATTACATAGCAGACTCACCATATCCTCTCTGACAAATAATAAGAGAACAGCAATAGCTTTTTGACAGTCTTCCTCAAGCTTAACAGACAATATCCGAGAAAAATCCCCCACCAAACTCAACCACTCCCTCACCACCACTTAATTATGTTTAATTAGCTTCTAGAACTCTTCTTTGCAGTTTTCACCTGATAAAGGTGCCACCACCCAAAGCTTTGGGTGACTATCAAATTGAAGTTATAAAATGAAATTGAAATTACACTTAATTTATATACCTGACACTTCAAAGATTTATGATTTGCTACTAAGCTACATGCCCAGTGAGAACACCAGTTGATAGCAGTTTCTGCCCAGTGAGATCTAAAACACCAATTCCACATCGCACTGTAGTTAATAAAGCAATTTTCAGTCCACTGCCATTAAACAGCAGAAGGTGTTGTGCTAAGCTTCTGGGTACAGCTTGGCATCCTGGCCTGGAAGTACAGAACTGACATTAGAACTAAACCTTGCATCAATTACTCAAAAAAAAGTGTGAAAATTAGACATTAGATAGTTATGCAGCACCATCTGGTGTCCAGAAGCATAAAGTGTCGCAACACAAAATTAGTGAAGACCTTAAACATAGGTTCAGTTAGAACAAGACCTCCCCACAACTAATTTCTAGGTATTAATAACAACAAAAAAGGGATATGATTTTATAGGTGATGCCTCCCTTTCCCTGGTTCTTGACTCCCCTTGCCCCTCTGCAATGTAACAGCACTTTTTCCTCCTATGATGGGATGAATTGTTCTCAAAAAAAAATTTGTAAGTGATCTTCCGGCTAACGAATTCATCTAATTATGCTAGACTGATACATATATCTTAGATGACATAAAAGTAAACACATTCCCAGTGGTAGGAGAAAATACAACCACAACACAACACATCTGCTTTCCCCATTGTCTCAATGATTGAAATCACTTCACTACAAAAGAAACAAGAAATAATACAACTCCAGATTGTAAACCTGTTGTACTCAATTGTAAACTGAAACTCAGCCATGCCTGGATATTCTTTTCAATCCAACACTACAAAAATAAAATCCACCTCTACTCTTTATCACTGGGCAGTTCTGAGCACATTCAGCTGGGGATACAGAAACACTGAAGGAGCACAGGATTCACTGCCAAACTTCATGGAAGTCGAGAAAAAGGCAGCATTTCGAGTTCTGAGAAACAGATATATTTCACTTTTAAAAATGGAAAAATTGTAGACACAAAAACATGGTATGCACATCAAATCTACAGAAGCTCCAAAAATCTGCTGCTTCAGCCTTTTCACAATGGAGCAAAGGAAAAAAAGCCAACCACAAAAAAAACAACGAAAAACAAAATAGTCTTAAGGGCAATTTTTCTTTTCTTTTTTAAGTTGACAGTAAGCCATGTGGTTCTAATGTGTTTAAGCTGTGAATGATATTTGAAGTGGATGTCACAGGCAGAAATTCCCAGAAGCAGATTCTAGCACACTATGCTCCAAGTGCTCTTTAGAGGCAACCAGGAAAAACACAAAACCAGACCACCACCGCTTTGGGGTTGATTTTCACATATTTGTAAACATATTGTAAGGCACATTTGGTCACAAGTATAAAAAATATTTGAAATAGACCTGGAATCATATTATTACTAAAGATTACTACCACTCTGTAATACTATTTGTTTAGCCATGGAGCCAAGAACTTAAGGGACAGGATTCAAGGGACAGCAGGGACAAGTGACACTAAAGTAGGTGTCTACTACAGGCCACATGACCAGGAAGACCAAGGAGATGAGGCTCTCAGACAGATAGGAGCTACCTCACATTCACAAACCCTAGTCCTCCTGGGGGACCTCAGTCACCCCAGTATCTGCTGGAGAGACAACACTGGGGCATAAGCAAGCCGTGAGGTTCTGGAATGTGTTGATAACTTCCTTCTCCAAGTGATAAGAGGAGAAAACAAGGACAGGTGATGCCAGGAAAAAAAATAAAACACCAGGAGGCCTGCATGAACAAGCAAGGAGCTCAAGGACAAGCTTAAACACAAAAAGGAAGCCTACAAAGGGTAAAAGCAAGGGCAGGTAGCCTGGGAGAAATATGGAGAAACTGTCTGATCAGACAGGGATTAGGTTAGGAAAGCTAGAACACCAACAGCATCCAGCCAGGGACATCAAGAGTAACAAGAAAAGCTTGAATAGACACATCAGAGATAGAAGAAGACTATGCTGGCAGAAGAAGAAAATGTTGGCACTATCCAAAAAGAAACAGGAGACGATTACCTGGGATACAGAGAAGGTTGCAGTACTGTATTGCTTCAGCCTTGACCAGCAAGGGCTCTGGTCACTCCATCCAAGTTACAGAATACAAGAGCAGGACTGGAAGCATGAAGAACCCACCTCCACCACCCCCAGCCCTGCCGCTGTAGGGTAAAATTAGATTTAAGACCATCTAAGGAGCCTGAACATGCATAAGTCCATAGGACCTGATGGACACAACCCTGTGTATTGAGGGAACTGGTGGATGAAGTGGTTAAGCCACCATCCATCATATTTGAGAAGTCACATCAATCTGGTGAGGTTCCCACTGATTGGACAGGGGACATCACACCCCCCATTTTTAAAAAGGAAAAAAATTAAGACCCAGGAATGACAGGCTGATCAGTCTCACCTCTGTGCCTAGCAGGATCATGAAGCAGATCCTCAAAACCTATGGTCAGGTACATGGAAAATGAAGAAGTGATGGCTGACAGCCAACACTGCTTCACCAAGGGCAAATCATACCTTACAAATCTGGTGGCCTTCTACAAGAGCTTAACAGTCTTGGAGGATAAGGGCAAATGACATCATCTACCTGGACTCATTCAAAGCATTTGACAATGTCCCATGTGACATCCCTGACTAAACTAGAAATGTGGATTTGATGGAACCACCTGGTGGATAAAGAATTGGCTGGATGGTCACACTCAGAGCTGCAGTCAACAACCTTTTGCCCAAGTGAAGACCAGGCATAAAGACTTCTCCAGACTCAGCCTGGAGAAGACAAGTCCCAAGGAAGCCTTAAAACAGATTTTAGATACCTATTGTTTCTATTTCTCACCTCAACTGTACTCCTCTCTTGCTGATAACTTCAGCAGCCACCCCACGCCCTGACCTCACCCCCATATCTACATTTAACCATTTTTTGTTCCTTTTAGAGGATAAAACTCAATTACTCAAAAAAAAAAAAAAGCAAGGAAGAATACACAAAGCAAAAAAGAATCCACTTACTTCAGTGTCAATCCTACAATAAGACCAGTTTTGAAAGCTTTCATCCCATAAGTGTCCTCTCCTTACTCAACTCCTCAATGATGCAGTGGCTTGTAATAGATATGAAGCAACTTGTTTTAAACTTAACAGAATTTTTAAACTAATTTAACTATATAACTAATTTAGATACAATGACCAGAGAAGAGTTACCCGCATCTAACAATTTGAATGCTTTGCAGGAGTTGAAAACACATTGAAATTACATACAATCTGCAGGAAAGCCAGTAAATACCCAAATAATATCAAATTAATGAACATACAAGTCACTTGCTTAAAATTGCTTAGAAATGCTGAGGTGCGATTTGGTCATAATCTCCTCCTCTGAATGTTGCAAACCCTTAATTGATCCCATAGAGAGGTACATTTAAGAAATTTAACTTGTTTCTAATGCAGTTCCTCTGGCAAACTAGAAAAAGCAGAAAATTATTCTAGCTCTTCAGTTTCACAAATTAATGCCCCATTTGTGACAGTGTACACTTAGGCTCACTGATTCTTCTACAACCTTTTTTTCCCCCTCTTGAGACCAAAGAGCTCTTAGTGTTCAATTCTTAAATCTTCCAGTGACTGCTCATATACGCTAAGGAAATCATCTATCACTACACCAGCTCTTTTTCTGAAACCATCCCTAAATATTCTCATTTAACCAATCATTAAGAAAAATTCATTACAGAAGATGCACTTTTTTTTTTCCTGGCTAAATTATTTCTTTTCAGAGTAAATTTTCCATTACTGTTATTAAACACTATACTACAGACAAATTTCCCTGGAGATAAACCAAAGGCAAGCTTCTCCCAAACTTCTTGGAAGCCAAGTACAGATTAGGCTGCATTTTACCTCCAATGAGTGTCTGCTAAATAGGAAAAGCCTATCCCTAATGGAATCAGCATTTACTTCCAGTTTCAGCTTTCTGCTTTAAATGATCTATTCTGTAGAAAAAACACCAAATATCTACAAAACTAGATAGTATCTGAAGTGTGTTTTCAGGGTCCATCAATCTGAGCAGGAATGAAATAAATATGTGAGGTCTCTGTGCATCAATACACAGCAGTAATTAAAACAGCTGACTTAGGCTTTCTGAAGCTGTTGCCACCAATGAGCCAAATACATTAAAAATAGTTCCAGACATTTATTAGTTCTTGGCAACACAAGCTTGGGCTGTTCAGCACTTGTGTATATGACTAGTAAATACAACAGCAGATAGACATCACATTACACTAGGCTGTACATAAAACTTCTATTTTCCAGGTGCAACTATTTATTCCATAGATTTATAGTTACATTTTTTTAAAGAAAAATATTTTCACCTTGCCTTAAAAACTAAGGCAAGGATAAATTTGTTGGATTAATCTTTACATTTAATACTTGACATACTTCCAGTGTGCCACTGGAGCAACACATTCTCAATGACACCCAAAACAAGATAAAAAGCACTCTAAAGTATGAAGAGGACTGTCCAGATATAAAGGTATGTATAGCAGGTGTAATATATGCACAGTACTATCAGTACAGTTAAGCATCAAATCACCCTCCAGTCAGTATCTATGAGGACCCAACTGACCACAGCACCTGCACACAGCCTTAACTGGAAGGACACCAGCCACTGAAGAACAAGACCAGAGTCCCTCAGGAACGGCTCTTGCTGAGAATGGGTCTGTAACAATGCCATTTATGTCCAGATGACAATTGGATCAGATCACCATTGTGCTAGGCCACACTTCATCCGTGGGGAACACTAGTTTTGTAACCTGCTTTTACTGGAAAAAACAAAACAAAAACCTTATCCCTTGCCCCTTCCTCCCCCCTTAGACATTTGAAAGCCACTGGAAGTATGCATTAAATAAAACTAGACTTGGATCAAAGCACAGATGCCTACCATGACTGACAAAATGAGACACCCAAAACTTTACAAGGTATTTCTAAATACACAACAAAGGCTTCAGAAGTCTATGTGCTAAAAAACATAAGGCTCCAATGCTTTAAATACAAGTGTAGTATCAGAAACTGGGAAAGGCTGATGCTTACAAAACAATGATGTGTCTTGCAAAATACAAAATATGCCATTGTATAGTAATCCATCTTTTAATTTATTTTGATGGGCAGTTATCTTTTTCCCTAATAATAGAAAGAATGGGGGAATATTTACATTAAAATAGAAAGCTAAAGTTACACAACAGAAAATGCTGGGATTTTTTTCTCAGCAGCCATCATTCTGCCTTTAAGTAGTCTTTTATTGCTCCTATCCTCAAATTCCTCTCTCCACGCTTTGGCAGAGTTTCTACCTCCTCAGTCTTTGTCCACAACTATACCAGCAAGCCTCCAGATTTATGCCACTATTGTGTGCAACATTTCAGTAAACAAAATTCCTCCAAGAAAAAAAAATACATTTGTGCCAGTGCAAACGCATTTACACTAAGATTTGTCAGGCAAGAAGTATTTCAAATAATCAGGACATTTAACTGTGTAGGCCTCTTCTGCAACTTGGACATGACAGTTAATGTCTGGACAAGCTCTTTGGACCACAGCTATGCATCTAGCTTGTTTACAGGATGAAAAGACTTAAGTTGCAGAAATACCACTATTCTAAAAATAGCTAGACAACTGGGCAACACGGGGCAGATGACAGTCATTCTTAATAAGCAGCTGATTAGGATCTGAATAGCCCATGAGTATTACTGGATTTGAGCCATTCAAAGAAAAAACAAAGACAAAAGACAAAAAGCATTTTTAAGGACAAGTTATGAAAACATCTGCCCCAGAATTACACGCAAAAAACAGAGTCAGCTGTATGATGAGTTAAACTAAAGAATGAAAGCCAAATGAACACATGTGAGTTGGTATGTTCTCGAACAAGAATACATGGTTCATCCTACAAGAAGATGAAACACAGATCTATAAACCAAGTGAATTAATCAAAAAGGTCATGTAGAGCTTCCTATTTAATACAGGAAAAAGGATAAACGAATTGAAACAATTTATTTAATGCTTTTAAATAAATTAGGAAATACCGTGTGTCTGGTTGTTAGACTGGATATTCACTGAACAAACTAGATGGACTGATGACAGCCAAGACATACTTGAAACAGGTTCAATCCATTCCCATGGAGAAGAAGCATTAAGGCTAGAAGCACGCAGCTAACGCTCACGGTTACAGCATACGCAAAGTAACTTGGAGGAGTAAGAAAGGACATTAGTCCCCTGGGCAATTCTCGCTGTTGGCTTACCAGTTCAAAGAAATCTCACCCTCTCCTCAGTGCCCACACTTATATGTCTAAACATACATTCCTTCATGTACCTAAACCACAGGAGAAATGCTACTCATGCATTAAGGCAGAATACAGTGGGCCATTTCCTACTGCAGACCGTCCATGCAGTCATACTGCTCAACATCTGAGCAGACATACTGCTCAACAATATGGGTAGTTTTTGGCTTGGGGGGTTTTTTGCAGTTCGAGTTAGATTGCAGCACCACTGTCTCCGACAGATTTCAGCTAGCTAATTTGGGTCATGGTCAAAACTGTATGCACGAAGCACACATCAGAGAACTCGGCACTGCCTGCAAGCAATTAATAGTGTCTTCAGAGTAGACAATTATCCTAAGGCTCTGGGCATTCTAGGTGATCTGTTTGTTGTGGACAAGCAGCTGATTACAAGTCATCCTAGGGATTAGCTAGAACCACTGCCTCTATGTTCAGCACATATTTGAAACACTCTTTGTCTCCTCAGACCTCTCTGACCCCTCGCATTCTCCCTTACTGGCATCCAACTCCAAACCCTCTTTACAAGAATTTATGTTCTATTCTGAATACGAGAAGGAAGATGAAGAAAAGCAAATACTTGGAGTTGTGCAGAAGCAGTGTGACAAGAAAAGCAGTTTATGCAGAACTCTTCCCTCTATTTACAGTCACTGTTACATAGTCACCATGGAGGGATTGCTCTTCCATCCTACACAGAAACAACTGTATAACGGTAAAGCCTACTATCCCCTCCTTACTTCTCTCCACTGTTTATAAAAAGTATACACACATATACATACACATACATCCACACATAGGTATTCACCAAGCAGAGGTTGAGTAAAACACCAGCCTCACACACAAACAAAACCAAACAAGTGCTATACAACATCTGGTAGGGTAGAGGAAAGAAAAAAAAAAAATCTTATTTCTCAAGTGTAGCTCAAAAAGAAAGCCTTAAAACTGTCAACAGGCTACTTCAAATAAAATGGCTACTTAAAGCAAAATATCTGTCTGACATAACCTCACAAACAAAAATAAAAAATGAGGTACATTTCTACATCAATACATAGCCAAATCCCACATTTGGTCTAACAGCTTTGGCACATCCCAGCAAAACATTGAAAACAAATTATTAAGAGTACCCAGAATTCATTGAAAATTAGCCAGAAGGATCAGATAAGCTTTAAAAAAAACAGATTACCTGTAGAACTTATTATTTTTGAAGAAATAAATATTGATGACTGGATTTCGGACCCAGAGACAGAAGAAATGAAGTTGAAAAGACTTCTTTAAAGGATTAGCAAAGAGGTAAGACAAGAAGAGGTAACAGAACGTATGGCAATCTAAACAGAAAAGCGACTGGATTTGAAGGGAGAAGAAGGCCAAGGTGGAGAAGAAGAAAACCTGAAAAGAAGAAATGAGAATGAATTAATTGTAATCACCCAGAGACTCCATTTCAGTTAGACAATTTCACTACAATTAGCTTAAATTCCTTATTTTACTTTTTCTAAAAGAAGTCAGTAGGGACATTTTAGAAATGCATTCAGACACTAAAAGGCACATGCCGTGCACAATTCTGCTACTTCTTGGGCAGTTGTTCTTCAGCCTTTAGCCCAGCAGCCACCCAAAGCAAGGCAATCTCAGCAGGACACATAGTCTGTTATGTCTCGCTTTTTCATCATGGAACCAATGAATTCACAGTTCATTACTAAACGTCTGTTGCCATTGTATCTCAAAGCACAAACACAGAACCACAATGCTTTGGGAAAAAAAAAAAAGAAATAAAGGGAAGGGAAGAAAAAAAGCTATTTTATGATCAACTTAATGAAGGACTTAAACAACCCATAACATTCCTATCAAATAATAACACCATTATAGCTTCCCTGCAATCCCATTCAAGGTTACAGTTTCGATGCATTAGCCTGGAGATAATTATGGCTGCATTTTCCTAAATAAAAAGCCTCATAGCAGCTGACTCATGACCCTAAAAGCATAGAAGACTGAGCCTGAGGCATGCAAATTCTCCCACATACAAATCCAACTCCACTTACATCCTTGTATTTCCAGATTCCTGCTGTGCCTTATCTTACACATCTTACTGCTCTGACTGCACTGGGAACTGCAGCCATTGGAAAATAGTCACGCTGCGGCTGCAGCCAGAGAATGCTGCCAGCCTAAAGCTGCTGCTCTAGATAACATGAGGAAGCTGAACTGCCAGCTTGAGAACTACTATGAAATTAAATGCTGCCAGAAACATGGAAATGGCTGGCTCCTGATAGGACACCAGGCACCCAGTGACTAAAACCAAAGTCAGCTAAACAAAATATTTTTGGATATGGTTACACGTAATAACGTTACTTTCTCTGCTTTAGTATCACGCTTCCAGAGCGTGAAATGGTGTCTCCTCATACAAGTTACCCTTTCCTGGATTATCACTTCTAGAGGTTATTTCAACTGATTCTTATGCACATGGTGAATATATTTTTTTGGTTTGGTTTGGGGCTGGTTTGACACAAATAACATTGCCTGCAACAGACACTAAGGAAGAAGAACCTCTTCAAATTATTCTTCCGAAGGTATAAGGCTGCAGTCATTTCCTTTTTGATTCAGAAAGTTATATCATTGTCACGTATTGCATTTCTACACCCTGGGTTTTAAACACTAAACATCAAAACATATTTTAAAGTTAAAATTAAATGTATGGAGTTGAACTAAAAAAATGCTGTGATTGTTATCAATTATTATTGTGGTTTCTGCCATTCATTGAACAAGACCATCTCTGTTTTATTTTTTAAAAGCACGAGGTACATATGTTTTAACACATAGTTAAAACAGAGTCACATCAGAATAGTGATGCAATAGCTTATTCCATGTATCATTGCTGTGCAAGCTGTATTTTCCAGGAAGAAAAAAGCAAGCAGGCTGATAGTGGAAACAGTGTTTCAGTCTTCCTTCTGAATCCATTTGTGATGCACCTAAAGAAAAATAATCAGTCACCTAGTAAAAATCATTTATTACTGTTGAAAATTTCCAGCTGTTTTTATGTAAGTTGGGTTTTTTATGTCAATAGTGAATTACACATTTTAATTATATCATTACCATTTCTTGGCTTTTAGCACAATAATATTTGTATGACACTAACAAGCCTATATCTTACATAAAAAGGTTATTCATATCCATAGATGTTGAAAAGTCACAAGCAGTTTACAGCTGATCTGGAGAGTGAGCCTCCAAACCCTGAAAACCACTGAAGTACTTAAAAGCTTCTGCTTTTCTTTCCAGGGAGGGGTTCCTTGCAAGTAAACACCACACTGCCCACACTGGTCCTCTGTAAGTGTACTTTCTTTCTGATGTGCTCAAAAAACCACCTGTAAGATGTCAAGTGTAGTCTTTTAAATCATCCCTGAGCTGTTCTCAGATGAATCTTCTCTGTGTCTCATGTCCTTCTGTCTCTCTCCAGTAGCAGACCAATAGCAAAACTCACCTCTAGAAAGTTAATTGCCTATGGAGCATCCATGTGATGTGAGTCTCAGCATTTTGATAAACTGCTTTTTATGTGCCCCCAAACTGAGTTGAAATAGCAGGATGAGAATTGTAGGTTTGAAGGCTGTGTCAATCTCCAGGTGACACAAACACAGTATGAGTGCGTTGTAACATATCTGCTAATGGCTAGAAGCCCTAAAAATCCAAAAGCTCAGTTAATTCCAGTTTTCACTGAATGATCGTGATAAATTTGTATTTACAAGTAATTTAATTACAATGGTAAGGGGTTATATTACAACATTCCAGGGCTTGAAACTCCAGTTTGTACTACAGCTCCTGCCAAGCACCCTCACTAGATGTCGAGCCCCTTGATAATTCCCATCACATAACAACTGCCTTTGCATTCTGGCTCTCCCTTATCTGCCTAAGTAGAAGCAAACTGCTATTTGCTGTGGCAGTACAACAAGCCCTAATCAGAAATAGAAGAGCCCCAAACTTTTTCCCTACTCTTCTTACAGGAAGAAACAGACTTCAGTTAATTGGAGCACCTTGCCCATCAGTTGGCTCCTCTGCTACATGGATGTTTGTTTCCTTAAAACATTCAGAAAAGCAGCCATAAACACATCATATCTTTCTCTGGGCTCATACAAATTTGTGACTTAATGTATTTGCATAGAACCAGCCTTCACTGTGGTAGGCACACACACCAAGCACAGAAGAATCGACAAACTGCAAACCAGAGAAGAGGCTCAAGCAGACGTGACTCAGTTGTCACCTACACTGTACACAGGGGCAGGTATAATTCAATGAACTGGCTGTTTCCTGAAGTGGTAGCAATCTGGAGGCTCATGTAACTACCTCCAGTAAATGGAAGTATTTGCTGCCAGCTGCTGGCACGAGGGATGCTGTGAATTTGTGCCTGACTGCTCAGATCAAAGAGAACCATCGAGAACTCCTGTGACCAAGTTTCTAATGGTCTGGGAGAGTCTTCTCTTTATTTATTTATTGCAAAACATGGAGGAGTCATCTATGCTTGGGTCAGCTCCTCCAGAAACAAAAGAAATAAACGAACTTGTGATCTAAACACAAGGGTTCTTTAATTTTTAAAGTACACAGTTATAGAGTTTGGGGAATTTTTCTTTGGAATATGAGAAACAGTAAGCACTGACAGTTTCTCATTTACAGAGAAAGTTAACAAAAAGCAGATGTAGCTCATAATAGAGCAACTGCAATACATGCTGTAATTAATCTAGCATTCCAAACAATAAACACAATGTCAGCGAGAGACCAGCTTTAAATCTTTAAGCCAATTACGTACTGATTGCCTTAGCAATACATTACAGAAAATAACACGACTTTGTAAATGGTAAATAAGATAAGCAATAACTAAAAGCTGCAACAGGTAGGCTATATGTTAATTAGGAAGCTTAGCAGGGAGTATCTAAGGTGAATATTTGGAGAACATTTAGAACAACAGATTCTCTTCCTCCATGCATTCACAAGCCAAGCACCATAAACACAGGACACAGCTGAACTTTTGCAACTTTAGATCTCAGCCCAAGGAGAGCAGCCACTCACACAACAGACTGCATATTTTGCAGGCGTGCATGCATGCATTTCAGACTAAAAACACACACACACTGTCAGCCTTGGCAACTTGGAGCCAAACTAGACTAGAAGAGTGAGGTATGTAAAATTTGGGCCTTTGAGTAAACAATAAGTCTGCTTAGAGGGTGGCAGTGAGATGTTAAGAAACTTAAGTCATCTTTTTTCAAATACTAGATTCAGTTAAAAAAATTCCAATGTTAGTTTTTAACTGTTTCTCTAGCAAAATCCCAAACCAAACCACCAAAACCAACCAGGCCTTTTTCCAGCTTCTCCTACAAAACCATCACTTCCCACCTATTTAAATCAGGAAAGCACAAAGCAACAGATGTGAACAAACACCACAAAACAGCTGAAAATTGTCCCCACAGTTCAGCTGTCTAAATATTTGTGGGAGAAGACAAATTTTTCATTGGCTATAGAAAATAAAAGTCAAATTCTAGATCTTACGTATAGTAATGAATATAGTAAAAATTGATATTGTAATAACAAATACATCCTGTTTTAAACCATTTGCCTTCAACTGTTTTTATTTCGACAAATTTGAACCAGGATTAAACAAAGGAATTTTGCAAACAGTTGTTTTTTACTGCTACTACCAGAGTCACTCTAAAACCTACCTGCAATCACAGACTTCTAGAAAGACGCTGCTTCAGAGAAACTCAAATATATGATCTAGGACTTGCCACATACTACTACACCAGTTTGACTGCTGGATGTCAGTGCAGAGCATGGGATTACATCAGTAATTAAATTAGTAGCACCTCACTGTCTAGATAAAGTTTAGTCAGTCCACGCCAACACCTACCCCTCATCCTTAAGCCAGTGTGAACTGCAGGAGGTTGGCAAGTGATGGAAAAAGTCTATTTTAACAGCAGAAAGTACAAGTCTAGTATTTTCACAACAGAACTCTTCAGTGGCACAAGTAGAAGCCCTCTGCCTCCCACAAGTACCAATTTACTCATCCAAGCCACGGGAGCCCCATCTTCTCCGGAGAGACACAGTAGGTTTAAAAAGCAAACTCTCCATCCTCTCACTGCAATTTCAGAGACTGCCCTTCCAACTCAGGGAAATCTGAGAGCCACCTGTCCCCTACAGATTCCTCCTTGGCTTTAGCAGGTAGGAAAGCATCGACAGAGCTGTCACATGGCTCTCTATGACCACTCGGACCAGCTCCAAACATCTGCCGTGTACCCAACTGGTTTTGTCCACCTAACAAGGCAGTGGAAGGCCAGGGAGGCACAGCTGGGCTGCTGCACATCACAGCCTTGGTTCCTAAGACACAGGTCTGAGTAACCTGATGTGCACCAGCAGAGCTGGCTTCAACAGCACAGTAGTCACCTGCTGTGGTTTCAATATGGAGACACTGCTAGCAGAAGAACACTAGTTGGAAAGTAACCCAGTTGTACGTGGTTGGTGCCGCGGAAGGAAAAGTGATGGGAAGTTAAAGCCAGAGTACTCTGCAGATTCTCACCCGTGAGGAATGCCCCCCCCAGCACCAACTACCACCCCAGCTCTGTCCTCACATCTCTGCTCTTGTTTGCTGGCAGGGCAAAGGACATCATTTGCAGATACAGATTTAGGAATCTAAATTTAGGCACTCAAATTAAGTCACCAGGTATTCATTTTCAGTTGTTGCTGAAGCCAGCTATCACTGGTTCAAGTTTTATTTACTACAGTGACAGAAAAGGAAGAATAAAAACAGTAAAAAAACCCTCTGCCTATCATTTTGTAAGGCAGGGGTGGAGAAGGGGTGTGGAGCACACACACAATAAGAATTTATTGTCAAGACTCTTAGTTAAGAATTTCTTACATTGGACTGATATGCTATTTATACTAAGTGGCATTTTTAATGAGTCAGCAGATTAAAAGCATAATCCATTTTGTCATAAACTCTTAGACTTGACCATCGTCCTGCATTTCTCTAACAATTCATGCTACAACTGGCCTCCTTTATACAAGGAAAACCAACAAATTGCCTTGCCCTCACTCTGGAATGAACTCCTTTACTTATAGAATCCATAGGTCTCCCTTCCCTAGTGGACAAATGTTCCTGCCGCATCCTTCAGTAAGCATCAAAATCAATATTAGTTCTTAATAATCTCAGAAATGAAGGACTGAACTATTGCAAGGGGGTATTTAAGTCACCTTTGTGGCACTGGTGCTATTTTATCTGTCCTGAAAAATCTCTGCAGTAGGGACCCCAAAGCTTATGCAAGTAATTACAACTATTAGCTATCCTTGTCCTCCCTAAATTCCAAGAGAAACCTGTATGACAAACATTTGCTTTTAATCCTGTTCTGTGGAGACACTGATCACCTTATTAGCCTGCCCAGTATGGGACAGTGCATGAGAATATCTAACAGAAGGTGCGAGGTTTCGATCTTCTCAAGCATGGGAAGTCATCAGACCTCCTAAGGTTTTAGGCAAATTTCCTGCAAGCACAAAACAAAACAACAAATACCCCACCCAAACAGTTATGTTCAGTGCTCCACACCTCCCCACCCTTCGCCCCCCACCCCCTAGAAAGTGTATGCTAGGTGTGTTGTGTTAGTAACTCTCCACATGACAGTACCCACCGGCAGCAAAATTAATGTGAGCTTCACTTTTCACTGCGTACTATTATGATCGTTCTCCTGTTCCTACACACAGGAATGTATTTTGCACATGTACAAGTTGCCTCTACAATTTTGTTGCTAAAAATCGTGGTAGGAACTGTTTGGTGTTGTAATATTTTAGGAAGTTCCACAAAAAGCTTGCATTTTCTTGAAGCCTAGTATTTACTCAGCTTATGCTTTGGCTATTATTCTCCTCCAGCACTGCAAAACCAAATAGTTTACATTATTCAACATCACACTGGATACAAACCCAATATGCTGGATGAAAGTTGCATTCTAATTTAATCCTTTTTATTGCCATCTTATGCAATATCCTGAATTCCCATGGACTAGAAATTAA
The DNA here is from genome assembly GCA_013399135.1 of Heliornis fulica. Lineage (NCBI taxonomy): Eukaryota > Metazoa > Chordata > Aves > Gruiformes > Heliornithidae > Heliornis > Heliornis fulica. The sequence goes on along the minus strand of VXBZ01009849.1, from coordinate 635,370 downwards.
TGTTTTGCATTCCCAGTACTTTACATCATACATATGTTTTGACACAAAATGAGACATCTGTTAAATGCTTAACAAACAGATATTTTAGTAATCTCAACAGCATTTTTATGGAAGTAGCACAAAAATATTAGATGAGAACAGTGACATGTTAAACATTTAATCACTGCTCTAGAACATTAAAGAACATCCACATCAGTGCAGTGGTGTTCACCAGCTTTTCCCTAGGATATTCCTCAAGTAGAAGCTTAAAAATAAGATTGGAAACAATGCTGAAGACTACGATATGTACTGGAAGTCCATATCAGATCTTAAGAACCTTCCTCTTCACTTCTTGGTAAGTCCATTTTCACCCAGTCCTTCCCCCCACACCTTCCTCTTTTCACCTCCCATCTGTTTTCCCCTTGTCTTTATATCATCTTCATTATTTACTCTTTACTTTTCTACTCTTTTGAAAGCCTCATTTTTATAAGACTCCCAACTCTAACCACATTTCTCCTGCCATTCACTTGCTGAATTGCGCCTTAGTATCTTCAGTTTCCTCATGAGTCTCTCATTTCCTTTACATGCCTGTCACTTCCCCCATTCTACTTAATTCCTAACTTTTTCCTTTCCCATAGCTTTCCTCCCCTTAACAAGGGATCAGTCACCTTTCTCTTTCACAGAAGTATAGGGATTATATTTTGCCAACAATCCTCAGTGACTAGCCTCGGTCAATAAACACTGACAGATCGTATGTGTCTCATTAGTTAAACTATACCAACTCAGCAGCTTCAACTACTGCCACACAGTAAGCCAAAACTGCAGGCTTCCAGAATTCCTGACAAGCATCTACTACAAAAAAACCAATTATTTTGTAACTGCTAAAATTATGTGAGGAAAAGAAAATTATCGTAAGAACACTATATGCCCTGATTTTTGTTCTCTTTAGATCTGACTTGCTTATGTTAGTCTTGCCAAAAAAATCAAGGAATGAACTGACTAGCACAGTTATAAAAGTTATGTTTAGATAAAAAGCTTAAAATTCTGAACACAGTATTATATTTTTCAGATATTCCTTACTACTGCTACTCCAGAAAAATCATATGATTCAAATTAGTTTCCAGAGGAAGTCATTAAAGAGATATCCTACCAACGATGGTTTTGTATGTTTGCACTTGGTCTTTGGCACAGATTCAGTCTATATTTAGACTACACAGTATAAAAATGATTGAAATTAAAGCACCTAAAAACTTTTCATTTATAATACAGATATCTGTATGGACAGGGTGCTACTCACTCACTTTGTAAGTCTAGACAGTTCACAGGAGCTGCACAGGTTTGAAGCGGCGACTGTGGTAGCCAGCCCTCCCTGCTAGTGCTACCAGCAGCAGGAAAGCCTGGAGCATCAGGTGAGTCCCTGGCTCTCCTTGGGGAAGGACTGGTCTTTGCACAGGCATTACAGAAATGCAGCATCAAGAAGCAGAAAAGACTACAATTTTATCAGTGACAGAGCATCACACATGACATTATTTGTTCAGAGTAAAAAACTGTAGCATTCTCCCCAGTAATAGCAGTGGGCATGTAATTGTTTAGGAGGGGTTTGCTTTATTTTTTTTTTTTTAACTGTGACAAGCTCCTTAACTGGATTTCTGCTAGGCATGCTGGTTTTGCACCATGCTTTTTGAAAGTCATTTTTATTCCAAGTCAAAACACACACACAAAAAAATCATGTTTATTAACCTAACACATCACTACCATTCACTGACCAATGCCTGATGCATAACTAATGTGTTTAAAATAGCATCCTCAACTAAGCTGGCAATAACTGCATTTTCTGTAATTTTTTTTTTTCAAAATGCTTATCTACACTGGTTCAAGATAAAAGTCAGATAAAGTAATTTTAAGTATTTCAGTGGATGCGTGTTACAACCCAGCATAATTAGAGAAAGTATAAACTAATTGAGGAAGGACTTCTGAAATGAAGTTATTCTGCATGTCCGATGTAACTACACAGTTCTATTTCAGATAAATTACATGATTTAAAGAGAGCTATATAAGAAGCCCCACTGATCAAATCAGTCCATTTTCACCTAAGGAGAAATGTAAAACAAAGTTAGTTCTGCTGTAGAAAGGCCAAGTAAAAAAACAAGTTCAATGATGTTCTACAGAGCAGAAAAAAAATCTGCAAAATCCTAGACTGTGTACCAGATCTGACTGGAATCTTATGAAGCAACTACAGATAGTTATCTCCCACCACTACACCTCATCCCACCACCCCCCCAAAATCTTTTCAGCATTTTCAAGAAACATTACAGAACATCCTTTACCTGCTGACACAACTACCTTACATAAGCAGAACTACACTGTTGGGAAATTCATGTGCTTCTAAGATATGAATACAAAATAGCCCTGTACTCCTCTACCCAGTTATCAGCTAGACAATTGTATATCAGGATGAAGCCCTTTCTTTGGTTTTTAGTGAGGTCAAATATAAGGAATACTGCTCCACACAGGAGAGCAGACACAGAAATCCCAAACCAACAGTTCTGTTGTCATGGGCACCAGCAAAACATGTAAAATGCCAAGATTAGGAAAACCTTTACTGAACTGGTAATAAAGTCAAACCTACAAGTTTATAACTTGGGAAACAAAACTAAATAGCTTTAAGAAAAAATCTGCTGACAAAAAGAGCACAAGCCACAGTAAACCAGCAGCCCTGAATGCCATCTCCATCAGCGAGTTTGACACCAGGCCATGCCAGGCTGGAGGACCAAGCTGCCTAGCAGGTAGCTATGGAGGCAGAGGGACAGACCTGAAGTATGCAGTAAGGCAGGAGAGATAAGACCACCATTCTGCAGCTTTGAAACTGTGAAAACTGTTTTGTCTCCCCTGGTTTCACTTCTAGTAAACACAGCTACTAGCCTTCCCTTTAGGAGCACTTGGAAAACACACATCCAAGTACAGCTTTATTGTTATTCACAATGTAAGGAATAAGGCTGTCCTACAGGCAATCAAAACCTATTTTGCTTACTGCTATTGAATAAAACTGCCTTGAAGTAATGCAGTAGGATCCCATTTCCACTTACAGATGGGAATGACACATGGATAGCTTCAGAAACTCATCAGTGTCTTGTGCTGGCTTATATGTAACCAGGTAGAGTTCCTCTTCTGAAGGAAGAGGTACCTAGAGAATAGTCATCAAGTTATGACCTTACCTGATCAGTTATTGACAGGGTACTACTTCCCTTGCCCTGTAAAGGTGGTGAACCATGTGAAGAAGGAAAAGCACCCAACAGCACTACAAGAGTCTAAAACACCCTAGGATCAGCAGCAGTGATCGAGCTGCTGGCTGAGTTCCAGCTGGTACACAGCACGTTGTGTGCTTTGGGAGAAGCAGCATGACATCGGGCAATTGGCTGACACCGGTGTGGAGATAACAGATATTAAAACCTGATCTCAAACAAATACAAAGGCAGTTTCGTTTCTAAGCACCTCAGAGGCTTAGATGTTTTCTTTTCTGCATCACTTCATATTCCTAGTTCAAGATGATAGGCTGGGGTTCTTCAGAAGGGGACATTGCTCCATATATTTTCAGTTCCTGAGTTAGGGTACAGCCTTGCAGGACAGTTGACACAACTCTCAGAAGCATCTTAGTGGACTAGAAGACATTCTGTCAAGAAACACCATGTACTACTGCAGGTCCCCAAGGGCCAAATTAATTCCCCTCCCTCCACTTTAAGTGGAGCTTAAGTCTAAGCCACTTAAGTGGCTATCCACAGCACTGAATTTAAGGTGGGAAATTTGGTTGATTGAATCCCACATGCCCCCTCTTCCACTCTATCAGAAGCTACAATTATTGCAACTAAAAGCAGCACATGCAGATTGCAAGAAGTCAGGAACAAAAGTTGACCAAAACCCTAAGCAAGTGCTGTTTAGTACTTGGTTCACTTTAGAATCTGAAGTATTTGATTGCCCTGTTGATGCTGCGTGACCTGCTCAGGTAGGGCTGGCTTAGCATTTAAAACCAACAAACAAAGTAAAACTCAATGCATTACTGCATTTACAGAAACACAAACTGTGAACTTCTTTCACAGTAATTTACAGCAAAAAGTGCTTTTCTTAAACAGAGACTGATAAATGAGCTACACACTTCTAGTAGCAAGCATACGAGCAATCCCAGCATTTTAAGCTTTGCTTCCCACTGTTCACTACCTGATTTGTATAGTTTGGGAGATACTTTATGTTTTTGAATAGAGACAGTCATTTTAGAAGTGTGTCAAGTTATAGGAGAACTTCTAGCACTTAAGCACATGGAAACTTAACACAATTTATACAGGCATATTCTTCAGAAGAGTGGTAGGATTCTGTTTTGTATTTAAAGAATTAACATCAAATCAAGCATATTTCTTACAAGGGCTGAATTTCTGAAAGTGTTGTGAAACACACCATCATTTTAGGTTGCATGAGAGGTGGCATATTTCATTCCAAGATAACAACAAAACCATGTGCCAATGCAAACACACATTTCTATTTCCGGGTTGTGCCCATAATCTTTCTGAAGTAGTTAAATATTTTTAACCTCAGCATCTGTATCTGCAGAAGACATTTGCTTCACATATACCTCACTATACTGATCTTGTCAATAAGTAATTAATTTAAATACAAAAAGCTGGTATTACACACCCGCACTACACTGCACAAACAGCCACGAGTTTAATAGGCACCCAGGCTGGCCTGACATGATCAACTCAAGTTTTACAGAGTACAAGTAGGTTAGATATTTTATGTGGGTCTTTTTTTTAAGCATCATTTTTTTAGATGAATTAAAAAACCTACAAACAAAACTAAACACAATCAATTCTTCCTTTACCATTTACTTCAGGAATGGCCTTACGATATTGTAAGGATCTTAAAAGCAGCATAGGTAGAACTTACTATAAAGGAGCTCTTGATATTTAAATCAATGGGTTCAGATTGTGGGACGATTGTTGGGTTTGTTCCTTTATTTGTTGGTTGGAGTGTGTTTTCTTTTGGTTTGGGGTGGGGGGGGGCGTTATTTTATATTTTTAATTGAATAAAGCCAAACAAGAGGCACTACCTCCATGACCACAATGCAAAAAGAGTGGGTAAAGATCTCCCAGCAAAACAGTGTTAGTAGTTGTTGCATTGCCAAGCAACTGCAGTTTTTCCACAATAGAGCTATTCCCAAATTACTTAAAAAAAAATGTAAAACAAAATTAAAAGATGATAGAACATATGCATCGTGAAAAAGAGAAAAGAGAAACTAATCTCCCTTCAGCCCAGAATAATGAAGTCATTTAAGGGAAACACAACTAAAAAGCTGTGTTAGGGCTGTAACTAAATATAGTAGGGCTAACATGTACATATAAAGCCACTAAAGACACTAAAAAAATACAGCAATCCTAAGAGTATTGCTCTATAGACATCTCTACAGGCATATAAAGAATATCATCACACACTTAAACTACAAGTGCTTCAGTCATATAGATACCAAACTGCTGGAAACAGTCTACAGTTTTCAACTTAAGCGGTTATATAAGACAAAGTAGTAAACAGCCTGAACTATTGGGTAATTTTTTGTTACTTTTATGCTTGCTTGACTACACTAAAACATGGCCAATTTCTTGAGGAAAATTTCAGATTATATAACTGCACTTTACAAACATGCCAGCCTCTTAAATACATGAAGCCACCTGGTATTTAGAAAAAGATGAAAATACGTAACTTAAAGTTAGAAGCATTTACTGAAATCTTTGTGGTATTCTAGCAATCCCAGTGATAACTGAAAGGAGAAAATCCCATGCACTTCTCTAAACTTTTCATTTATTACTAAATAGCATCAATGCAATGACATGAATATTCTGAAGCTAAGGCCAAGACCACCTAATGCCACTTGGGCTTTTCACAGTACTCAGTTTCTCTGACTGCTTTGCTTAAGAGTGTTTTGTTTTGGTGGGGTTTTCAGAATTGGGGGTTTGGTTGTGATTTTTTTTTTTTTTTGAGCAAGGAGGTAATTCCTGGGAGCTCCAGACATACTGGAATATTATTATGCTGTTTAAAACTCACAACTCCTACAGAAGGATGCTTCAGGGGTCTATTAACTCTTCCATTTTCCCTGACATTTCATCATAAATCACCATGTTTCAACATGGCCATTGACAGTATCTTATTTGCCTCCATTACTACATTAGAGCAAACAGTTTCCAATGTTATCCACAGATTGGTTTTTGCCATGTGTTCCACAAATTTCTATTTGGGAAAGGCAGTCTCTCCTTTGTATAAACATGGGATTCAGCCCAGTTCCAATATTGTAAGCAATATTGCATAACAGTTAGGAATACATTTATTTTTAAGAAATCATGAAATCTCTCTATGGAACACATGTGAATTATGTCATGCCTGCACATAGGACACTAAACTAGCAAGTACAATGCTGAACTACTCTTCTGTTAGCCACTTCTCCATGGATCATATTTTACTAGAAGACACTTAGCATCAAAAGCAGATTTTTACTTGTTGAAAGATTTTGTTGACAAATCAAAATTAAGAAATTAAGTATTTCTGAAGAAACAAAAATTATCTGAAAAGCATAAAATCAGCCTGGAGCTTTATCAGAAAAGCTTTGACAAAAGAGTACATAACCCAGCATCATATTTGCACACATAAGACCTGAGAACCTGATGCTACATCTCTTCCCTTCCTCCCTTCTCAGAGGAAGGGATTCAGCTATTAAGATACTGGGAAACAAATGAAAGTTGACTTAATGGTCTGGAGCAACAAACAGTGATTACATTTTAGCTTATGATATTTAAGGCAGTAACTTGCATGCAAGTTTGACCTTAAATTGACCATATAGTGATGTTGCTGGTTTAACAGCCACTATGTTCCCTCCCCTCCTGCCATTCTCCTCCAGTTATGAATTGGGGATGTTATAGACTTGCCTTGCCTATGAGATGTTAATGAAAAATAGAATGTAATAAATGTTAACAGACTTGTGTGTGTAATGAGAGGAAGAAACAAAAAACACAGAAAACAAACAAAAAATGCAACAAACTACAAGGCCAGAAACAGCAAATGAAAGAACAGGTGAAACAATATTAAGAGTAGCTCAAGAAAAATAAATCAGTGGGTACAGCTCCACAGTTGACACTGCTAATGAAGAGGTAGAGATAAACTGGACAAAACAGAAATGGAATTAAAGTATAGGAAGAACAGAAAGAAAAAGAGAGCAACAAGAGTTCAGTGTAAGCAGCTTTTTTTTTTTTAAATAGTCAGCAGCAAAAGAGACCCCAGAGTTATCCCTGCTGTGAGCTCAATTTACCTAGCACTTCCCTTTACTGCATTTAACCTCACAAAATTTTCCCTGCTCCAACCCTATGAACAAACTCCTTCTAGAGCCACTGAGCTTCAAGGAGATGAAACAATTCTTATCTTTTCAAGGCTGTCCATACTCTGAGCACACACGTCTCTAAGAAGGAAAGAAAAAGAGTAAGGACTAGGGCTGATACCTAACCTCACATATACCCATTTCCTAAAGTTCCTAAAGAGCATTTTAAATTACCACCAAAACACAACTGCTTTTGAGCAACAGTGTTCACCTGCTCTCAATACATTAAGCATTATGGATTCATACAAGCATATGGTAAAGCAGACTCAGGATAAAGTTTGGGTTAATACAGCTCAGGTAATAACTGCACAGAAACATACAACCCTCACCAATAGCAAATGGTTAGTGTTAAGCCCGTCTCGTTCCCTGTGTGACAATACCAGCACCAGTGACAGCAGAGCAGACAGGGCTGGACAACAACAGAAGAGCAGGGCACATCTGTACTTTGAGAAGGGAAATGGAAAAAAATGTTAGCTTGCATCTGATTAAAAGGGTTTGTCCAAGTACAGCATCTGACCATTTAGGATTTCAATGTACTCTAAAGATTTACTCAATGGTATAAAAGACAATATAATTCTTAATGGACCATAACAGAGCAAAACAGTACATTGGGAGCAAAAGAGAAATAGCTAGAAGAGGTAACGTCCCTCAGCTTGATCTTTAGTTCACTGGATTTCAGAAGATGGGGGGACACTCAGAAGACAAGGCTTCGGTCCGCACTGACTCGTTAGCGCCCACGTGAAGCAGAGCAGACAGTGCCAGTGCCCACTGTTTCACGGCTGTAACAACTCATGTGTGTCCAGGAGAAGCACTTTAAATTGTTTCACTTCCCCTCTGAAGCCTTAACATTACGGGATCTCTTTATCAGACCAAACAAAAGGCTTGCTTAAGGGGCTACTGGAAGTTTTCTATCTGTTTGTGTGTTTTCTAAACA
>VXBZ01009849.1:587909-626660 GCA_013399135.1 Heliornis fulica | reverse complement strand
ATTTAGAACCTGTAACATAGAAAAACAATGTAGCAACATGCAGGTCATCTACTTTTAGCACTTCAGCTCTGCTACAAAAATATTTTACCACAAGATCAAAAAAGGATTCTGGGTCTTGTACAGACCTTAATCTTTGAGCCTTGCTGAACCTTACGCACAACTTATCTGCAAGTGTCAATACCTACTTTTTGTTATTAACTCCAACATAGGTACTCTGTCCTTATTAATCTGATATTCATTATATCAAATTACAGACCCACAACAAGAACACAACCTAAACCCCCCAATGGTTCACAGAAGGCTGAGTAATGTGACAAAAACAACATTAGAGATGCCTTCCTAAGGACTGCTTTTCCCCTTATTTCTTGGCAAGAACACTGTAAACGACCGAAGACCACAACATCCATCCACAAAATGCAATGCTACTGAAACTGCAGACAAGCTATACTGGAAATTTATACGAAAAAATGTTATGGCTTGATTATGATAGGGTACAGTGTATGGCTGGGATACAGGCCTGTGCATATGTAATTTCTGGTCTGGGAACTGAGTTCCTGATAAATAGCCTTCCAGTGAGGGGGCAGGAGACAGGGAAAGATAGCCTGTTCCAAGTTCAAGTCCCCAGAGAGCTGCTAGATAGCTATTTGTTGCAGATACTCTGCTCAATCACAAGATGTCATTAAGTGAAGCTAGAGTATGTTAAACACACAGAATATTTTGCCTATATAAACAACTCCTTTATCTGCAAAGGAAAGTTACAGAACCACAAACAATTGTTACCAAGTGTAAACAGAGTACAGAAACTACATTTCACAAGAAAGAGAACCCCCTAACCTAGAGGTTCCTTTGTACACACACTGTAATTTACAGATGTGTACATGCACACACAACTTACACGAGCAAAGCTAGCCAGAAAGTAAAAGTCTTGAATCTACAGCCACCCTGCAGTCCCCAAGCATTTGAAACATTTAATAGCACAACAGACTGCTAAAATGTCTTCTTAGCAGTCCATTACTACCTAAAGATTCTATTGGCATAAAGACTTTCCAGGATATTCATTCCCACTGCAGACGCTCTCAGTATGCCCAGCTGTAGTATGTATTCCCTCCCCTCAATTTCTAGTCTTATTATCAGCTCATAACTTAGAGTTGGTTTATTTCCCCTGGTATTCAAATTCATTCCATACACTTATACAGCTTCACCACAAATCTAGCATTATCTTCTCTTTGAGATCAGTAGTAAGGGGGTTACACATACACATAGGTATACATATATATATATATATATATAATTCACATCCAAGTACCAATCCAGAGTCCCAGACAGCCACTTCTTAGCCCTCTTTGCATGACCTTTCATCTTCAGAATTAGACTTATTTAACTTTGAAATAAAACAAGCACAGGTGGTACTTTGTTTCTCATCTGAACAGAAAAAAAAAAAGAAAAAATAACGCCTCCTGCCTCAGTTTCNGAGAAATAGCTAGAAGAGGTAACGTCCCTCAGCTTGATCTTTAGTTCACTGGATTTCAGAAGATGGTGGACCCCCAGAAGACGAGGCTTCGGTCTGCACTGACTCGTTAGCGCCCACGTGAAGCAGAGCAGACAGTGCCAGTGCCCACTGTTTCACGGCTGTAACAACTCATGTGTGTCCAGGAGAAGCACTTTAAATTGTTTCACTTCCCCTCTGAAGCCTTAATATTACGGGATCTCTTCATCAGCCCAAACAAATGGCTTGCTTAAGGGGCTACTGGAAGTTTTCTATCTGTTTGTGTGTTTTCTAAACATGTATTTCAAAATACTTTAACCCTCATCACCCCTCATCACTAGACCAAGACTGCAGCATCTGGTGATCATTAAAGCCAGGAAATTCCTAGTTTAGTCTTTATAAAACTGTTGAGAGTTGATAACTGATTTTTTAATTCTGGCCTTTGCTAAGACCTATATAGCAGTTTCATAGTAAACAAGAAATTATACTTTGTTAATATGTTTAAGTTATGCATAACCCTTAATCCAGGCATTAGCATTTTGCAATTCAAAGTCTTCAGAAAACATTTATTGACTTTATGAATCACCATTATGATATTCAATGCATAGTACATATTTTGCAATCAATTTAGAACCTGTAACATAGAAAAACAATGTAGCAACATGCAGGTCATCTACTTTTAGCACTTCAGCTCTGCTACAAAAATATTTTACCACAAGATCAAAAAAGGATTCTGGGTCTTGTACAGACCTTAATCTTTGAGCCTTGCTGAACCTTACGCACAACTTATCTGCAAGTGTCAATACCTACTTTTTGTTATTAATTCCAACATAGGTACTCTGTCCTTATTAATCTGATATTCATTATATCAAATTACAGACCCACAACAAGAACACAACCTAAACCCCCCAATGGTTCACAGAAGGCTGAGTAATGTGACAAAAACAACATTAGAGATGCCTTCCTAAGGACTGCTTTTCCCCTTATTTCTTGGCAAGAACACTGTAAACGACCGAAGACCACAACATCCATCCACAAAATGCAATGCTACTGAAACTGCAGACAAGCTATACTGGAAATTTATACGAAAAAATGTTATGGCTTGATTATGATAGGGTACAGTGTATGGCTGGGATACAGGCCTGTGCATATGTAATTTCTGGTCTGGGAACTGAGTTCCTGATAAATAGCCTTCCAGTGAGGGGGCAGGAGACAGGGAAAGATAGCCTGTTCCAAGTTCAAGTCCCCAGAGAGCTGCTAGATAGCTATTTGTTGCAGATACTCTGCTCAATCACAAGATGTCATTAAGTGAAGCTAGAGTATGTTAAACACACAGAATATTTTGCCTATATAAACAACTCCTTTATCTGCAAAGGAAAGTTACAGAACCACAAACAATTGTTACCAAGTGTAAACAGAGTACAGAAACTACATTTCACAAGAAAGAGAACCCCCTAACCTAGAGGTTCCTTTGTACACACACTGTAATTTACAGATGTGTACATGCACACACAACTTACACGAGCAAAGCTAGCCAGAAAGTAAAAGTCTTGAATCTACAGCCACCCTGCAGTCCCCAAGCATTTGAAACATTTAATAGCACAACAGACTGCTAAAATGTCTTCTTAGCAGTCCATTACTACCTAAAGATTCTATTGGCATAAAGACTTTCCAGGATATTCATTCCCACTGCAGACGCTCTCAGTATGCCCAGCTGTAGTATGTATTCCCTCCCCTCAATTTCTAGTCTTATTATCAGCTCATAACTTAGAGTTGGTTTATTTCCCCTGGTATTCAAATTCATTCCATACACTTATACAGCTTCACCACAAATCTAGCATTATCTTCTCTTTGAGATCAGTAGTAAGGGGGTTACACATACACATAGGTATACATATATATATATATATATATAATTCACATCCAAGTACCAATCCAGAGTCCCAGACAGCCACTTCTTAGCCCTCTTTGCATGACCTTTCATCTTCAGAATTAGACTTATTTAACTTTGAAATAAAACAAGCACAGGTGGTACTTTGTTTCTCATCTGAACAGAAAAAAAAAAAGAAGAAATAACGCCTCCTGCCTCAGTTTCCTAAGGAGCTGTAGCAGTGTGTACCACTTCGCAGCACCTCGGGCAGAAAGCATGCAGACCACCACAGACAGAATAGAGATTTGCTCACAGACACGTCACTTGCACATTATAAATGTTAGTTCCATATATGAATATATACATAGACAACACCTGCTTTTTCTTTTTTCCAGACTGAATTCCTTCCCCAATTTTCCCCTCTACAAGACCATGTGGCACAGTACCTCAGAGACCAAATCTCAGTTTACGTGATAAAGACGCCATTAATCCTGCACCTTTCTGAAGGGATCATTTTTCTTCCCATGAGACCTTCTTCATTTACAAACGTTAGCCCACATTTCTACCTATGCATTCCAAATATATTGTACAAAGAAATCAGTTTAGCCCCACTTTCTTGGCTTGTACTATGCATCAGTTTGACCAGAAATACATGCAATGTTAATAAAAAAGTCAGCCCCCACTGCATTTTTCTTGCAGAAGTGGAATTTTATTCAGTCACACCTGTGAGTCTTACAGAACAGAACTAGAAGGCTTATTTCTAAGAGATGTTCCAGATTGTATAGTAGGTCTTACTTCCAAAAGAAGCACAACTTAAAACATGTAATACTGGCCATTCTTAAAAAACAGCTCTGTTTCAGTTTCTTAAAAAAAACAAACAAACCACCAAACAGAAAAGCACAGACTGTCTCTGTCAGGGACATGAGTGTATCATGTTTTAACTGTGCTTGATGAATACACACTCTACAGAAACAAAAATACCCACAGAACACCCTACAGCATCACTACAAAGACTGACTTTGGCTGCTGCAAAATGAAGTGATCCGATTAGATGTAAAATTAAACAGAAAAAAAACCCCACACATGCTAATGACTAAGTACAACAGGTATCAATAAGTTACTTGAAGTGCAAACTACTTAAAACAGGTTTGTACAAATACCAATATAAAGGTGAGAACTTCAACAGGAAATTATTATAAACATGATAGACTGCAAAGGAAATATTTCATGTGTCAAGTATTGACATGTTGATTCTAAAGGCAGAATTGTTTTTTTCCTGTTGTTTTATTGCTTTAACAATTAAATCTACCTCATAAAATGAGCAAAAATACCTTTTTTCGATTTTGCTCCAATCTTCAACTTGGATGGCCAAGCAATCTGTGTATTTGTTTCTTCCATAATCTGTTAAACGAAAGCATTTAAGAAAAATTAAGTTTTTATTGTTCTCTTAAAGTAAAAAGTTAATTTTCTAAAAAGACTGTGTCTACCATTTTTAAATCTGTTGACTACTATTACTCAGAAATCACTCAAAACATGAACTACTCTTCTGGTTTTCTGGAGAAGAATTTTGGTCTGGCACGGGTGCAGCCAAGTTTCAATAATTCAAGAGAAAACCAAAGGGAAAACCAAGATGGTCAACAGTTTCCATGAAGTTCAAATGGCCATTACCAGCTACAGCATGCTTTAGGTCCATCTCAGAAGGAATTTCAAATACATACAATATTGTGAACAGTGTTTCAAAATTTACAATTCAAGAAAAAGATTTCTTAACTTACCTTAAAAGGTCTTCTAAATAAAACCTAACAAATTTAAATCAAGTACTTATGAGTGCTTATAAGTCAAGATACATTGATACAACAGAGTTGTGAGAGCAACTTTTCATTGTAAGCCTATCTAGGCTTCACCACGCACACGCTGCTCCCACTAAAACTTTGAAATCTATGTAGTCGTTGGGCTCTGTGGAGACTCTCATTCTGTTGACACCTTTGTTTTAGTGAAAAAGTCCATTAGCCTGATGTGTATTGTAGTGAATTAGAGTTATAGTACATTACTAACACATTTAGTAGTAATACAGGAGCAGGAATGGAAGGACTAAGACTTCCTATATATGAATTGAAATTAATGTCTATAAAATGCTGGCTTGTCTAGTGAAACAAACTTCTCTTTGATATTGAGATCTTATCAGTAAGTATGATGAGATCATACCTCTCATGACACTTGAGAGGTACCTGATCACCTTGAGTAAGAAATGAGTATCTCATCATTATGAGGCCCTGAAGAAACAAGGAAGATCTGCCCATGACAAGTGTAGCATGCAAATAAAATTCACCTATTAAATATCATGGTAGCCTGCAAAAAAAACTTTTAACTTTTTTTTTTTGTTTTGCAACATCTATGTCTGTTATAGAAGGCCCCGATAAATTCCCACCTGGAAAATATTGTGCAGTTCTGCTCACACAGGGACAATTATTGTGCTGTGACAAACAAAAGGTTCCTCACTCATTTTAAGATTTCCGTAACTTACTATAAAAGATTATGATTTTGCTCAGTTTGACTATGTTACTTTGAAGAGGTCCTAGCCATACTGAATAAGTTTGCAAGAAAGTGGCCTCTGGAGGTCATTTAAGTCCCACCTCATACCCAGAGCAATGTCATCCACAAAGTTAGGTCAGGTTGCCTTGCCCATCAAGGTCGCATTACCTCCAAGGAAGCAATTTCCACAACCTCTCTGTCCACTTACTCAAGCGTGTGGCAACTTTTACTAGGAATGTATTTGGTTTATGTCTGGTTAATTTTTCCTTTGGCCACTGTTACCTTGCACTTTCAGAAGCCTGACTCTATATACCTTCTAACTACCCCATAAGGTAGCTGAAGACTGTTACTAGATTCCTCTTTTACCTCATCTTCTGAGCAAACCCTGCTCTCAGCTTCTCTTTGCACATCCAGACCCTTGCTTAAGCTGGTAATCACTTCTGCTTGTCCAGATCTTTCTCTGGCCAAGAGGAACATAACTGGCATCCTGGAATATATGAGAAGGGGGGTGGCAGGGGGTTGGGTGTTCAGATGGCAACTGTCAGAGCCTGGTTCCTTCTGTATAATGAGTATTTGTTCCATATAAGGACTACAAAAAAAAGTAACTCATTAAGCTCTTCTGACTGCAGATACAAGCGAGAATTACAATGCACAAAAAGCAGACACTAGCAGAAAAAGTCAACTCACTGAAGGGCAGGAGAGAATGAAGCAAAGCAGTGCATTTCAGTGCTTTTAGTCATCTGCATCATCTAGCATGAGCAATAATAAAAATACAAATTCCAAAATTAATGAAGCCACTACCAAGAAGATAATTAATTCAGTAAGAAAACTGCTACAAGAATAATAAATTTTCCACAATAGCCACATTCAGAACGAAGGCACACCTCTTGAGCGATTCTTCATTCTTAACTGCTACATCCAAACCCCTGGGATAACACATCTTCCAGATTAGTACACCACATGGAAAATCTGGAAGTGGCAGCCAGACTTCATTATACTATATATTTGGTTTCAGCAACTATCACATAATAAGGTACAGCTGAAATAAGATGCTTCCAGAAGTTTGAAATTCTAATCAGCAACATACACATATTTTTCACAATTTTCCAGTCCAGATGTGAAAAAGCTATTTCACAGAAAACACTTGTGTCTAATAGAGGGTTTGGGGACAGAATTATTCTTAATTACGCAACAGGCAAGGAAATAGACACAAAGTAGGAAAACTTTGCTAAAACAAGATGCTCAAATCAATAACAGAACAGGACCGAGTTAGAGAAGATCCAACATAAAGGGAGCCACAAGAGAGGAAACACAAGAAAAATGAATGTTATTAAAGACAAGTGTTACATCCCATCAGTCCTTTACCCCCTCAAAGTTAAAGAAATTAAATCCTCACCATTTCTCAAGCTAAACAAAACATAAAAGCCCACAGCTTCAGAGATATACACGTTCTGCGGGAACAGGACATCTTCAAAAGGAAAGAAGTCTGACTGCCAGCCACTGAGACTTGCCCAAGTAATACCCTTAAGCTCTTTGGAGAATGCAATGCTAAAAATTACCACCTTAGACCAAAACCACAACTCAGTTTGGTGACTGCAAACACTAAGTTTATCTCCTGTCTTAAGCAGTTAAACACAAAAAAGTAAGTTTGGGTGTATTTCAATCAAGCTCAGTGAAGTATACAAATGCTCAGAGTATGTGTTGTCCTTCATCTCTAAGTAGTAAACTTCACAATAAATTATGAGCTGACTGGAATAATCTTTTCCACAATTTTGTATGTCACATTATATAGGAAAAAAAGTATTTCACCAGTGAAAACATTTTACCTTACCTGTAAACAAATTTGGGACTTTTACCCATCTAAAAAGATTTGAAGTGAAAAGTAATTTCTAGTTTTATCTGAAATCAGTGCTTGCATAGAAGACTTAAAGAAGAGTTGAAACTATATTGCTTAGTTTACCTATTGTATTTGTTTTATTATTTATGTGTTTTATTTATTGAAACAGCAGGTGCCACAGAGCTCCAGAAAACAAGGGAGATTTTACTATAGTTGTTAAAGGCAAACATGATGTTGAGAACTGTGCAAGAGTAGAACTACATAGCTTAGATCACGGCTGCATCAAGTTTTAATTCTGTTTTATCATACTTACCCAGACAGTTTCAAGTGCCAGGTTTATTTTCTGCCCACCCTCTCAGCCATGAAAAAAAATTGAAATCATTGCATAAAACCCTCAATGCATACTGCAATAGAATAGTTTTGATAGGGAAACCTCAGTGTTATGCCACATAACCCAAAAATAGCAGTACTACTCTGAAATGAACAAAACAGATGACTGAACTCACTTTACAAGTATGTAAATATACACATGTAATTTAACTATAGAAATACTTTAGTTACAAAACATTTAGAGGAAATTTAGCTTAGGGATGAGTGAATCAAAGGTCACAATCACCTAGATAGCAGAGCAGCACTTCTGCTTAGGCTTCCCTTCTCACAGAGTGATAGGGTTTACACTAGTAAACTAGTACTACTAGTAAGTACTCTCCTAACCTTGAAGGATGAGCTGAACAAAAGGCACAGTAGGATTTAATCACACATTTAACAATCTCCTGCTGCTGCTTCTGAAAATGTAGGAAGCCTTAAGAAATAACTTATCTATATCTTCCCTTCATCTCTCTCCCCCCCGCAAGAGAAATAGTGGTGTTTATATAGCCAAAATATGTAAGCTGTTCTTAGTGGAGAACATACAGACTGTGACACAAGATACTAGAAAACACCAAACAAATAAGACTGTGCCCCAACCCTTAAAGTGGCTTCAGACACAAATCATTTGGCCTTTATGACAAAAATCTCTAGCTCTAAGGGAGCTGGCAAAAAAGCTTTTGGCTTCCTTGTATTCCAGCTTGAAAAATGTAGTTTAAGCACTTCAGAGAGTTTTTACATTAAGACAGTAAGACATTATTTTTCCTTACATTGTAATTTGTTAGCTGATTTTGGATGGAAACTGGAATGTCCTGAATACGAAAAATAAAAAAAAAAAACCAACCAAAACTCCCTAAAAGCCCACGAGCATTTCAACATCCAAAGGAAGTATTTTACAGGCAGTAGATGAAAAAGAACAACCTATTATTCAGACCTTTCCTTACTGAAAGCGAGCATATTAAGTGACAGTAGCGTTCTTTACAATTAGTGTTGTTATGAAGTTATCTATTTGTGATCTTCCCACCTTTGGGATTTGTGCATCTTGGTCATTCCTGTCTCAATTCTTACTCGTGAGGAAAAAAAAAAAAAACAAACCCCAAAACAGGACAAAAAAAACCCCAAAACCCACCAAACCAAACAACCTACCAAACAAAAAAAAAAACCACCCCACAGAACACAAAAACCTGAGGAATCTTGATCTGCCACTGGGTTTTTGCAGCTGGATCTCAACTTTAGGTCAGTGAGCTCATTCTAACTGAAATGCGAAAAGTAACTCAATTTGCAACGATCAAGTTCTGGGGAGGGACCAGAAATGTATGACAGATGCTGTTCATATATATTCACACACATCAGAGCAGCAAGTGTAACAGCATCCCTAGAGAACTATTATTGGCAATATGATCACCTAGAATTTCAGAGCCAATTGCATCTGCAAGTTCAAGATGACTCTTAATCTCCATTTTTACAGTATCAATAAAAATTCTGTTCTCCACTGACACAGGATAAGAACTATAAAGAGCTTGGAGCCAGAAACAACCCCCAACTGGTATTATTAGTAAACAAATGCTTCTTGGTATGAATTTGGACAGTTAGAAATTGCTGCAGAGAATAATGTTCCACGTGTGAGGGTAGGACAAGGAAAGGGAAAGAGAGAGAGAATTAGAAAATCTATTACTTTTACATAAAAAGTCCCAACAACAGAAATTCTGTAAACTGATGTTTGGTAATCTTATTCTGAATCTGAATATCCATCAGGCTAAAAACATTGCAATTCTTTATTGATGACCATAGATTAGGTTTATGGAATGTAACTTGTGCCCAAGAAATTTGTCATATGGAGCTGCCAAAGAAAAGGTGACTGGTGACATCACAGTATCCATCCCTGGTTTTAATGGGATTGTTCTCCAAGAAACATTCTTCATTAGATCCTCAAGAAAATCTATCCCATGAACTTCACAGAAGACAAAGATGAAAATTACTGTGCAAGACCCCAAAAAAAAATATCCAGGCACATCAATAGTACACTGAAAAACAGTACCATGGTAGCAGACTTTCAAACCTTGACAAGTATGTTTCTCCATAAACAGGGAGTATTAACAAGAAGGCAGTTTGATTGTCATAAACTAACCCTCTACTTGCTAACCCTGAAGAGGCAGCTGCTGTTGGGGTGCATAAAGCAAGCCAAGGACTATGTTCATCTTCCACTAACCTGTGTGGGTAGAGAAACTGCTGCAATGAACACTCAAGCCAACTTCTGACAGCAGAAGTGATTCTTGAACCCTACCATACACCTTTTTGCTCTTCTATAGGTGCATTTCAAATGCTTAATTGTTCACAGGGAACACACTGTTTCAAGGATAAAAGTGACAGATACTTAAGCAATGAGGTCAAACCACAATGCTGGCTGAATGACCTCCACATGAGAAGCTGTGCAAGCTTTGCAAATATGGCTTTGAAGGATAAAGTCAGTTTAAGAACAGAGGTTGCAACAGCTAAGATCAGGCTCCAGGATGCCCAGTAAGAACACACAAATTTGTGCAATGTCTGAATACTCTGTTTCACAGATGTTCAAAGTGTTCAGCTTGCATAGTGATCAGCATAAACAAGTTTATTCTTCTCGCTGATTTGAAACACTGAATATCATTCATATGAAAAATTTAAATAATATTTCTGTATAAGCAGAAGACTCGAGCTGAAGAGTCACAGTAGACAAGTAAAATTCTACATGGGATAATTGTTTCTTCTAATGGCCAGTTGGTGAAGCAGCGGTATCAGAGAGGATGACTAATCCCTGAACATGAGTTTTGGCATGAGGAACAGAAAAATGGGTGTAGCTAGAACCAGGAGTATTATATTTAATGGGTTTTTTGTGGGTTTTTTTTTTAGGGCTGGAGGAAGGGAGAGGAGAAAGCAGGGGAAAAGCAAAAGGTAGGAAGGTTGAAAACAATGCAAAAGGAATTACATAGAGTTACTCAGGAGCTGACTGAATTCAGCCTTTAAATCTGTTGATGACAGAGTAAGTGCTTGAGAGGCCTGAATGCATCAATGGTACACCATCAAGGACTACAGGGTCTGGTAAGGAAATACAGGGCAGAAAAATAGAGTTAACAAAACTCAAGCTAAAGCTTGGTGCAAATTTGTAGTTCTTTGACAAGCCTGCCCAACATTTGGGCTATAGCTGTGGATATCTATATCTCAAGCCTTCTTGTACCTTTTTCCCCACTTCTCACATGGTCTACACACGAAATGAAAACCTAGAATTCACTGTTTATATTACAGTTACTGCTCTAAAAAGAAGATAGTATGGCAAAGGGCTCTTTCTGAGGAAGGGCAGCAGGTAACCCCAAGGCACTCGCACATTCCATACTAACACCCCATTTAGAGTTACAGCTTGTATTCCTGCACAGCACGAAAGCCATCTCCTATGCCAAGTGGTGGCAAAGTGAGAACAGAAACCCCTTTAAAAAGTTGGTTCTTAATTTACAGTGCCTATACTAATAATTTACAAGTCAGCATAAACTACTTAAAAATACACACTTTGCCTTCCCAAGTACAGGGCACAAGGGCACAAGTAGGACAGGGTCTTGGTTCTATATGACAACTATCAAATTCCAAACAGTTCTAGAAAAATAATTGTGACTACTTGGCTACTCCTCTTGCCAGAAATTTACTGGCCTTGGAAAATACTTAAATACAGACTACTGCATGGGATTACCTATATGGATAAGATTCAATACTGCTTTCCATGCTTTTTCACGCATCTACTGCAACTATCTCGCTTCAATAGTGCAGGATTTTGATCTATATAAACCAGTCTTTGTTAAACTGACTTGTTTTTCAAGTTAGCTTCATTAAATCACACAATAGCTTTATCAAAGAAATTAAAGTGAAATTTCCAACTAATTTAAATTCAGGTATAAAGAGGCAACAGAAGGAAGACAGGCCCATTTCCCACTCACCTACTGCTAGTAAGCTTCATGGCAAACTAAGCAAGATACTAACATGCTTTCCTCCAACTTCTCATCACCACCAATTCTGTGGTCTGCACACACTGGCTTTGAGACTTCCACAAAGAAGCAAACAGGCTGTTTGTTGTCAAGGAATATATCCTAGCTCAGATTAACTCTAAACAAACTTATCATCCTCACTATGTACTCACAGCCATCTCTAATGGCTTTATGAACAGTTAAGGCAAGAAGCATGTATGACCAGGATGAAGAGGTACTTGAGCTAGAAGACACAGTTAACTGCATAGGCAGTGTATTTATTTATTCATTTTGATCAATGGGTCTCAACTGATAATGCAACAAAAAGCTAATGAACAGACTATACGTAAAAGCAACACAGGCACCAGTGTAAACAGCATCAGCCTTACAACTCAAACTTTCAGGCTATAAATAAAAGCTCTAAATCAGTAAAGAGAATTGGAGGAAGCTACCTATGTGGATATGGTTTTGTAATTTGTATTCTTCTTTTCTCCATTAAAGGATTTTTAGCTTACAAGGAAAGAGAACACATGCATGCACACACACTGTATCTTTTCTAACATTCTCTTCACCTGAAATGAACTAGGAAAGATCATTTTTATAAAAAAGGGTCTTTAGGCAAGTATGGCTGTATTGTTGCTGTATCCGATACCTAAACTAAGCAAACCTTTTGCAACAGTAACATTTACAAAACTCTGCTCTTAACTTACAAACTTGCATCAAATAAAGCTAAGCAAGAGAACTATCAATCAACTGCCATTACCTACAGAGAAGCATTAAACTCGTTCCTTGAATTAAATGAATTTTTTGTTTACCCTCATTGGAAATAGTAATCAAAGGTCACAGGTAATCCCATCATTTATTTAAAGTAAAATTAGAGTGAGAGATACAAAGGGAATATCTGAGCATGTAAAAATGCTATAACTGAATCTGTGTGCACACCATTAATGAATTCTACACAGGACATATTTCCCCTTTTTGCCTATAAAGGAAAAAAAAAAAAATAATTACTTAAGAATGAAGCCCCCACTGGACATTGTTAGAAAGAGTAATACACACCCAACTCTTTCCCCTAAAAGCAGAAGTAGCTAATCTCCTCCCTACAAATCAGAAACATAATATACACTGGGTTTTTCTCATACTCACTATCTCTTGAATTTTTCCCAGAGATAAATTCTTCCTCTGTTTTAAGAGAGGATGTAACTTTGAGAGTTAATAGGATTAAGCATCTCAGTTAAGACAGTGGTGACAAATTGCTCCTCTGCTGCTTTACAATTAAATGATCTTAAACAAAATATTAACTACAGCAACAAGGTGGCAAAAAATGGGACTTCATCATCCACTAACACATTGCTTCACTTGGAAGTCAGACCAAGCTCTAAGCAGGGATGTAGAGTCACTCAATATAATATTATGGGATCAAAATTCCCCACTGTTTCTGGCCAAAGAAACTCACAAGCAACTCAAAGGCAGCTGCTGTTTTAAGACTTATACCTGCAGTGGACACTTCAAGCATTAGGTCCATCAGAAAGTAGTTTCATATTAGAGGTAAAGTCTCAAGACTGCCCAAAATTGTATGAAGAGCAACACAGGAGAAGCTAAAGATCTAAAAAAACAAAAACAAAACACAAACCCACAACCAACACCCAAACACAACACATCACTGCCACCTTGGAGTTCCTCTGTTCCCTGAGCAGAATGATTTCTATACTAGAGACATGACAAATGTCGTTTTCCACAAGAACAAAGCCTTCTCACCACTTAGTTGTTGCTGAACTAAGCAAAAAGTTAAGTAAGCATTCTTGATTTACCTTTTTAGAGAAACCAATCCAACCTAAATAGTCTCCTTATTTCCACTGGGTGTGGTTTTGCCCAAAGGGAGACAAACCTCTCAGTCTCAAGATTTCCTGCAAGCACTGACTGCCAGTGACAGTCTTTCAACTCTCTCAATCCATACTACCCTCTCTAAGAAGTCACCTCCTCTTCCCAAGAGGCTCAATGAGAGGAAACTGAATGTAAATTAGAATCGCATGCCAGCATTCCCATCACAGCTGGGCATTTCAAGTATATTCTGGAAATGTATCGCCTTAATATATCCTTGTCACTTGCTATGTGCCAAAGTCTACATCAAGATGTTATTTTCATGCTAATTCAGACGCTGATTTTTACCCAGAAAGAGTGTCAAGTGCGGAAACAGTTTCTGCAGTTTAAAAAAGCTCCTCATAGTCAAAATTGACACAAAACCCGTGATAATATATAACCACCATGAACTCACTGCATCTCAATAGCAAGATAAATAGCACTGGAACAATAGCTGAGCAGCTACTATCAAAAATGCAAATGCAGCCTTACAGAAAGCAGAATTACAAACAGGCACTTCAAGAGAAGTCATGGACAAAGACACATAGAAAGTCCTTCAGAAGTTACTGCTGAACATGGATAGTAATCTGCCTGAGACATCTTAATCTTGGGTCAATGATCAGTATTTTTAGTGCCTAAAAACACCCTAAGCCATTTACATGTGAAGTTCTACCTGCACATCTCATGTTCAGCGATAAAGAACTAAGACTGATATCTTTCACCCTGACCTTTCTTGAACAGAAAAATCTAAGTTATTTGTATCATTATATACTATCTAAACTTACAAAAGCATTCACATATACATAGAAATTGTATCAATATATTCACACAGGCATTTCACAAAAATTGTAGCATTTACCCCAGTTCAGCCTAAAAAACAGTTTCCAAAAACCCAAATGAAAACACGGGATGTTGCCAAACAAGCTCTTTTACAGTCTTAAATAAACAAAGAGGACTTGAGGCCACTTCCTCACTGCCTTTGCTGCCACAGTCTCCTAAAGAAAAGGTAACATACTTCCATTCACAACTACAGTATAAGGAAGAAGAATTTGACAAAGGTGATTGAAGATGCAATTGGATATACTTACTTTTTTCACATCTTCAAATAATTGCAACTTTTGGTGGGTGGTTTTTGGTACTTTTTTTTTAAAATGTTTTAAGTCTTAGCTGCTACAGTTTCCAATATCTATACTCAAATAGCAACTCATTTTAAAGGATAGTTTCACTAACATGTTTTCTCAAATAGCCTCAGTATCTTTTAAAGTTGCTACTCACCTAATAAAATTAGACCCTACAGGTGAAACATGTTACACCTAAGGACACAAAGAAAAATGAAAAACCACTCTAACCTTCCTCTACAATTCCATACTTCTAGTAATTAACAGAAGATATTTTACTACACACACACAACATTTCTCCATTTGCATTTGACATTTCCAAGCATGATCACATCCCCTTCAGGGGTAAGAGTCTGCCATCCATGAAGTGAAACACTTAAGCTCCCATTTCATCTAAATCCAGCGATATCTTAACACACTTAAGTATCAGCAACTACAGAAACAAGTATGTTCCAACAAACATGATTTCTCTTGATTAAAAAACCTCAAACCTAAAAAGCAACAACAATAAAAAAAAAAAAAGCACCACAGAATCTAAGTAATCTCAAACATTCAAAAATGTAACATGCACGAGTTACGGCTGACTGACAGTATATTGTGGTTTCCACAAAGCCAAATCCTGCAAACGAGCTCTTTAGAAGCAGGAAAGGAAGAGCTCAGGAGCCCCTTCGGAACTGTTCCAAAAGCCCATGACTAACACACACACACAGAGCTGCCATGAAATGAGCTGCTTGCATCTGACCTAGCATCAAGTCCTTGGGCACAGCACTCTGAGTGCATCACTTCCAGTCACTGCCTTCTGCACGTGCAGCAGAACTCCACCCAACTTGTGCTATACCTACAACCTTCACTTACTGCCAACCACACTGCTGACAGTCCCCTGATAAGGATAGATGCAAACTCCTGCCTTGAGAAATGTCAGAATGAAAACTTATCATCAGCACTGACATTTCCAAGTGTCTAACAGAAATACTTGATGAGGCAAGAACTAAAAGCAAACAGGAACGAGGCATTAAAATCCCCTCTGTCCACAGCCAACCCTCATCTGTTTTGGATTATGAAGTCTTCAGGGCAGGGACCCACCACCTTCTAACATTTTATATATGAGTGCCATGCATATCTGTAGTGCTACATAAATTATATGTTCCTTGGAACAATGTCCTGGCTTCGTCTGAGAAGGACCTTGCTGGCCTATGAGGCATGAACCAGATGTTATGGAACTCAATGGAAAAACTCCACCATCAACTAAAAAAAATGGGCTTTGGATCAAGGACAAGTAATAACTTTATGTTATGTATTACTCTCACAGAATAAACTAGGACAATAATATATAGAGCAAGGTCTCCAAGGATCTTACACTTAAATACTATGTAACACAACAGCAAGCCAATCCATGTTTATTTAAGATTACCTGTCACTGAACTGCAGACCAGAGAGCTCTAGAGAACACCATCATACAATTTATTTATTTCTTGCTAAATTATTAGCATCTCCCAGTGGTTTGGGAAAATCAATGTTAAACTATATTAGGTTCCCCCCACCCCCCTTGAAACAGCACTAAAACTCAGGGGTCTTCGAAGAAAGCATGCTGAAGTCCTCAGATTTTTTTAAGTGACACTACCAAAAACATATTTACCTACATTTCACTTTAATTCAGGAGCAGATGAAGGGGTGCTTCATCACTCTGATTCCCTTCCATAACAGGGCATAAATACTAGCTTACTTCACCCCTTGCAGTCAAGAACTGGGGCTTATTCTGAAACTCTACCAGCAACTACAGAACAAGTACTTGTTTCTATTAAAATCCCCAGTGCAATAATACATTTTGACATTTAAATTGTTAGCATTAAACTCTGAAAGTTCAAAGTTGATAGGAGCAGTTCATATCCAGTGAGAGTCTGCTTGATTATGAAAACCCAAGTAATACTGCTCACACATGTTTGAAGACTAGTAAAATACTACTTAGCATCCAAACCTTTCATCAACTTAAAGAGCACGACCGATTCATTAGAGCATACCATATGAGGTTTAACAATCCAGGCTGAAGTCACAAGCTGGGCTGTAAGTCAGGAAGAGTATGAGAAACTTCTGGTCCTCCCAAGAGCAAGCTCAGAGAACTGAGCCTCGTTCTCCGTTGACCAGCTGCTAAGAAAGACCCCACAGCCACTTCTGGAGCTATCTGCAAGCAGTCAGCATCTCTTCACGCTCTCCATCCCCTCCCTCTCCTCCCTCTTGGTCTGCATGCCTTCATATATAGAAGCACCTTCTTGAATCTCTGCCTTGTTACTTCTATCATTTCAGCATTAACGTGAAAACATGTTTCACCTCACGCCCCAACAAATTCAGCACACTCAGGGCAGAGTTTGTCAGAAAATACTACACATGGCATTATTTAAGTCAACTACACCCTTGGTTTTTTATGTGCCTCTTAAATGGTGCACTTCCCCTCCCCACTCCTCTCAAAAGCCTGCCAGTAATGCCCCAAAGAAAGTCTCTTAGCAACTTCCAGTTCATATTAAGTTTCTGAAAGTATCTTACCACCTTAATTTGCCGTGTGTTTCTAATGCTACAAGCCACTTTCTTCCTCACTATACCACCTGAAACCCATGAGAAAACTTTATTTTACCTCCAGAAACTCTGCCTTATTCATTTGATATGAGAAAGGAAGAAGCTTAATCCTGATTAAAGGAAACTGCACAGACAGAGACGGTGAGTAAGCTGTGAGCAACTGTCTAAGGATTTTTTTTTAACAAAGGAAAGCTCAAGATAGTTTCCATCTGTTCTTATTAGCTGTAGTATTTTGTGGATGTACTTAGATTCAGTAATCTCGACTATGGAGTTGCTGAGACTGCAAGAAGAACTAACACCAGTCACAATTAAGCACCCTGAACCTATCACAGCATCCACACAGTGCCCATTTAATAATTACTCATGGATGTTAGAATACATTAACACCAAAAATAGCCACTACATTTATTATCAATATGGGTAAGGAGTGTACTCTTATTGACTACCTCTCATATGTTTCACTTCCCGATTAAATTTTAAACCGTGTTTCTGGCTATTAAAATAACTACATAATTGTAAGGTACATCATCATCACATCTATGGTAAATCATCAAGTGCCCAAATACAACTCAGATGTAAGCCACTCAATTCCACACAGAGGAAACAGTCTACAACTTAAATTATGAACAGATTTATACCAATGTGAAAACACATCATGTTGTAGAAAATTAACAACATGCAGAATAAAATGTAGGCTACCATAGCCTAGCTTTGTTTCAGCAAGTACAAAACCAGCATAGGCATTTCGTTAAAATCCTAAAAATTGGCACATTCTCCTCTGTGTACACTAATACAAGACAGTTAAGCACAAGCACCACGTTTATAACACTGACTCATTGTCAGTGAAGAGCAACATAACCTGAAGCCTCCTATAAAGTACTCTAAACCAAACATTTTGGCAGTATAAATACCTCCCCCGCCCGCCAGCCTCCCTGAAAGCATCTGACAACCACATGCAGGATCAAGTATTCTTTCAGATCTGAAGAGAGCCTTTTTTTGACATACCATTTATAAATACAAAAAAACCCCGTGGAGAGTACAGCAAGCTCTATGGTTAACGGACAACCAGTCAAAAAGGACCCTCAAGGCCTTTCAGTGTATATTTTCAGCATGAAAATTGAGTCTTCTCCATAACTTGGAAAGATAAAACAGCTTATCTTTTTTTACTAGTGGTTAACATAATTCATAAATAATATTTTACACACTATTCTTGAAAAAGACAAACATGTTCCTTTGCAGAAGTGATTTCAAAGCCATTACTCTTAACCATGTTTCTCTTTGTAGTATGGACTATTTTTCCAGTCCTTCCGTGCCTCTTTCTAACCACACACTTTATTGAATCACCCTGTGGACTGTGCATTTATTTCTTAAAAGGCCTTTGCATTTCTCAACCAAATATTTATGCTTTCAAGGATATCACAGTATGTTGCATGTCAGTTTCTGAATAACAATGTAACATTTATCCATTGACATCAAACCTTTAAGACCACATCATCTTCTGGAGGAATCCCATGCTATTACACAAAATAAACTTTAATACTGCATATTTTAATATTTGCACTTAAAGAATAATGAAGTTATACATGAATGACAGTAGCATACACCAAAGAACCTTCTCATCCCGTTCTAGGCACAGCCAATGGTTAGACAACACATAAAAGGACAATCATTTTTAAAAACTGGATCAGTACGGTGGAAAACACATATTAAGTTAAATTGCCTGATCTCAAAGAGCAATGAGCAGATATTTTTCTTCTAGTCAACTGACATTACAGAATTAAGATGTCTTACCTTCTGAAAAAAGTCTTCCCCACTTTTCCCTTTCCCCTCTGCAGCAGCTGTAAAACAGAAATGGGATCTGGTTACTAAATTAATAGAAAAACCCTTGTAGGTTTACATATAGAATCATAGAATCATAGAATGATTAGGGTTAGAAGCGACTCCCAGAGGTCATCTAGTCCAACCCCTCTGCAAGAAGCAGGGACACCCCCAACTAGATCAGGTTGCTCAGGGCCTCATCCAACCTGGCCTTGAACTTCTCCAGGGATGGGGCGTCCACCACCTCCCTGGGCAACCTGTTCCAGTGCTCCACCACTCTTACAATGAAGAGCTTTTTCCTAATATCCAATCTAAATCTCCCTCCTTCTATTTTGAAACCATCACCCCTTGTCCTGTCACAACAGGCCCAACTGAACAGCCTCTCCCCATCTTTCTTGTAGGCCCCCTTGAAGTACTGGCAGACCGCTATAAGGTCTCCAAGACATTGATGAGTACATGCTACTGTTAAAATACAATTCCAGGTAATTTTTTACTGATGCAATAAACATTTGCCAACAATTAACACTGGGATCAGCCTTTTGCAAGTCACTTGCTAAGGATGACAACCAAGTAGAGGTTCATGTTTGCACAGTATAGCTCTGCTGGGCAAAATGTGTACTGATACACATTGTAGTTACAAAGTAAGTATGGTCATAAAAGCCTGATTTATTCACACTGCATACATTGCAACGTAATTCTACCAACAGGAGACCAAAAGAAACCTAGGAGGTACAAAGATTTTCTGTATCAAGATTAACAATTAGAAGCCAAAGAATAAATATTACAGCCAAACAGAACCATAGTAAAAATATTTTTCCTCTATTCCACTATTATTTATATTGTAGAAGTGAAATATAGAGCTACTGCTATTTCATTTACTGAGACTGGGAAAGCGCCACAAAGCATCTAAACACTTCTTAGTCCTGTTATATGTTCCTTTCTTACTCAATTGCTTGTTACACAGTGACATTTTGCAATGCACTTTCCACCAGCCAATGTTTGAGCTACCACATCCAAAGTGGCTGAGAACCAAAAGGCAAGGCTAGATACTTGTGCTAGAAATAGTGCTGTTGTACAAGCCACAGGCACAATGCCATCTGAGAACAGCGTTCAAGAAAGATGACATGAAGTTTAAAGTGGCAATCAACATGGCTACGGGTGGGGCTTGGCCAATGTGGGCAATGCAGCAGCTGTTAGGCAGGGGAGAATTAAGATCTTGACTGTCTTAGCCTAGGAAAGGTGAAAGCCTTGACTTTATGAAGAGAAACACCATCAGAAACCACTCTCCACACCAAACCTTTATGGAGGAAAGGCAGAGAACATCACCCTCCACCTCACCTCCCACACAGCTGCAGTGAGAAGTGACCCAGCATAAGGGCTGAAGCCTGGGGTGGAGTTCCAGGACCTCAGCTTCAGAGAGGCTGAGCAAGGGCAATGAGTATTGCCAGAGACAAATGCCAGCACGCTGAAATGCTCCCCCCACTCTAGCACTGTGACAGACACTCTGGGACGTTTGTACTTACGCACAAGGAAATGCTCGCAAAAGGAAGAGAGAATCGAGACTAAATATGTGTAGGCTGTAAGCAACCTATAGAGCTTCAGAGCAATGTTCAAAACCAGACAAAATACCACCACAGTGGCAGAACAAAACATCATTCTGATTTCAAGAGCAAGACCTGGCTTAGGGCCTGGATTGTCCTCCATATATATCAAAAACCAAAACTGTATATTCAGCTAATGTAAATTATTGCCTTCAAAATGATACAACTGCATATAGCTTGTGATGCAGCTTGGCCCTACTGCAAGATGAAACAGCAACTCTAAACACAGCAGGTCAAACTAATTATGAAGAGGTTAGTTCCCCCTTCCTTGGAGAAAGGGATACCTCCACACAGAACTCCAAGTTAAAACAAGTTCCTCAATTGTACCAGGTTGCTGAAGGAACTCACTACTGTCATTGTGATTTGTCTGTTTTAGCCATGCACAAAACCCATCTGTAAGCTTGCCCAGTCACCCTGGCTTCAAAATTGTTTGGTGTTCTTATGACAAAAGCAGACGAGCATATACATGCTAGGGGCATAAGACAGTTGCTTTTCTACTGCAGAAGAATTAATGCAAGCTATACAGTCTTATCTAATACAGTTCAGAAGTTCATGTTACTTAACTCAAGTGCAGTCAGAGCAACAGCAGTGAATGAAACCTGTCAAACAATCACCTTTCTGCAGAGCAATTCCAGACAGCAATTCCACAAGTCTGAGGGGAAAACCTCCTCACTCTCCAAACTCTCAAGTGCCTTTAAGGAGCATAAACCAGTAAAAGTTTCACTAGAACAAGGTTTTTCAGATGAGAAAACAGGGGACTACTTCCACTTCTCAGATTTATAACCTAAAGAGACTAGCAGGCAAAAAACAAACACATAAACAAACAACAAAAAACCCAAACAACTGTCTTTTGACAACAGACACTTCAGAGAAGCATGCTGTTTTACAAATTTTCCATTAACTCAGGAATAGCTATGAAGGACTTGTGGGAAATGAGTACCACCACAATATTTCAAGTAAAACACAGAACCAACATGCCTTTAATCAGAGGGTACAGGAGATAATTTAGAAATGAGAACATGACAGATGTGAGGCTGACGTTGCAGTTTTGAGAATAGACAGATTTTGTTCCAGCTACATTATTTCTACACTGAATACAAACAAGAGATGGCTTAGATAATAGCAGTGATGCTCTGCAGGGCATTTAAACAGAAAGCTGACAAAGCAAATTCCAAGTTTTTTATTGAAGGTTTATTTTTAATATGAATCATTCTGGTGATCTGATTTACAACTTGGCCCCACCAACAACTGGATGGCACAACAGATGGTCTCTGAGAAGCAAAGATGAAATAAAGAAGAAGGGGGAATAAGAACATCCTGAACTGGGTTCACAGAAAAGAAAAACTGCAGAGAAAACAGTGAAGTTGGAACAAATGGCACGTTAGAAACATTTTTAGTTAATAACAAGCAGTTTTAGTTGTTATACCATGCTATCAAGATATGGTCTTTCATTAAGGCTTTTCAGCACTTAAGATATGTTTTATGATAACTCGTTTGTAAGGTGTTATGACCTCTATGAAAAGGCAGGAAAGGTGGATGGGTGGAAAAGCAATAAGGAGGTGTTTTTTGGAATTGGTACTGAAGATTAAAAACTATTATAGCTTAAAGCAATTTTTCACATGATTGAAAACTTCTTACATGATTAGTATTTTGTTGCTTGGTGACCATGATGCAGCACTATTTAATCCATTAAGAGGTATGCCTCATGTAAAACAGTTTTTGTATTTTTAGGTCATCATTACCACCTCCATTGAATATCAAATAAAAAAAGCAAAGACGCTCACAATTGCACTTTGAAGCACTGACTTATGCTTTGGACGGTATCTTGCAGTATGAAAAAGAAAAAACACCTACAAATTTGAAGATAAAATATGGGAAGCAGTATATAGCATTAGACTACCTATTGTTCATCTACTTCCTCCTTCTGTCCTCTCTCCTTAATGTAACTTTGTACTAATTATATGGGGTTGATAAGAAATTACAGTTAAGAAAAACTAAGTTTCATCACTAGTGTACGAGTTTTGGGATACTACCCACAAGGTCATATTTTAAACTCCTTAGCTCCAAACTAGGTATCTACATTTAAGAAAGGTTCCAAACACATGTGCAAACCACTTACTACTCTTGAGAAGTTGTCCTGAAATCTTTCTGTCTCTCCAAAGTAGGCAAAGACAGTTCTGTCACTTCTGAAAACAGTAAGAGTAGCCAAAGGGAAATGTATCCATTTCTTTCTTGCAAGGCTAGATTTCGTTCAAAAAAAAGTCAAAGCCAACATCTTTTGCCATGAAATAAACAAAAGAAGTATTCCAAAGTTATAAACTTTATGCACAAGTCACTAAAAATGGAACACATTTACATTGTTTGCTACAACGAGCTGCAACTTGGTCAGTCATTGAGGTTTACCTCAAATCAGATAAACTAAGATAAGAACAAATGTTAATTTGTTTTAGGAAAAAATTCTGCTAGGTCATTGCATCCTAAGCTCAACAAATCTTTCTAAACAAACCCTAGCTCCCAAAATAAACCTCATCTTTGAGCTTTCATATTGAACAGCTAACATTTACATATGATGGATGAACCTTGGAAGATTATTTTTGTCACCTCATAATATTAAGATTTTAATATGAAACCAAGCTTTATTCAAAAGCAAGTATTCTCCAAGTTTTCAAACACCCAAGAGAACAAACTTTTTGTGGGAGGCAAAGGGTGCTGGCAGTGTCTGTGCTGCATGGAAGGCACGGCATAGCCCATCTGATCACTAAATCTAAAGTAAGCTTTCAGGTTTTCATCAAAAAGGTTTTGCATTTTCTGACTTTACAAACAGGATTACAAACACCAGTAAGATGGGAAATTAATGCCTATGCTTAAGATACCATCACTAATTCAAGTTTAGGAAATATGTCAACAAGTGCAATACAGTTACTTACTGGCTTGCTCAGTTCCATTTCAAGTAACAACTGGAGAGTTTTAGAGCTTTCTTCCTACAGATACAGGTCACTAAAGCTCCACTATCCTCAGTTGTCGTGAGACAGTTTTCAAATGACAAGTCCAAGAAGTTGCATAAGATGTTTTTGTAAGAATGCTTCCAGCCACCAGAAGACCAAGCCTTTGCTGCTCAGTTCCACCTGTGCTCCTGTCCTTCCTTAGATACCACAGCTTTCTTCATAGCCATGGCAGGACCCAGATCAAGCTGTGTACTTGGTAGAGCAAGCAGCATTTTCTGGAATACCCCACTGGTCTTTTTTAGCCAGAAAGCAAGGAGGTTTGGGGGGCTTCCTCAGCTGGCAACTCTGGCATACAACAGCTGGAAGTGTTTGGGCAGCCACAGCTTGAAGAAGCAGTGACTGACAATATCATCATTTTGAAAGTCTAGTCCAGAACTAGAGGCTCCTCTGCCAGCAGGGCCAGGCACCTCAAATACAACCCGGGTAGGAAAAGAGCAGTTAACTTAAACTACACTTCGTGCTACCACGTAGTCAAACTCAGCTGAATGCATACAACAACAGCTTAACAGCATCTCTAGTGAGGACAGGGAAAGCATTAGTGCTTTGACAGGACTTCTAGATGAGCTCTGGAAAGCCACACCTGGTTACCCACCTTAGGGGATCACCCTTCTGCTATGGTCCCTGTCCCTATAGCAGATTTGAGAGAAGCAGATTTGAGAGAAGCCACACACCAAGTGGCAATTAATATAGCATACAGACTGCCAACTGACAAGCATATTGACCTCTACCAGCCTCTGCTACTCAGGAAACAGTGTTTACTTAGAAACTGTATTTATTTTATGGTATTGAATAATCACCTAAGCGAGCTTCACAAAAAAGTAGGATTAGTTTTACACAAAATGGGAACATCGGTTGCAGGAACACAGACGAAAGACTGTGTGAATGTGCATAATAAGCATTTTATATTTTAAGCTGCACTCTGTTTGTTATAATTTCTTCCATACAGTGTAATGTTTTATATCAGGTTTTTGCTTTTCAAGATATATTGGATTGCTGAGGTTCCATCCAATACAAATATAAAGTGGTTGAAACAGGTGTTAACTATTATGGTACTCATGAAGTACACTGTTTGTCTATTAACCACCAGATCATAAAGAAAGCCCAATTGTAATTTCTTCTAAGTTCACATGGAAAAATGAATTTGAACTTTTATTTCAAATATTATTTTAATTATGAAAAAAATTGTCACAATATAGCCATATTTTACAGGAACCAAACCCAAGGTATAATAATTTAAACAGAATTTAATCCATGTTTATCTTGCACATCAGTTTTGTGTCTCATTTCCTAGACTACTGAAACAGCTAGGAAAACAATGTAACACATGTTTGTGAATTGGCCTTTACATCAATTAATATCAAAACTGCTTCCTCTATCTTCATTGAAGGCTACATTTATGAGAACATAAAAGCATGTGGAGCTCTTGTTTAGCTGTAGCTGAAACCTGAATCATTCCTTGTATCCAATGCTCTTCAAGTATTTTTTTTAAGTGAAATCAACTAAACAGTATTTTAATAAAATATAGAATAATATTCCCTGAAGTTAAGCAATCAATTGTCCTTTATCTTCCCTATCTGCTGAATGAGAAATGAAGTCAAGAAACTCATGCTAATTAGTTTGATTTCTGTTTAAACTGCCATAGAAAAATGCTAGCTAGGTAGCTGGTTTCACGGTTTTTATTTATTTATGAGAAAGTTTTTTATCTTGAAAGCCCGGGCTGTTTCTTTCTCAGAAATTACTGAACTGGTATATTATATATATAATAAAAAGAAAAGAATCTTCACTGAACCAGAAACCTGACAAAAAGTTAACATTTTCCCGTGCACAACGTCAGACACTAGCCCATACATACTCTGAAAGCTTCCTTCTATCAAGCTAAGATAAGGAATTTCACCCCCATAGGCCAGAGAGTTCATCAATTTGTCTTAAATATGTCTTAAGGAACAAAAGAATGAAGCACACAATGTTACAGAAAAAAAAATCTGACCTTAAGCTGAATTTGTTGAAATCCAAACAAAACATTTTTCCATTTTTCTTGTAATTACAATTCTAGTCTCACTTCCAGTTTTCAGCTTAGAAAATAAGAAATTAGAGAGTAAACTCAGCCAAATAAAATGGTCTGGCAGAAGAGAAATGTGGCCTAACTAAACAAGAAGTCTACATAATAACATCTTGATAGCTATTTTTCAATTAGCTTTTCAAAAACAACGATTATGTATTCTTCTCACTTTATTCTAATAAGTGTCATGAAGTAACCTGTAGCATATCAACCTCAACTTCATACATATCAAGTTTTGCAAATGAAAACCGGGTGTTTAAACCTTCTTAATTTCATGTATAAAGCAATATTTTGTTTCTGTGGATGCTCACCACAGACATGTCAGAGTACAGCTACAAAGTTAACTGCAGGTATCAGAATGGAAGGGGGATGTACAAAAGGAGACAAAAATCACAAATACTCAAGAAGTTGCCAGCACATTCAAATAAGAAAATAATCAAAAACCTACCTGCCCATATAACACTTGGACAAGTTTGTCAAGTCAGGACGTATGTTGTAACTGAATTACTGCAAAAATAATATATCATGTCTACATATACTGTGACACAAGGATTCCTGTCTGGAGGTTAAAAATAAAGACTGTCACCTTTTCCTAAGCAGCTAAGGAAAAAACCCTAAAACAACAAAAACCCAGAAAAAAAAATAACCAAAAACAATGCAGAGAGAGATATCCACAATACAAACTTAAAATATCTTTATGGAAGCATTCTTCCTTCTGGTAGAGCAGCCAAAGAAGAATTGGAAAAGTTTCAGCTTGCTCAGTAAGTGACAATAAATAGACTATCAAATATCTGGACATTTTTGGGTGGGTTCCACTGTATCTCCTTCTGTCAGGAGGAACATGATACACGAGCTATTAAGCTATCCATAAAGAGGCCAGATGTGCTGTTACTTCTGACAGACGTAACTAATTCTGGGGAAAACAGACTGAATGTAAGATAGTTCTAGAGTTTTATTGAAATGTATCATCTATGATACCCCTGGAAGTCCAGTACCTAAGGCCTCTCTTTGGACTACCTGCTATCTGAATGACGTTCTTTGGATCAAGATGTTTTCATCTGAACGTCTGTGTAAACACAGATAGGCAGTTCTCCACGTAAGCCCACACTTATCCTCAGATACAGAACCATAAAGAA
This sequence comes from Heliornis fulica, assembly GCA_013399135.1. Classification (NCBI taxonomy): domain Eukaryota; kingdom Metazoa; phylum Chordata; class Aves; order Gruiformes; family Heliornithidae; genus Heliornis; species Heliornis fulica. Next base: position 599,418 of record VXBZ01009849.1, on the reverse strand, counting down.
TACCTAGGAACATTTACTTGATAGAATACTTGCTTCTCAATTACTTTTTTCCTGCATGCTCAATTAAGGCTAAGATAGCTGGGAAATAACTGAAACTATCCTACAAACAGAACTCCAAGTTTCATCCATCATTTGTGGTGAATAAAGTAAACAACACAGAAAAAAAGGGAGAGCATCACATAATCCGTGCTCACTTGCACTACCTCTGCCTAGATGGCCAAGAATAACAGCAAAATCACCACTATACCACACACAAGACCAAAAAGTCATTGATTTCAAACAAATATACCTAGAGATTTGCTTCAAGCTTTCTTATGGACTCTATGGATTTCATTAACAGGGTTGGAAGAAGGAAAAGGATTGCATTACACTGAAGGCTACTTGCCTTGTCCATTTTCCCCTCACTCCACATCAATACTTTTAGAGTTACATAAGTATAAAAGTCCACCCAGAACCAATAACCAAATATATACAACTGTAAATCTTAGATACACAACAGATTTTTCCAATTTCACAAAACATTTATCTCTACAGAAAAAGTTGCCAAGTCTCTGCATAGAGAAATACTGTTTATTTTTATAGCCGAGTCACAGCTTCAAAGTGGGCTCTGAAATTGGGGTTGCTTTGGGAGCCCCTTTTTCCTCACTATGAGTCTTGCATTTGAAATGCATACGTGGGTCTAGGTCATCTGCACAACCACAGAACATCTCCTTATGTGATGCGGAACACAGCTGAGCACATAGCACATGATCTAGTACTTTAATGAAGATAATTAAGCGAATGTTTCACTTCCTGCCAGCTACTCTGAAGAAGGAAGCCAGGAAAACTGGCTAGCTGTCAGCACTGTATTACCTGGTTAAAATGACTATTAGCTGCCTCAGATTGATATTTGTTCATCATTAAAGCCCCCAACACTCCATCATCTCTATTAATTTGTTTCACTCTCCTTGCATATGGAATCCCAGTAATGAAACTCTCCCTTTCCCAGCTTGACTAGGATTGCTGTAACAGAACTGCCATCACAGATCATGACGAGGCCAAAAAGCAACAGTGATTCCTGGCAGTCTCTCCCAACAATACATAAGTCAATTATTCTACTCTGTGCTGTAGAACACTGGATTAAACATTCCTGTAAGTCTCCTACATCATCCTTCAGATGCATTCAAGTCCCTTTGCTATTTCTTTGAGTGGATATGCCAGCTGATGTTTCTGGATCAAGGTTTTGACTTCCTTCACACAAACTTTTACCAACTTCCTTAGCTCAATGCTAGCATTTCTAGAGCCTGCTCTCACTTCTCTATTTCTCACTATCAAAATCTAGTTTGAAACTAAAGCCTCTTCGAATACTCTACCATATGCCAAAGAGCCCCTTTGGAGTCACTATATATCCCATGCTTTTCTTTAAAAAAAAAAAACAAAACAGAAAACCCTTCTGAAATCTTGATTCCAGTGACTGATGGATTAAATCAACAGCCATGAGGAACAGCTTCACGGAAGGTTGGCCTCTAAGTATAATGTGTTTCCAGCTAGTGGAAAGATTCCGTTTGAAGTCATAAGACACTTCAACTCTACAGTTTCAGTTGTTAAAACTGAATATCCATTCAGAAAGTGTAGACAGCTGCCAGGCAGTAGTAGAGGAGATGAGAATTCCAACAAAGAAAAAAATCAAGACAGAGCATCCCAACTAATAAGCTGCTGGTCATAAGAGACACCTCATTGTTTCTTCTCAAACAAGAACAATCGGCACATTACTGCAAGCACTCAAATATACGTAGAACTTTGTAATTTTAATTATCTGTTTAATCACCAAGACTCAAAAACACCGTTAAAGCTCCAGATACACTAAAAATTTAGAGAACACAATTGTTGTGGGCAAACTCAGGTTTGTACAATTAAAACATTATCTTAACTACATTCAGGGCACTGTAGCTCACCCCAGTATTTCCCCTAGTTTTGAGAAACATTTTTTGAAAAAAATTTGATACAGTACTAAAATGGTAAGAGAATGATTCATGATAATGTTCATAAAACATCTGTTACCTAAATATGTAAAAATAAAGTGTGTGACTTCAGTCTAAGCTTCTTTATAGAAAGATGCAAAGTGAATTTACATCCCAAGAAGTCTGTCTCCTCTACTGAGATGTGGAGGGGAAAGAATATGAGGTCGTTTGGCATTTGTTATTTTATTCAAGGAGTTAGTTAATTGCCTCCCTTCCTTCAAGAGGGCCTGTCTGCATTTCAGCTTTCCAGGAAATTTGGGGACCTGTGTTCAAAATGACAGGCTGTCCAGAAACAATTTTCAGTAGTTATTAATTTGTTCCAAATGCTTTGCAGGCACAAAACTGACAGTAGTAGTCTACAGCCATGAAGTCATCAAGAGCCTTCTCCCCCATTAAATACAGTCTAGATAACATTAATTCCTTTGATCAGTGATCTGAGGAAAGGTAGTTTTAGAGGAGACAGCTGGAGAAGAGTTGCTGTGGCAGCTGTAGGAAAGTCTCACCAATATCCCACATGGCTCACTGCTGCTATAAAATACTTCTCATCACAGCAATGAAAAGCTATTTATGCCAGCAAACAACTTCTCCATTACTATATGCATAGTCCCTGACACAAGGGAGGGGATCAAATAATATGGTAGGGTTAAGCCATTCCAGACATGCTTTCATCTTGCCTACCTCTTGATTGCCTTATTGTTATGAGCACACAAGCTGATACACACTTAACTCTCACTGAATTCTGGGCCTGTTCTTCTAGGAAGATATCCAGTGAGAGGAAAAGATGGAAGAAAACAACCTGTCTTTTAAGTTCTAGCATTTCTCTTCACCACAGCCTCGCCACCGCAGGCGCTCCTGAAGGCACAGGAATGCTGACTGAGCTACCTCTGTGCTGTCACATGTCTGGAAAGGAGTCAAAACCTTCACATTAGAATTAGAGAAATAAGAGAGGTAAAGCGTGGCATTGCTCTAAAAACGCTCTGCAGCAGGGCTGCCACCTTAACTCACTGGATGCTGTGAAGGCTCCAGAACAAAGCCCTCAAGTACCTCAGGCGGCAGAAGCTCCCTTGCTGCCAGTGCCCGACAAATCCAACTCTGCCCCCGAGCCAGAGTATCCATTTAACAGAACTCGCTGTTTACAGGGGGAAAGAAAAATCATAATATCAGAGGAGTGCCCCAGGGGCTGACAGAGGATCCCTGCCAAATACAAAAGCTGTGCTCTCAGCAGACTGACAGCTGGGGATATTCTTTGTTTGTTTAGCGTTCAACTTTCTCTCAGTGCGCAAACACTTTCCCTGTCAGGTATGCCTACAGATACCCTATGATTCATTACATGGGAGGGAAGAATGTAGCAAAGGTTGTAAAAAAGTTAGAAACAAAAACGCTACAGATTTGGATACAAATGCACACAATATTTTTCTGATGGCCCTGCTTGTTATGAGTCATTCACAGATGTGGAGTTACAGAAGGGAAGCCAAGATTAAGTCAAAGACAAAGCTTTATACAGGAAACCAGTTTAAGTCTGTTGCAATGCAGGTTACACACTGAGCTACAAGGAAAAAAGCCTTCTCAAACAATAATGAGACACTGCATATCTGGAACCATTACGCCGAATGAGATTCTGAAACACATACAGAAAAGGACAAAAACATAGACTTGGAATCGAGAGGTCTCTTTTTCTAAAAACCAGCCAACCCCATACTCTTCAGCTTCCTGGATGCAAATGGAATATTTCAAGAAAAACAAACAGTTCCCTTTTCCTGTCCAAAAAACCCACTTATTTTCATTCCTGTCTCTATCAGACTAAGAAACCAAAAGCCTCAGACTTCGTAAATGATGCATGCTACGGATGCTTTTCAAGCCATCTTAGCTCCTGTTTCTGCCCATACACGTGGCTGGTAATGCCTCGCATGGAAAAGACCACTCTACTCCACATAGCTCAGATTAAGGGCAAAAATGATGCCAAGCAGCCTGGATTTCTCAATGCCTGCCTCTTTCTACTTTGTGTTCATCAGTTCAAAACCCAATGGATCACATTACAGATGAATTATTTCCCAGATACCATTCACAGACCCTTATATTCTTTTAGCTTCATATCTCTACTCTCCTTACAAATGATCTAGTACTTAGGTCAAGCATTCAGAATCTTTTATACTACATGTAACTGGCATAATGAAAATAAGTTCTAATAACTCCCAAATACGTATATACTATGAGCCTATTAAATTTCAGTTCATACAGAAGCATAAAACATCTTCATCGATTGATACTTCAAGTATTAATCAAAACCAGTTCAGTCTTACTTTTAGTATATTTTAAGGATGTAAGGCATGTGTCCACAGTTGAATTCTGGAAAAAGCTGTTGGATTTAGAGTAAATGATTTCTCAGTCATGATAGGATTGTGAGTCCCCCTTACAGATTAAGTTTAACATGTGTTACACTACTGACACTACTACTGAAGCAGTGACTATTTCTGTTGACTCTATCAGCTATTGCCTTGAGTATATCGGACCAGTTTTCCATCTTTTAATCCCCCTGAACAAAACAAGACACAGGAGATGAAGTTCACTGCAGAAAAAAAACTGTAAACCCACTTAGATGCTGATATAAAGTAGTAAAGGCAAAAGAGTTTAGAAAGCCAAGAAGAAAAGTGTAAGATACTAACAAAGTACATGTGTAAGCACTGGGGTAAGGCATTGAAGTACTCATTTAAGATTTTAGAAGACATAACTCCCTCCTCCCTTTCAATACAGAGGGTAAACAAAACCAAAATAATCAGATTTTAACATGCAAAACACAGGAAAGCATTCTGTGTTTCAATTTGTACTGTTCACAGCTTTAAAAGCAAAGAAAAAGGTCCCAGTTTGGCTTATTCTCAGATAACACTAATCTAGATAGCATTTGAATTAAAAAACACACCCTTTTGTTTCACTCAATAATAAACAACACTAGCTCTGGGCATTGCAAAATTGAGAAGAAACAGTGTGGAAGTTGCAAAGTAGTTGTGTAAAGAGAGAGTGTGATGAACCTCCCCAAAGGGTGGAGGTAGAGGAAACATGGAACTCACCCATACATCAAGTTGAGATATGCATCACCACAACAAAGCGTGCAGTAATTTGTCACTCATTCTGCCATACATTAACTAGGCAAGGGATCCAATTTTACATATCAGCACAAACACACAGCAATACTTTGCCAAACTGAAGTTTACTCACAACACAAAGATCTTTCTGCTTTCAAAAAAAAAAAGAGCAAACCCTAAGGAAATGAAGTAATTGTTTAGGTAAGAAGATCAAAGCACAACAGAAGTCTAGACCTTTCTTGTAAAGGTGAAAAAGTTTTATTTTCACAGCTGTTTTTATGTCCGTATTTTCAACATCTCCATGACTTTTCTTATTAAGAGTTCCCATAATAAGGAACACAACTGGCATACGCAGCTGCCAAAGCATTGAATTATTCCACATATGCATATGCATATAAGTAAAAACATACTCACAGAGTGAAGAAAGAATGTCATGTATCATCAGGGTTTCCAGATAAACTTTGCAGTAAGATAAAAGCCTGCACGGGTTTACATTGTAGTACTAAAATTTAGCCAGGACACTAACCAACCTCCACACTGGCTCAAAATCACGTAACATTAGAAGATGTGGGCTGCCTTAGCAGTTAAGCATAATTTATTAGCTTTTACTTAAGTCTTGTGGACTGTTCAGCAGAAAATAAGACGGCCAGCTGAAGACAAGCAAAATCATTTTTATTTTAGAGGTTTAGACAAAAATAAGGACAATTATATCACTTTCATCTCCTGAGTTATATTACTCCATTTGGGAAATCCTACCTTCTTCCCTGAGGCAATGCTACAGACAGTGCTGGACTGAAACACAGCAAGCATAACCAGAAGAAAAAAATTGCTCTAGATTAAGACCAAGAGAAAGCCTTCTTCTGGACAAAGAGATATGGCTCCACAACAAGTTATGCACCTACAGTCATAGAGTATCTTTATTGCTAACATGTTTTTCAAAGTAAAGTCTTCTGAACTTCAGGAAAACAATATTTACACTCTTCCATCAACTATTTCTAGTTAATTTGTTATCAAAAAGTCCAAATAAAAAAGTGCATATTATTTTATCTGCAGTACATAAAGGGCTGAAGGATAGGAAGATAATCTTTTTCAGTGGGGGAAAAACTAACCACTTGCATATGGCATTCAGTTTACCCAGTACTATTTCAGAAAATGCAAGTACCCTTGCCAAGCAAACTAAGGGTGACACATGAAAGCAGGATTTTGACTAAAACAGTCAAGCAGGTAAATAACATCTTTGTTACCGTTTCACTGAGAACGGCTCAGTTTGATGCTCTGCAGTTCCAGGTGCTATAAGCATACAAGCTTCTCCAGACTGCCTTGCAACCACATATTTCCTATTACAGCACAAAAGTTCATGTATTATCAAATTGAGCTCATGTTGCGTATTAGAGAGTCAGAGGTAAGAGACTGTTAGTCACTCAAAGGTTAAGAAAAGCCATCATCAAGAAAAACCTGGAGTCTTACTTGGCAGAACATACAGTGATATATGTAAATACCCCAACACTGTTGAGACTCGTCCCTCAGAGAAGGGCCCCAAAACTCTTTCAGAAGTTAAATACAGACATGCTGGAAACATATCACTAAGACTATACATAGAGGGTGGAAAATTGACAAGTTCTAACTCCTCATTCACCCCAGTGCTCTAAAGCACTGATCTAGGCTGTTAGTCCTTTTCACATGGGGACCCCTCCCAAATTTAGACAGATGTCAAGATGACAAAAATTAGTCAGGGATGCAAATTTTGCAGTACTTGAACAAATAAAAAGATATATGAATGCACTATCACAAACTTCACAAAAATCAACCACCAAACCCCACAAGTATTTTTGGGCCACAATTTCATATGCAAAAATATGCTCAAGTCAATTTGCCTTGGTTTCCACAATATGCATTCTAGCTACGTGGGAGATACAGAGATATTCAAAGCTCCCACCATCCCAACTCTCTTACCAGATGGGTCTTTAGAAAGCCAGATCCCATAACCGTAAATTTCCTCATGATTTCCACTAACCCTAGAGGCAAGGTAGGGTAACTGAAATGCTCGTGAGAGATTGCAAAAATCACAGAACCATTTAGCTTGGCAAATAATTTTAGGAATGTCAAGTCCAATTGCTAACCTAGCATTGCCAAGTCCACCATTAAAAAACATGTCCCTAAGCACCACATGTACGCATCTTAAATACCTCCAGGGATGGTGACTCAATCACTTCTCTCAGCAGCCTGTTGCAGTGCTTGACAACCCTTCAGATGAGGAAACATGTCCTGATATGCAGTGTAAACCTCCCCTGGCACAACATGAGAATATTCTCTCTTTTCCTATCACTTGTTAGGTGGGAGAAGAGACTGACACCTCCTTTCAGGTAGTAGTAGAGAGAGATAAGGTCTCCTCTGAACCTCTTTTGCTCCAAACTGGAAAACCCCATTTCCCTCCTCTGCTCCTCATAAGACTGTCTCTAGACCCTTCTCCAGCTTCGTTGCCCTCCTTTGGTCACACTCCAGCACATCAATGTCTTTACTGTAGGGAAGGGCCTACAACTGAACACAGTATTTGAGATGTGGCTTCAACCAGTGCCAAGTACAAGGGGACAAATACTTCCCCAGTCCTGCTAGACACACAACTTCTGAAACAATCCAGAACTCTGCTGGCCTTCTTGGGCACCTTGGCAGACTGCTGACTCATCCAGCTCACTGTCAAGCAGAAGTCCCAGTTTAATTCATCTGGGCTGTTTTCCAGTCACTCTTCCCCAAGCTCTGCATGGGGTTGTGACAAGTGCAGTTCTGAGAATGCCTATGAACTCCTACACTTGTACGATGTGAAAAATATTACTTTGCACTTTTTGGCATTCAGGAAGGAATCCTGCAGCAGACTGCAACCTCTAATAGGTTTGAACAGTTCAGAAAACACCAAAAATCTCTTATGAGTATCAGACTAATTCGAAGTGAACATCACCAGTATGTGGAACAAGATTTGAGAACCAGCCTCTGTGGACTGGTGAACCTGCTATTCAAATGTTATTAAGCCAAGTGAGGTATTTAAGAAATAGGAAGTGAGGAGTTGATGCCACAGAAACAGGCATAAAATACATCACTCAAATCATAAGACTCCTTTTAACACCCAAGTAAATCACTGCCTGCAGTGTATGACCTCAAAGACTAGTACTGAGCCCCTTCTAGCTAGCTGGTGTTTTTACTGAATCAAAGCTATTTCTAAAACTGTTGTTTACGAGAAATATACAAGCCAGATAAATTCTACAAAACTCCATTTACACAACCTTGTGATACAACACAGGAAATGCTTAAGCTAAATTAATGACCACAACTAAACAAGAAAGCATTGTTTTGTGGTTAAGACAACCATAATTTTAAGTTATGCAACTAATTTATCTAGTAACCTTGAGAATTTCTGAAATGAAAGTTCCTCTTTTCCACTTCTAAGACTCAGGAGAGTCCTGCTGAGAAAGGCTGATACCCAAACCCTTTAAGTTCATGCAAAATAAACTGGAAAAAAACTTGTAAACTTAAAGGATATAAAACGTCAAGACCAGGGAAGTGAAAAATTAAAACAAAGAATGTGCAATTTCTGCCAAAATCTAGGAAAACAAACAATAAAGAGTAAGGAATTAATATCTGGCCTACTTCTGCCTTCAGTTTCTGCATGGGAGCTTTAGCTCAATAAACACTGTATTTTTGCAAAGAAAAAATTAAGCAGCAAGATGTTAATGAAACTGAATTAGCATAGGGCTGTTTTCAGAAATAGATTTTTACCATTTCTGCTGAGCATTACTCAACTCTAATCCTCCCAGTTAAAGGTCACATTAATACGTGTTTTTCTTCTGTGTTATGTCAAGTATCAACTCCCTTTTCAGTATTTACACAATATAACAACTCGTACACAGGAGAACGTTAATCAAAACCTCATCGGTAGCAGAAAGTTTTAATAACACAACACATTTACTAGTGACTGCAAACATGACTTAGTATGTCCAATTGCCATTTTAAGTGTCTGAACATCAGTGCAAGGCACATCTCAGTTAACAATGAAGTAAGCATCATCACAAGCATTTAGCATATCCCAATATGACACTTACCAGCATATGCAGTGCCCTTGAAATCTGTATTTAAATTTGCTTTCATAGGCATAATCAGTAGCAATGCAAAAAAACTTAAGAGTTCCTAGGAGCACATAAGTGCCTCTTTAGTCAGGAGACATACCATCCTACTCAGAGAGACTGAATGCATAATAATCCATAAGGCTTATAGCTTTTTCAAATGAGCAGGTTTTAAGCAAGGGGACGACAAACACAGAAGTCATTAATTGACTAAATGCAGGATGACATTATCGCCTAACAGTATAAAGCACTATGGACTAAACATTGTGTAACATCTCTCAAAATGTTGTACTGGACAAATATCCCAATTTGTATAAGTACTGCCTGTGTGCTTCATGCCTGCATACAGCTTTCACCCAAACACTCGCTTTGAGTGACATGGAAATCACACTAATTTGGAAGGAATATCAGTGAACCAATGAGAAAAATAATAAAGTCTACTTTAAAACCTTCTTATTTACTTGAAAAACCTTATTATTTGCTCTGTTACCTGCCAATTTGTGTTGTTTGGAATAATTAACTGCATCAAGTAATGCAGACAACTAGATCTAAATGTTGAGTTTGAGCTGATGAAGTATAAAAACCCTTTTTTATATAGATACATTTTATAGTGAAGGACCATAATTTTACAATCAAAGAGCATAATGTCACTCTGAGGACTTAAAAGTGAATATAGCCAAAAGCATGGCCAGTTGTTGAACAAAGCATTAACAAAGTCTTATCCAAGAACATGTAAAGATTAGATTGCTGTGGTAGCAGATAATGTTAGACCAGTAACTAAGGGTAAGCATGTTTTTTTATTTAACAGGTACGTAACTATTTATAGTAGTTATAAAATAGGGCAAGAAATAAGTAGCCTAAAATAATCAATTTCACAATCAAGTAGCTCTAAAAAAACATTGAAAGCACAGCAAACAGCCATAACCAGGGAACACTAAAAGATCGGGGAACACTTAGAGGATCACTCTTGAGAATAATCCTAGCTAGGAATGATACAGGTATATGAGAAAAATGATTCATTTACCTAGGAAGCCACATTTGTTCCTGGGAAGTACTGAAATAAATCTCGTATGTACAACAAAGTAGAAGTGAATATACATATAAAATATTTTCAGTGTAATTGTACAAATAATTTGGTTTAAATTTATAATAATCATGCTTATAACTGTTAGACAGGCAAGGCAAGAACACTGTATGAATCTGTAACTTCCATTTCAACAACTTGTTTTTCAAGCAGGGAAGGGTTTTTGAACTGCAAACTTTTTTAAAAAAAAAAAAAAAAAAGAGGATTGAGTCCACTTGAAAGCAGGGTAAAATAGCTCAAAGTCCCCAGACATAAGCACAGACTAGGGTCAGGCTTCTGTGAAAGAGTTACTCACCAATAAAGGAGAAATTACTACATGCTAGTTTACAATAGCCATACAATAGTATCTTCAGACAAAAAAAAGGAATGATAACAACATTTTATGTTCAACAGAATTAATGATAAACCAAACCTCAAGTACTCAGTTTGCCTGGCAAGTAGAAATACAATGGCACCTTTGTCACTGGACAGTCCAGGGGATCTCATTTTTGTATTTCACTGGAAAAAACTAATCACTTCCACCCTGGAGTACAGATTGATCCACACTCATGTGCTAGTATTTGACTGTCTCCCCTCAAGACCAGTTGGTGATTTAAAAAAACTCATTTTAAGAATGCAACAATGCCTTGCTCTAGTTCCTAATCAGATCCAGTTAAACACTGAAAAAAACAAATGGAGAAAGAAAACCAAAAGAAGTCTGTATTAAGAGACCAACATGAAAAACAGATAAGCAATGCAGAGCAGGAATAGAAAAACCTCGTTAAAAAGCACGTAATTTACCTAAAATGTAGATGTACTACAACTCTGTCTCTTTCTGATGAGTGAAGTGACATGATTTTCAACACCAAACTGCTATGCATACAGGCAAGCACAGGCATCACGGAAAGCTGAAATTTCCAAGTCTTCCATTATTTTCTAGGCTTCATCAAGCACTCACAAAAAGAAGTCTTGCACATGTTGGATCTGACTTAAGTTTCTGGGAAGTTTTGCAAGTTAACTTTACCCTCTAATGCTTTTTTCTCTTACAATTTAAGGAAACCACAAACAAAAACAACCATCCACTGGCCAGCCTCTTAAATTATGTGTTCTTCACAATATATTGAGACCTTTTCCTCTATTTCAGCCTTCTTATTCACACTAGCAACTCAGGACAGCAAAAAGGCTGCTTGGTAATCTCACAGGTTTGTAAGAACTATACAAAACTTAGAGTAATGCCACTAAGTCGTCCGGGGG